>JAKLNE010000018.1:0-555356 GCA_022814615.1 Waltergamsia citrina | reverse complement strand
CCCCCCCCCCCCCCCCCCCCCCCCCCCCCCCCCCCCCCCCCCCCCCCCCCCCCCCCCCCCCCCCCCCCCCCCCCCTCCTCTCCTCTTCCCCTCTCATGATTTCACAAACATAGCCACCTTACCAGGGGAAAGCGTTTCTTTTACATTTAATTGGTGCTTGACGAATAGCTTAAGTCGCGAAAGGGTAACAAGCTCGTTGGTGCGGTGCGGGGGATTGGGAGACGGAGAGAGGAACGTGAGACGGAGATGAAGTGTGGTCGGTCGCCTGGAGAGGATGCGACCCTCCGCATTCTCACATGAAGATGTTAGAAAATGTGGGTAACAGTGGTGGTGGTGGTGATTAGTAGTACCTATTCACAAGTTGCGCGCCAACGATGCGGGAATGCCGCGGCGTTGACGGCATGGGGGGTTTCCCCTTGTGAAATAAGGTTTTTGTTTGGAGTGCGAAGTCCATTGTCTAACTTAGGTACTGACCATAACAATAGATTATGAGACAATACCTAATAAGCAGTAAAGATTGTTTGTAAATCAAATTAAAGACATGTCAGCAGATTATCAGATCCAAGTTCACGCCCCCGCATTTTGCTAGGAAAAGGACGTCATCGCCGCAGTAGAAAAGCTCCGGGCTGAGAGGGAGGGGCAATGGCGCACGAGGGGAGGTACCTCGGCGGTTCGAAAGGTTGCGAAATGGGATGGTGCCCTTTTTCTGTTCCAAGTCAAGGCTACGACGAAATTAGTACACACGGCAGATCTTTGAGGTGTGATTCAAATAAGAACCCAATCTCTTTCCCCTGATTTGATATTGGCCATCTTCTCTATTCTTGATCTCCTCCGACTTGCATACCTGCTTGGAAGAACTATTGTTTCTACACTGAATTACCATTACCAACCACCAGAAGTAGTCTTTTTAGAGTCAACCTACAGCGCTCTCTCAAATTCCTTACCAAATTTCCATAATCAATCTTCAAAATGGCAGCTCCTCCTGAAAAGACCCTCAAGAATCTCACTGGCAAGTGGACCTTGGTACGTCGCCTCTCTACTTACTCCTCCCCCAACTACGCCAACATTGCTAATACCTTCAATATAGAACAAGGAACTCTCTGGCAACCCCGAGCCCATCCTCACCCTCCAAGGCGTCGGCTACCTCGTCCGCAAGGGCATCAACCTCGCCACCATCCACCTCGACGTCAACGAGTACGAGGCGCCCCCCACCGCGCCCAACGTCTCCTCCACCGACATTGTCACCCACATCGACATCGAGCAATCCGCCTCGGGCCTCAGCAACACCCACGAGAAGCGCTGCCTCGACGACACTTTCCGCGAGCACTCCGACTGGCTGTTCGGCAAGGTCAAGGGCCGCAGCGTCTGGGTTAGTCTCGACGAGGTCGATGATGCTCATCTGAAGAGCGACTGGCTTACGGAGGAGGGCGCTGAGGGGAAGAACTTTATGCTGAGCCATGTGGAGAGTATTGATAATGGTTGGGTGGCTCGTCAGATTTGGGGATTCCAGAATGTTAATGGCGAGAGGCGGTATGCTAGGAACGTGTCTGTCACCAAGGGCGATAAGAAGATCGACATTAAGATGATCTACGACTTTGTCTCTTAGATTTCACTTAGATCTCGGGGAAGGCAAGGAGAGAGACGCATTATGACGGATAATATTGTATGGAGCTACCCATTTCCTTGCAATGGTTTTATGTATGAGAAAGAGAGGCGCATTGTTCGAAGGGGCATTCTACAATTCAGAATAGAAATGTTAGAAGCTATTCCTGTTAGATCTTATAGGCTAGTAGTTCTGCTGTTTGGCCTGCTGTTGGCTTCGGATGCTCTCCCGTATTGCGAAGATTCGAATTAAATGCTTGCCCGTGCTCAACAATGTCGAAGGTTCCGATGTTGCTTCACAGAGATCACAGCACCGTAGCAACAGCCCATACCCCCTCAAGCGGCTCATAGATGAATTTATCTTCCAATGTATCGGGGTATCGCTTTGATCATATTCGGTCCGGTTCGTGATCTAAGTCCAACAGCGAAGTTGAGGGTCACATCGTGGTCTTCCCTTCCTGCTTCTATATAACAGCACCTCCATCTCTATGCCGGCCTCCTTTTCACAAATTCTTCCAGATCCGGCACCGTCGCCACGCCCAGCACAAATCTCCGGTTCTCGTCCGTAATCACAGCAAACTCCTCCGTCCATCCGTCCTGCTTTCCACCACGGAAAAAAGCTTCCAGCTCCTCTAACGGCGTCTCCATCGTGATGACCCGATACCGCTTGCCTTTGCGCTGGAACGTGGTCATGGCTGCGCTCAGAGGGTCTTCCGGTTTGACTTTTCCCCCATCTAACAGCGACTGCAGATGCGGGATGGAGATGTAGCCCAGCAAGGCGCGAGTCTCGTTATCGACAATCGTCAGATGGGTATAGTCGCGCTCGAAGGCGGAGAGGAGAGCTAGGGAGATGGCATCGGACGGGTTGAGGGAGAGCGCAGCAGGAGGATCTAGATCTTCCACAGTAGCCTATAGATAAACATAAGGGTCAGCTTCCATCGGCCACTTTTATTGTGAAACAAGCTATCGTGAGCCGGGGGCCTGGATGGACTTACCCCGCGGTATCGTGATGACCATGCGGAAACGAAAGGAGGGGCTGCCGTAGCCATTATGAGAAAGAAGGAGGGTCTGTGCTACTTGTACCGGCTCGCTCAACAATGAAATTCGACTCGACAGTGGATCGTGACTCGGGAAGTGATGGCGGGATGTAGTTGACCAGGCTGAGACGATGCTCTCTCCAATGTGGTTCAGAATGGCTCAATCGTCGAATGCAGGTCAGGGATTTCCACCCAAGTGGGGGTCCAGCATTTTTAGCAGCCGTAGCCAGCCGAAAGCAGGATCCACAAGACCGGCGGCTTTACTTGCCGCCCGCTTTAGCAGCCCTGTCAATACTGAAGCGGCATACTCGTACCTAGTAGTAGCTGCTGGGGCGCCGGGTCCGATCGAGCACTACTACTAGCAGTACTAGTAGCAGTAGTAAGCAAGCATTCGAGGTGCTGGGGTCAGGGTCGCTTGGGTCGCAAAACTCGATGGTTTTTGCTAGATCTGCGTCATGAGATGCCCCCAGCTTACAAGGCGGGAAATCCAGGGTGTTATATCCCGTAAAGACGCGATAGAGTCAGCGAAGCAAGTATCTCACCTGCTATCACTACAGTAATACTAGATTCACACTATGGGGCCTTATAGGGCAATCCGAGTGTGGTAGGTGATGTCACATTGAGCGGAAGCTTCGTGTCTCGGGGCCTTCTTTCCTTATGTCCGTCATCAGCTTGAGCTCACCACTCTAATCTTTTGCATCCATCGCAAAACTCTGAGAGGCTTATTTTGACCGTCAGATTCGATCTCTATTGTCCTAGCATCATTTCTTTCCATGACCTAAAGTGGCTATACGGCACAGCCTTAGACGAGAATAGGCCGGTCCGTTCACTCTAGCCCCATTCTTGTAAGTCGTCGGCGGGATTCGTCCTACTTTCCAAGACTCCGTCCCCGAATTCTACACCAGAGAGGTTTCAAATAAGCTCATAAAAGAGGAACACAGGGCCGCCCATCCAACGCAGAGCCTCAAACTCTATAAAAATCCAAATTTCTCCTTCACCATGTCACACCTATTTCCTAGAAAGGAGACTCTCCAGACCTCCTTCTACAATCCCGGCGCGGCCCCACGACAGCAGAATGGCGCCACCCCGTTCCAGGCCCGGCCGGAGCTCTACGGTGCTTTCTCCGTCTCCGATGACGCCAAGGACAAGGCCGTAAAAATAAAGAACGAAGCGACAAAGGGAATCGAGAAGGCCAGCTCCAAGGCTCAAGCTAAAACTGGTGGCATTGAGCTATACTCAAAGGAATTCTATGCTGCCTGTACCTTTGGTGGTATGATGGCCTGTGTAAGTGAATCTTGATCATTGCAACCAACTTCGTTCGATTGACCAACTGGCTTGTTCGCAGGGCCTAACTCACACTGCCGTCACTCCTCTTGATCTCGTCAAGACCCGTCGCCAGGTCGATTCGAAGCTCTATACCGGCAACTTCCAAGCTTGGGGCAAAATCTTCCGAGGCGAAGGCGTTCGTGGTGTCTTCACCGGATGGGGTCCAACTTTCTTTGGGTACTCGGCCCAGGGTGCTTTCAAGTACGGGTGGTATGAGTACTTCAAGAAGAGCTATTCTGATTTGGCTGGCCCCGAGGCTGCCTACAAGCACAAGACGGCTCTCTACCTCGCTGCATCGGCCTCAGCTGAGTTCCTTGCCGACATTGCCCTTTGCCCTTTTGAGGCTGTCAAGGTCCGTATGCAGGGAAGCATGCCCAACCCCTACAAAGGCACTTTGGATGGCATCAGGTCCATCACTGCCAAGGAGGGTTATGCAGGTCTGTACAAGGGTATCTACCCTCTTTGGGGCCGTCAGATCCCATACACGATGATGAAGTTTGCCTCCTTTGAGACCATTGTTGAGATGATCTACGACCGCCTTCCTGGCCAGAAGAGTGACTACGGCAAGGCCGCGCAAACGGGTGTCTCCTTCACTGGTGGTTATTTGGCCGGTATTCTCTGTGCCATTGTATCCCATCCGGCCGATGTCATGGTCAGCAAACTGAATGCCAATCGCGCTCCTGGAGAGGCTTTTGGAAGTGCCATGGGCAGGATCTACAAGGAGATTGGGTTCAACGGTTTGTGGAATGGACTGCCTGTCCGAATTGTCATGATTGGCACCTTGACCGGTCTGCAATGGATGATCTACGTAAGTACTTCACCTTGGTTGCAAACTCCCAACAAACTAACTCAATTGTTCCTAGGATTACTTCAAGATCTTCATGGGTCTCCCGACGACCGGTGGTGGCCCTCCTCCCGCGGTCGAGCAGAAGAAATAAATGCAGAAGTCGCTGGTCTTGATTATTACTATCGGGTAGCTCGTAGCACTGAGCTGCTACCATCACAAGTACCGGTCGCTTCAACGTTGAACGTGGTTTCATGCTTGTACTATTACATATCGAGTTCATTGATTGCTATTGCGCAGGATGGAATAGCACAAGAGGATAAAAGACTTAGCTATACCGTCACTAAGAGGGACGTTATTGAGACTTAACTATAGCATCCATCTATCCATTTCCCTTTGAGTAAATGTAGAATTTCAAATTTTCCAAATCACCCGTTATCATCTTTCAAATTTGATGGCTGTGGAAAGGCATCAGACGAGAGTAGCGAAGAGACTCAATATAACTTGCTATGCTGCTGGGCACTTTTTCAAGCTTTTGCCTCCATCTTTCTGCTTCACGGCCAAGGCTTCATCTTCCACGTGCCCTTTAACATCGTCTACATTCAAAGCTTACACACAACATAACCGTAAATGGCGCTTCTAAGAAAGAGCAACATAACTGAATTCTTTCGGGGTTAAACTTTCCAAGAACTCTTATTTCTCATAGACTGTAAGACCTTATACTTGTATATTCGTATTGCAGTAAGAGCAGGAGGCGAGCTAGAGCGCCGCTTCTTGTTTTACAACACACATACTTAGTAGTACCCACGGGCACATAATCTTGTCTCGGGGATTCCATCGATTTACATCTTAGCCTTTCAAGATAAGACATGCAGATGCCAATACGTAGGGTTATCAAGCCAGTCTAGCAAGGGTTACAATAACCCCCGTCGGTCAAGCATTACGGGTCTTAAGTCCAAACCTTCCGGTCACCAAAGATAAAACATCGGAATGCCCTTCGCTAAAGATAGCGCTTCGGCTGATAGTGCTTCCAAGTCTCCACAAAGCTGCAGCTGACGGCCGGATTTGATAATCATTGCGTCCTTCAAAAGAATTCACGAACCTGTGAGGGTGCTAGGGCTGCATGAACAATAGGATCCCCAGCAACGATGGGCTCCTGATGTGGTAGCAAGCCACATGGCATGTGGAATATCACTGCTTTACCGCTTGAACAGTCGGACATGCCGGAGGGTTACAGTCAAGGGAACCCTCCCTACTCCTCTAATAGCAATAGCTTATTGAGAGAGAGTAGCTGGGGGCGAATAAGCGGGAGAGCAACCGAGCTCACACCACCAAAGATGCGGAATAGAAAGAAGCGGTTCGCAGTGAGTGGTTGCTTGACGAGTGGGATGGTCGAGGACGGACCGATTCAGCGCATGATACGGTCCCAGCGTTCTGGGTTGGGGAAGTTTTGATTGGCGTATCGGTCTGCAGTATGAGGGCATTCGCCTCCCACCTCCAAAACCCCACACTCTCCCCTCCCTTACGGACGGTAACAGGAAATATTGCTGGTAGCGATTGATAGATGGGCTGTTCTTTGTTGAAAGGTTGATCCCTGAGCTTGGTTTGCCATTGCATTTCCACCAACGACGGTCGATCCGGGCTGGATGGCTCGGTGTGACCCCGCAGATGACTTGCGCAACACCATCTTGACGATTTTCAACTTGAAGAGCTGCCGCAGATACTGATATTCTAGGCCCTCACAGTGGGGCCGCCATGTCAGTGTTAACTTCAAGGCTTTTGCCATAGTTTTAATAGCATCACCTGCCTCCCCTCATATTGGCAGCTTCATACCTCGACGAGTTTCGAAGCTGGGTAGCGAGAATTAAATCACGATGACAGCCAAGCCAAGCCAGGTGAGCAGACAGGCATTGTCGCGGTTGACGCTTCCCCCACATCCCACATCAATAATCGAGCCATCGGCAGCAACCCGATCTGTTGCCGCCCCAGTTAGTCTTAGTAGAGCAAGCTATACTCAGCCACCATCTTCTTGGTGCCAGCCAAGGGCTCTCTTATGCGCTAGAGAAGTGCAGGTACGCACAAAATGCAGCGTTTAACGGCACACGAGTGGTACTGCATCTCGTTGGCCAAGCTGCTCCCCCTGCGCCAGCCGCTCGCCGGCTAATACCGAATCAGCACAAATGTTGACACTCGTGTTGCCAGCCAAGCGTTGCTGGGTTCAGGCGACTGAACGTTGGGGATTCTTAAGTACAGATGGACCAGCTTCAGTAGGCTAAAATCGTCCCTTTAAAAACGTCGCCTGATAAAGTGGTCTAGCCCCAGCGGCTGAAGATGCGCTGCATTAGTCGAGACGTCGCTAACGGTTCGGGTTGCTGCTAAAGTAGGCGAGAAAATGGCAAAGTGCAAGTTGGGAGGCGGCTCCCCGCTTCCAATGACACAGGCAATTGGCATATATGCATGGGTGCGTCTTCTGCGCAGAAATCGAATCAGACCCTGCTGGGGTCGGGAACCAATGGCGAATGGGAAGATCCCATAACCTGCATATCATAGGTTATTAGCAACTACAAGTACGTACATCTGTCTTAGCCGTTATGGGTGTCAGACGTCTACACTTCCTTGCCATCTTGGTGATGACCAAGCGATGAGAGGATGCGGAGAAGAAAAGATCGCATACGGAGTATAGTATAGGACTCCCGCGGAGTTTGCGGCTTTGGGTTGTCAGCGCCGGCGCCGGCAAGCTTGAACTTGGCTCTTGGCGTTAGGGCTACCACCAGACCGCTAGTACATGTAGATAGTACCAGTAGTGCTCCCCATGCCTACAGCGTCTGATTCCCATGCCTTGTTGGTAGTATAAGAGCGTTGACTTGGGGTCCAAATAGAGGCAGCCAGCAGCAGGTGCATATGTAATATATGTACAAGATGGTGCTGGGTGATGATCTGCGTTGACAAGTCCGGCTGGAGTCCAGGCAAGGTTTGTGAGGGTGTAATGCTGATAACTCTACCACAAGCAGAGAGTTAACAGTAAATGCAATTGTTTCCTGGAGGCCGTTAAAGTGACCCTGGTCACCACCCCACCATGTTTATTCCGCCCACCGTTCAGTTGCTCAAGTTGGGAGCCAGTTCCAGTTATTATGCGCAGTGGTGCCAGTGGTTTGTCTCCACTCTCCACATGGGCTCTGGGGCATCTTGGCAGTGACAGTTGAGCTTCACCTGCTCCGTGAGCAGCAGATAATATTGGCCAGTTCGCAGCCAGCGGATATTACATAGCATCATGATGTCTTTGGGCAGGTGGCGCTGGGTGGCTCTGGGGGAGCTCGCCCCTGACGTCTGCTGCACCTGCCTCTGCACCTGCCTCTGCACCTGCCTCTAGCCTCCGCAATGCGAGCAGCCGCGGGAAAGAACATACAGCAGTGGAGGAAGTAGCGGCGGGAGGGTGAGCAGATGCAGTTACAGGCCAGGGTAGGTGCGAGTACAGTGGACCGTTAGTGCTGCACCAGTAACCCAAAGGGCGCCGCCCTGTCCCCAGAAAGCCTCCAGGCCCTGGCTTTAAGCCCTGGCTCTGGGCCCCAGGCAAGCCCCAGGCCCCAGGCTCTGGGTCCCGGACTCCAGGCTTAACCAGGAAGCCACCCACCCCGTATGAGTTAATAGCGCCTTCACTGGCCTCCTTCTGGCGCTCTTTCTGGCCATGATGCGCTATCGAGTGGCCAGAAAAGTCCCTCTCCCACTGTAACAAGCCCCAACCCAAGCCAACCCAGGCCTCCAAAGCTCCGTCCTCAACCGTCCGAGTCTGGTCTTGTCCTGCATAGCACCTCGCCGCTTCCATTTGCATTTTGCCGCTTCCTTCCTTTCTTCTACCTTCTCTTTTCTTCCCTTTTAACCCTTTTTTTTCCCTTTCATCTTACTTCTTGCTATCATCGAGCTCTTCCCTCGCTTCCTACTGACGATTCACCGACGAGTTGATATTGCGCTTGTGGAGGATATCTCGGTCGCGCAGTGCTTTCTCGATTCGTCCTTAACCACAGGCGCGTTGTCGGGATTGCTCTAACGCTGGCTAAACCCAACAGAGACAGACCTGGGCAGACAGACGGACAGATAGGCAGACGCAGGCAGATAACGAGAGCCGACCCTGGGGAGAAAGACGTTCCACTCCTACCTCCGCCCTCCGCCCTCGCCCTCCGCCGACATCGACTAGCCCCGGCTTGTCGCCTCCTGGGCGAACGTTCTTCGTCCTTCGAATTGAACCGAACATCGACACGAGCCGTCGTCTCTCGCATGGTTATTTGATACCGACTCAAGCGGCCGCCGTGAAGCAAGTGTTGCGCAGCTCTTGCTGCCGACCTTGTCCGCTCACACGATAAATTAGTTGCAGCCTCCCATACGCAACCGCAATCGCGACTGCGACTGCAGCCGCCACGAGGCCCCCAATCATAGTCGCCGAGCCGCAGACGACACAACCACAAACACCCCATCATGGCTGGTTTCTTCAGCAAGATCAAGAGCGCTGGCTCGGTATGCCTCTCCTACTCCCCATTGCGGATTTTTTGCTACCAAAGCTCAATGCCCTTCTCCCCCTCAGCACATGCGCCAAGAATCTACAGTTACTGACAAAATGCCTCTTCCCACCAGACTAACGCCAACGCCACCCTTAAAGATGCCGCCGTCAAGAAGAAGGAAGAGCCCGCCCCGGAGATGACCCCTTTGGAGAAAATGCTTCAGAATGCTGGTCCTCTACGGGAAGACGGTAGTGACAGATTCTACGGTTTTGAGAATGTGAGTACACTCAATGCCTAGCTAAGCATGCGCCCATCCTTCAACTGCCAATGGTCCAAAACTAACTAACTCTTGCTCAACAGTTCGGAAACACATGGTACAGCCTCTGGAATGCCAATCGAATTAACGTCCGCTAACAAACTTCGCAGCTACTGCAACTCTATCGTTCAAGCTCTATTTTACAACGATCATTTTCGAGAACATGTCATCAACTACCCGCCGCACTCTCCCGCTGACACCCCGAACGGGACGAGGCCCAAAGTCAATGTCAGCATCCGCCCGCCTGCGAACCCGACGCCGCCTCCCGCCACTCAGCAGAATGGCAAGCAAAAAGGCCTCAGCACAACCCAGATTCTCAAGCAAAGACAAGCCATAAACAATGGAATCAATCCGCCGCCCGGGCAAGCCGCAGTCAAACCCGAAGATAAACCTGATACCCCTGAATACAAAAAAAAGCAGGCCATGATCAAGGGTCCCATTCTCGAACTTGCACAAGAGAATGCGGAAGCTTATGGCATGGACGAATGCACATTCACCGGACTTAAGGACATCTTCCTGGCGCTTATTGAGAGTGACAAGAGAATTGGAGTATTAAGCCCTCAGAGGTTTCTTGAGATTTTCAAGCGAGACAACGAGCTGTTCCGCACATCTATGCATCAGGATGCCCACGAATTCTATGGTCTTGTCCTAAATGACATCATTACCAACGTGGAAGAGAATGCCCGCAAGATGCAGGCACAAGCCAGCCTCAACGGCTTGACAAACTCTGTCGGCAACGCTGTGGGTTCGGGTATGATGGGCCAGCATGCTAACGGCACCCGGTCACCCGGTACTGGCTGGGTTCACGATATATTCGAGGGCCTGTTGACTTCCGAGACACAGTGTTTGTCCTGCGGCACAGGTTCACAACGTGACGAAACTTTTCTCGACTTATCGATTGATCTAGAGGAGCATTCTTCAGTCACATCATGCCTCCGCAAATTCTCAGACGATGAGATGCTCTGCGAGCGCAACAAGTTCCACTGCGATACCTGCGGTGGGCTGGAAGAGGCTGAGAAGCGCATGAAGGTTAAGCGTCTACCGAAAGTGCTGACCCTCCATTTAAAACGTTTCAAGTACACGGAAGACTACAGCCGACTTCAGAAGCTTTTCCACCGCGTGGTTTACCCATATCACCTTCGGCTGTTTAACACCACGGAAGACGCAGAGGACCCGGACAGGCTATACGAGCTTTACGCGGTGATTGTCCACATTGGCGGCAATGCCTACCATGGTCATTATGTATCCATTATCAAGACCAAAGATCGGGGCTGGGTTCTGTTCGACGACGAAATGGTGGAGCCCGTCGACAAACATTTCGTTCGCAACTTTTTTGGTGACAAACCTGGCATGGCCACTGCCTACGTACTCTTCTACCAAGAAACAACATTTGAGAAGGTCAGGGAGGAGCAATTCAAGGAGGGCATGGAAGAGGTTATGCTCGCCAATCAAGCCGCCAATCTGGCAGCAGAAGACGGAGAGAAGCGCGAGAAGACTGAGCCCCTGAAGCGGCAAGCCACAAACCCTGCCTCGTCAACGGTTGACCATAGCACAATGTCGGGATTAGCACGTGCCAGCACAACGCCTGATATGTCGTCTGCGCCGTCAGCGGCAACAAAGACGGAGGAAAGTTCTACTGTGGCGCCGACCCCACTGAGTCAGAACACAACTGCAGAAAACACGGAAGCTAAATCAGAGGCTTTATCAAAAGAGGACAAGAAGCGTGAGAAGAAAGAGCGGGAAGCCGCCGAGAAGGCCAGGAAACAAGCTGAGAAGCAAGCTGAAAAGGACAAGAAAGATCAGGCTAAGTTGGAAGAGAAGAAACGCCTGGATGAGCGGTTACAGAGCATGAAGCAACGGCAGAAAGAGGATGAAGACTTGGCCAAGGTTCTCGAGGAGAGCAAGAAATCAGCAGCCAAGGAAGAGAGTAATCGGAAAAACGAGAACGGCGAAGCTAGTCCATCTGGAACCTTTGGGTTCTTAAACCGGTCAAAACGAGGCAGCAGGTCCATGTCTGGCAAGTCTATGGCCAAGAGGAGTGTTAGCTTCTTCGGTGGCCGTGACAAGGGAGAAGAGCCAACCGTTCCAGAGGAGACCAACGGTGCAACCCCAGAAACAAAAGACAGTCGGATGGGACGCCTCAGCACGACCCTCGGAAGGAAGAAAAGCAACAATGTGCTTTCATAGCATGGGCAGGCGCTTCAGGTGTAATGCTGATGTGGAGACACTATTTCTGGAATGACGAGCAATGTACTATTTTTTGATATATGGGAAATTTCGAGCGCATCGACTCATTACAGTCAGATGCGAAAGGCACGAGGGAACAAGCTACGGCATATGGAAGCGACGGTGCTTTTATTTGTTGGTTTTATTGTTCGGCTTTCTCGTCCTGGTCTACGAGCTCCAGCAGGGAAAGAGACAGGAAGGAGACAAACAAAACAGATATGGAAAATATATATACCCAAGCAGCAGCATTGTTACGGCTGGTATAAAAAGCTCTGGTTGTGGGGATAGACTGTTACTACGGACATGCCCCCATGGACATGCTGAGGGCAAAGTCCAGGTTTCAGTACGGCGCTACGCCCAAAGGCAAGTTGCGCATGTCTTCTCAACCACATTTGTGTATTATAGCGGCTAGACGCAGCTGAGAATATAAGGACACGCATTCGCGAATGCTTCAAATCAAGTTGAACATATCATATGTACTATTTTGCTTCCGTAACCCGGTGTAGAAAGCTCGAATCTAGCTGTAAAGCCTGCCCGCCGTACGCTGAACGCCTTTACGCCATGCTCCTCTTTAATTCACTCCTCAACTCAAATGACACGCCCCATCTAATTTCCTTTTTTCTTTGATTCCGCACTTGGACGCCACATTATCCGAGAATCAGCTCGTACAGAATGATGATGGAGTTGACGAATATCAGAGGCACTATCGAATTGTCAGTACATCCATTCCCAACGTATCGAAATCATGCCGCCGTCAAGAGGGACAGGTTCCCGTTTTCTCTTTTCTCTATTCTCGTGTTCTCTTGTGCATCGGAGCAGGAAGGAGAGGTCTCGTACTTCGCATAATAGTCCGTATACTGGCAATCAGGTTGATAATCTTAGCTTGAACACTGGCTTCGGACCCAGCGCCAAAGGCGGGGTCATACGAGGCGGGCGAGAGATTGACTGCGCAAGAGTTTTCCCTAGTTAGACTCGGTTCGCAACGCTTGACCAGAGGGGTTGGGTTGGGGTTCGTATCGTACTGCGCGCGAGGAAGCGGTCTTCGGAGAGGATGGCGACGGCGTTGATGAGCAGGACGCCCACTAGAAACAGACAAGGGCGTGGTTAGTTTGCGCCAAGGGATTGGTTAAGAAGAGGAGGGAGTTTTAGTTGCGTACTGTAGATGAAGTTGCCGAAGAGAAGCATGGTGGGCGAAGGGATGGGGGGTTGGGTTTTGCGATGTGGGAGCGTGATAGCTCAAGGACAGCTTGGGGGGAGATTTATTTGGTGGGTTGTACTGTACATAAGATACAAGTAATTATTACAGAATAGCTGAATGGATCTGAGGACAGATGTTGGCGGGCCATGGTTGTGCCGATCCGACTGGGGAAGGAGGCGCGCCGGTGGTGGTGGGTGAGGTAGTGCCTGCCTTGGGACTTATACCGACGGTGTCAACTCATCTCATATCTTACAATTCGATTTCATACTGCTACCAGTAACCTCATATTTCACAAGACATTCACGACGGTACTTAGAAGACTCTTTCTCTGTTCCTCGTTGATTTTTTCCCCCCTCAGTCACAGGCCTTTTAGGACCAAACGCGTCTGTCTGTGAATTTGACCCTTACTTAATTGGCGTCGCGCCCAGGCGCATAGTCACCATGCAGCTCCTAGGTAAGAGACATCCTGAAAAACACCCCAATCCACATTGAATATCATTGTCAATTCCAATTTAAAATCAACTAACATATCATCTTTTCGGATGTCTTCAGATCTACGGCTGAGCTCTCTCCTCTTCATCATCCCACTCATCCACCTCACCGTGTCCCCCCACACCAAAGTAGAAGAGTCCTTCAACCTCCAAGCCACGCACGACATCCTCGTCTACGGCACGCCAACCCATGACATTCAGAAGCGTTTTGCTACCGTCTACGACCACTTCACTTTTCCTGGGGCGGTGCCTCGCTCTTTTATTGGCTCTGTTCTGCTCTCGGGCATCAGCCAGCCTGTAGTGGCACTTTTTGGCTTCCAGTATGCTCAGTTCATCGTTAGAGGTGTCTTAGGGGGGTTCAATGCTGGCTGTCTATTGTTCTTCCGCAACTCGCTTGCTTCGGCTTTTGGCAATGGAGTGGCGAGGTGGTGGACGTTGTTGCTCGTAACGCAATTTCACGTTGTGTATTATCTTTCTCGCACCCTGCCCAATATGTTCGCCTTTGGCCTAAGTAAGTGCTATTGCCCCTTTTACAAACTACTATTCTCTCAGTTTGAAATCTCCGACTTATACTTTGACATAGCTACACTGGCATTTGCCTGTCTCCTCCCAAGGAAAACGGAGCAAGAAACAACTCGTCGTCGCAGGCAGGCCATTGGTGCTTTTACCTTCTGTGCTGTAGTCTTTCGCGCTGAGCTTGCCATTCTCCTCGTTACCACGGCCCTATACCTTCACTTATCCGGCCGGACAAGCATTCGTACTATCATACCCGCCTTTCTTATTTCCTTCGTTGGGTCTTTGGTTCTATCTGTACCGATTGACTCTTACTTCTGGCAAAGGTTGCTGTGGCCAGAGCTCGCTGGCTTCTACTACAATGCGGTTCTCGGATCATCTGCTAACTGGGGCGTGTCGCCCTTCCACTACTACTTCACCTCAGCCTTGCCGAGGCTCTTCATCAACCCCATGACACCGCTACTCGCCGTGCTAGCTCTCGCGCAACCCGGAACAACCCAACAAGCTCGGGCACTTACCATACCAAGCCTGCTCTTCCTGGCTATCTACTCACTCCAACCCCACAAAGAAGCCCGTTTCATATTCTACGTCGTCCCGCCACTAACCGCAGCTGGTGCTATCGGCGCCGACTTTGTCTTCTCTCGCCGATCCAGGTCCTCTCTCTACAAGCTAGCCACCTTCGCTCTTATTGCCTCCATTCCTTGCGCCCTTGCTATTAGCTCCGCTATGCTGCTCCTCTCATCTCTCAACTACCCAGGCGGCGACGCCCTCGTCCAGCTACAAGCCCTCATCGCGGAGAATCCACCCGTCCCTACAATCGAGAACCCAAGTACCGCTGTAGCCGCACACGCCGACGTCCTGACCTGCATGACCGGCCTCAGCCTCTTCGGTCAGAATCCTTATGGCTTGCCCCTGGCCCTCGCCGGCCTCAGCTCGGTGGGACCAGACCATACGAAGCCGTTGCTGCTGGTTGATAAAACGGAGAAGGACGTGGCGCTGGGGAAGCCTAAATATTGGGAGAGGCTGGAGTATGCACTTGAAGAGAATCCTCGTTTGCCGGTTGGAGATTGGGAGGTCCTTGGGGTTGTGCAGGGGTATGATGGGATAGAGATGCTAAGGCCCGGCGCAGATGTCGACAGCAGCAAAGATGCAACATCGAATGGCAAGGTAGGGGAAGATAATGTTTTAGGATTGGGCAATGTTGTTGCCCACGTCAGGCAAAGGGTTAGGGAGTACACCGGGGGCTGGTGGATTGGTCCTAGAATGTCGCACCGAATCCGGATCATGAGGAAGTTCGAGCGTGTTTAAGAAATCTGGAAGAGAATGGTTTGGCAGAACCCATTATTCGAAATTTAGAAGATTCAGATAGAGAAAAGCCTAGAAGGGTAGCCTCAAGGAGCGAGTGTTTGAGATTACAATTGCTTTGCATTTTTCCAAACCAAGCAAGCTATCATAATCAATTATAGAATACTACAACAACCCACCAACCAACCCAAGCCCCGAATTCCCATGTTTGCCCCCTACTCAAGATATATCGCCGAACCCTACGCAGAATCAATTCATCCAAGTACGTTCCGTCGCGTGTAGTTTTTTATCGCGGGTGCCCATCCCCCCTCCTCATCATTTCCCATACCAACAAAGTCCCGCCGCACCAGAAACGCCGTTATCAAATGTTGCCTAATTCCCCCCTCAAGAACAAAATATAGAAAAAAGCAGAAGAAAGAAAACCACCAAAAATTTCGGTGGACATTGTCTGATGATAGGGCGGTTCCTGACCAGAAAGGAAGGGTATCGCCGCGACGGATCAAACTCCAAAAAACATCAAAAAGGTCCAAATCCCAGTAAAACAACGCCGGTGCAAGAAAAGAGGGTTCCACATGGCTTGCCTGCTTGCTCTCAAAGAGAAGATTGTGACTCCGCGGTGGATTTTAAGCAAAGTCTTGCCTATTCACCAACAGTCAGATTCGAGGTGCCGGAGACCAAGCGTAGTTGTGTGTGTAAAACACGGCGTAGAATCTCGGTAATATGTTGATAATTATATTATATGCGGATGCAGTCAATGTCGTACTGTTTCCGTTTAGGCGTGAGGGTCGTAAAGCATCGCATGATATCGTTGCTCTGGGCATTACTCCTGCTCAGTATCGCTCCCTTCGGCATCGGCATCGCTTCCATCTGCCCCATCACTGAGCTCCTGTACGGGACTATCTTCAGAGTCAGACAGATCGCCGTATTTCTCGCGATAGCGCTCTAGCTGTGTCTTTTGCTTCACAAAGTAATCCAAGACGGATGCCATAGGGGCTCGCAGCTGATTAAGCTCTGTGAGCGGGCCTTCACACTTGGCTAGGTAGCGCATAGTGAGCGTAGTGATGCAAGTCTATAATCCACAAAGTTAGCCAGGTAATTACACAACAAAGAAGGGGGGATACGTACCTCTATCCTGCTCACCTGATGCTCCATGAAATTAACAAGGAAGCGTTCAGTGACCTCTCCTCCCCTAGACTTAATCCGCTCCATGAGCTCAGTCTCAGGAGGCTGCAGACCAGGACCCCTGACTTCCTCAAGAGTACTGCAGAGCATCTCAAGACGCAAGCTGACCTTCCACAGGTCCCAGACCATATCCGGTGTAAAGTCAGCATTTCCGCCGTATCGCATGGCAGCAGGTTTGTCAGCGGGGCCTTCATCGCTGCGCTCAATCTGTTGATGATACTCGATACGGCCTGCGAGAGCATGAGGGTAGAGCGAGTACACAACCTCGGGATTTTCGAGTCCTTTGAGCTTCTTCTCGCCCATCTCCTTGACTTCGAACCCTTGAGACGTAAGAGATCTCAAGTCTTTCCGGATTTGGTGGGCATAGGACTCATCATCGAATCCCTCTTCAGAAGCACCCGAGCCAGTGCGATCGGTATCTTGGTACTGCTCAAGGCAGCGCTGAATCTCCGATATGAAGTCAGACGAGACGGTAATTTGCCCACCATCAGCCACTGCGGAAATACGCGACGCCTTGTTGACCATAGGGCCGAAGTAGTCCATGCGACGTGTGACGGGATCAGTTTCGCTCACACAATCTCCGTAGTGGATACCCATTCGCACGGAGAGACCTTTGAAGATGACACTGTCATCCTTGTCGTGGAGTATTTCGGTAGAGACTGCTGACAGAACCTCGGAAGGCCATTCGACACCGAGCAGGCCCAACTGTACGGCAAAACACCACAGCAGAGCTGATGTGGCTGTAGGGAAAGATACCATGAACGCGTCACCTTCTGTCTTGACTTCGTACCCTCCAATCCGGCGTAACTGACGACGCATAACATCGTTGTGAAGCTTGATGGCCGATCTCATAGCGTTGGGATACATCTCCCAAAGCATGGTCGAGTTCTTGATATCAGTGAACACGATAGCAATGTTTCCGGTTGGCGCAGGAATCTCTGGATCAAGACGACCCAGTGATGAGTCCAGTACATCGGCCTTTGGCTTACGTCCTCTTCTGGTAGTGAGGACTTGGGCCTCATCCGGCAGACCAGAAGGATAGAGGGACATGCTAGGTCCGCGGTGTCCAGTCTTAGAACGCTCCACTCTCCTCTTCAAATCAGCAACGCTGATCATCATGACCATGATCTTCCCTGAAGCACCGTACGCCATAGCCAGATCTCGAAGCTTCTGTGCCGCTGTCATCAGGTTCTGCCGCTCGGCTCGGGCAAAGTCAGTAACCAGCCCAGGAGACAGATACTCCCAAAGCTCCCGCGTGGCCATGAGGATGATATCGTCCTGTTCCCGAATAGTCATGTTGGTAACATACGGCGCGGCTTGAACAATAGGCATCAAGTCGCTGTACCCAAAGGCTCGTGATACTTCGAGGGTATCGTTCAGCCTACCATTGCGAGACACCCAGCCGCCAGCCTCTCGAATTCTGGACCGCTCCGAAGGTTCGGCAGGATCATGCTTGCGCGTGAGGATGTTATGCCGGCCATCATTCTGAATAACCATGCCTTGCACGTCACCCACATTGGCAACGTACAACTCGGTTCCTCTCAGATACATGACTGTCGCCACACCACCCGAGTTCAGATCCTCTTTACTTAGCACCAATGGCTGGCTCGAGCCCCTATGCTTCGTCCTAGGCCGGTCCTCGGCATGTTGCACAGCAATGGTGGCAAGATCCTTGTTCGTGGACAAGAAAGCTCGGCGCAAGGCATCCACTGGAGTCTCCTCTTGGCTGGTCTTCAAGGCCTTGAGCTCCTGCGCAAAAGCGTGGCCGAAGTTCTCGTGCAGGTATTTAGCAATCTTTGACCCGCCACTTGACGATGAATGGCCGTCAAAAAGCCCAAGAAGCATCTCCGACTCCGAGGAATTGAAACGCGGGACCACGAGATCCACTGTAGAAAGATGTTCGTTCTTGCCCAGCGTATCAGCCATGCCGTACGAGAGGTGTCCGGCGGTTGACCCGGAAGTTCGGACTCTTCGGTCTTCGCTTTGATCAGGGATACTTGGCTGTGTTAAAGTGACATCCATCAATCCAAGAATCCTCAGGTTCGACAAGCGGCTAAAGTCCGTCAGTTCCTCCCGTGCAATCATGCCAGGTGGTGCCACGACGGATGTTGATCCGGCCCATGCAGACTGTTTGATCTCGAGCTTTGTGTTGCCTGAAAGATTGAGGTACCTCAAATTCGGGTTGAGATTCCAATTCCAATCGTATGGGACGTTCGAGATGTTGTACTTGAGATAGTTACTACCGCAGTCAAGCACGGCGAGCTTCTTTGCCCGAGAAATATCCGCTGGCAAGTTAGTAAACTTGTTGCCATTGATGTATAGGGCTTGAAGAAGACTCGTTTCCTCGAGATCGTCGGCAGGCAAAGTGGTGAGTCCATTACCAGAGAGGAACAGCTCAACCAACTGTGGCCAGCTCTTGATGGACCTCTGTGGCATGTCGCTAATTTCTTCGTTGTAAGACAAGTTAAGGGATCTTAGCTCAGCTAGTAGCGTAATCTGGTCAAATACATCGTCATCCAGACGGTTGTCGGCAAGAGAGAGGGTCCTCAGAGAACCAGCGAAGGTAGTTGTCAGTCGAGAAGTCAAGCTCGAATCTTTCCTAGCTGGGACGGGCGTCGCGGCTGATTGCGATGTGCCCTGTGAAGTTGATCGCGAAACCACTGACGTCTTACGTCCGCCCTTGCCGTAGACCGACACGACAGAACTCTTCCTATCCGAGACTGGTGAAGGCCCGACGCTAAGCAAAGTGCTCGAAGCTTGGCTAGGTCTCCGGTCATCTGACAATTCTTCCGAGCTAGGCGTAGACGAGAGGGTTCCAAGCGGTAGAGACTTGCTGTTTGGTAAAGGTGGCGGCCCATTCTGTTCTTCTCCCGGGACTCTTGGTGGCCTGGAGGCCGGCTTCGGGAATTGTTCAAGCACGTTGGACGAAGCATTGAGAACCTCGAGCTTCTTGGCCCACCAGATCTCCATTGGAAGCTTTGAGATGTTGTTGTTCCGTACATTCAGCACACGCAGCTCTGTAAGACAACCAATCTGTGGCGGCAATTCACCGACAGAATTGTTGGCTATGCTGAAATGCTCCAACTTGACCAGCGTACCAATCTGGACCGGAAGCGAAACAAAGTAGTTATTATCCAAGATCAAATTTTCCAGGTTAGGCATGTGTGCAAAAGCTGAGTCCACACTAGCCAGCTGCGCATTGGACAAGTTCAAAGATTTGAGCGTCGGAATGGGCTCTTCGATCTCAAATCTGTTCAGAGGATTGGAGTTGAGCTTCAGCTGGCGCAGGCGCTCGAATTTGCCTATGACGGCCGAAATGGCGTTGTGATCCGCATACAGAATCTCCAGCTTAGGAAGATCTGACAGGGTCTCGATAGATGTCATGGCGTTGTATTTGATGTCGAGCTCACGTAGGCTGATGAGGTTCCTGAAGGCTAAGGGCACCGCAGGGGCAAGCCTATTGTTGGTAATGAGAAGCTTCTCAAGGTTCTTCAGGTTGCCAATCTCATCCGGTAGCTCACTGATGGTGTTAAAGCTGAGATCCAGCTCGACAAGACTCTGCAGGTCGCAAAGAAACGGAGGAAACTTATCCAAAAAGTTGGAGGAGATGTTGAGCGAACGCAGCGATTGATATGCGCCAAAGTATGAGGGAAGTGACTTTAGGCGGTTGTTGGCAAGACTCATCTTCAGCAGACCAGTAATATTCTGGAGCTCAGCGTTCTCGAGCTGCTCCACTCTGTTGTTCGAGACGTCCAAATATGTAAGCTTGCTGGCTCGACTAAGGCTCAGCGGCAGCTTTCGGGCCTCATTGTTATTGAACTTGATGTCTCGCAAGTGTTTGCAAGACTGGATGAAGTCTCTCGGTATATCCAAGGATAAGTTTCGTGATAAGTTGAGAGAGATGATTTCGCTAGCCTTGGAGTACAAGGAAATAGGTATGGTTATGAGGTTGCGGCCTGACAAATCCACATAGTTGAGCTTCTGGTTCCGGGGCAATCCCAGATCGTTCGTCTTGGAGTGAAAATCGCTCTCCTTGGCTGAGAGAAACATGAATCGGCAGAGGTAGCTGTTGTCCTCCCTACCCAAGTCCTCTAACCGGTCCTTTTCTTCATAGCCAACCTGCTGCAAAAGTCGCTTCTGGATGAGGACTGGGAGTTCACCAGAGCCTAGAACACGGATCAAGGCGTGTTTCTTCATAATAATGTGGTAGTTCTCCAGCCCATCCACGACGTAGGTTTTCTTTACGACCTGGGAAATAAGGTCGTTCACTGTAGCATCCAGCGGCATAGAATGCGTCGAGAAAGTCCCATCAGACCGGAAGATGCGTATGCAGTAAGACGTTAACTTCTCCTCTGGACGGGGCGGGCTTTGTGTCTCGTCGAGCTCCGGGGTTTCGTTGGATTGATCGTCCGTATTGCGCCGAACTGCCCAACTGTCCGGTGCGTCCCACCGACCCTTTGGCGGAGGCGACACGATAGATTCCCTCTTATCAGTCTCGTTGGCAAATGCCACATCTACAGGCGCTAGAGCAGGTGGCCTCGTTAGGATGCCCTCCATATCGTTCAGATTGGTATCGAGGTGGAACAGCTGGCCACCCGGGCCAGGACCCTCCTCGCCATCATCCACGTCGGTCGGTCCGATAGAATCTTCATAGTACTCGGGTGGGCGTTGAGGTGTGGTTTTCTTCTTGGAGAAGGGGAATCTGTTATTGAATGTATTGCCGCGCGGTGCGCCACGCTGGCCTTCTGGGCCTTCGAATTCGGACTGGCTGGGGCCTTGGGACCAATTTCCCGGCGGCGATGGCTCTCCCCGGCGAAGATCATTCTTAGACGGTTTGTTTTGCAGCGATCTGGTCGATTGAGGTAGGCTCCTAAGCCTCGCATCGTCCTGAGCCTTGGTGTTATGGTGGGTTTGCTTGCGCAATCGCCCAAACAAACCCCGTTTTCCCGGATGTCCTGGCGATGTGGCTTCGCCTTGACCGGATCTCGAATTCGAAGGAGGTGGTATGCTGGTAGCACTCGGGGTTGGGCTCTCGGCTCGTGTTCGGGATGCGTTCGAGGACGACTGCTTGCCCTTGTCCTTGGCCATGGCGACCTGCGAGCTGACGGCAGAATCTTCCCTGCTAGTAGTTGGCCTCAAGGGTCGCGACTCGTCATTGCTGCGCTGGTGTCGATGGTGGCCAGGGAGGTGAACAATGGAATGCCCAGATCGTGCGGAGGAAGATGTCTTGGGCGGGTGTTGGGACTGAGACTGCTGCCCCTCTGCCACGTAACGCTCGCGATCGGGACCGGCAAGGCTGTTGCGAACTGGCGCCTCACCATAACGAGCAATGTCCTTTTAGAGTGTTAGTTAGTACATTGGGCAGAATGGAAGAAAAGAAGGCGCTAGTGTGTAGTAGTAAATATGATCTGGTACGAATACGCCTGCCCGATGCGCTTAGCCAGCTACTACTGGTAGTCGCAGTCGTTGATGCTGCGCCCGACTAGTAGTAGCAGTTACTAGGTAAGTACTTGCAGTACTCGCAGTAGGACTCGGGGTTAGAAAAATGCTGGTATTATGCCGTAACAATTTGGGGCCACCACCAGTAAGAACTCCACCGATCCAGGTTAGTGGGGAAGGTGGGTGGACAGGCCGCATCAGCAGTTTGGTAATAATGCTGGTGGGACAAGCTTGGTTGGCTTGGCCTGGCTTTGTCTGCTCGGGTTGCGGTCGGGTTGGGTTGGATTGGATTGAAATGGATTGACGTTGCATTCGCAGTTTTGACGTGCCAGAAAAGTGCAACGCCCGAGCGGTAAGCATTGACTGCACGTAACTGACGCCATGACCACCAAGACACGCAAAACCCAAGAAAGAGGAAGCCTAGCCTCGGGCGTTGTACTCGTGGAGGAAGACACCAGATGAAGTGGAGCGCTTGTACAATAAGGAAAGGACAGGTACGAATACCAACTTACCGAGTTGTCTTGGTATAGAAAAGGTACGACCTCGGGGGCGGGAACCGGCGTCCTCGGTCGAGAGGACGAAGGCGACCCCTCCCGAGTCTGGTCGGCAGACGTGGCATTAGAAGCTTTCCTATCGCGTCCGGAGTGACGACTATGGCTGTAGGATCGCGAGTGTTGGCGTTCTTTAGTGGCGACGGAAGCCGGCAAGCTATTGTCAGAGCTGTCGCGCCCAGGGAACTCCTCGCCAAAGAAGCCTTGAAGTTTTCGCAACCGCTGCGCGCTCGTCCGCGACCCTGTACTACTCGCCGTCGTGATGCTCGCTAACGAAGGTCGGCGGTCGTCATACGAGTAGTCAAAGTATTCAGCCTCCGGGGACTCTGGAATCGCGCTGGGAGGACCACCTCCTCGGAAGGACGTCTGGTAGCTGGTCGTCGACGGCTGCGATGCCGTTGGGGATTGGGTGTCGCTTCCATCGAAGAAGAAGCTCGTCTCGGAAGCTTTAGCGGGTTTCGAGTTGCCATTTTCATACATCCAAGGCGCAACTTGGGAGGCTAAGCTGCCAGAGGGAGGGTTATATTGCAGCTGAGGTGCGCGCGAGGGATCGATGTGGAGAGCGTCTCGTCTGGAGCCAGCTGAGTTGGAGGATTTGTGTTCTGTCGTAGAAGACGTGGGGAATTCTTTGGAAGGAGATGTCGTCGTAGGTGATATTGATTCGGTGCTAGAGACAGTTCTGCAAAAACGAGAGAAAAGAAAAGATTCGATCAGCTAAGGCGCTCAGGGTTCAAGGAATGGGCCCCGCAAACAACAGCTGGGACATGAAACTCACCTTTCCAGCTCTGGGTTTGAGACATCGTCATCGGTCTGCAAAGACAGAAAGGTTTCCACGCCTCCGGCGCCGCCTTGCTGCTGGGCGCGCTGGGCGCGACGGGCCTCGGAGGCAGCTTGGGTTGAGGAAGGCCTCACGGTCGCGGAGGAGCGGGTGCTGTTGGTGCTGGCGGAAGTGCTGGCGCTCGCGACGGAGCTGATGCGCTGGACCGTTCCATCATTCCTGGCCATTGTTCAGCCAACCGTGGAGGCAGGTGTCAAGGCCATGTCATGGAGGGGGCGTTTGCGCGATGAGGGTCGGGTTGGGCGCGTCGCTCAAGTCATTCTTGGAGGGACGAGCGCCAGAGACGGATGAGGGTCAAGGATGACGACTGTGGGCGGGCGACCGAGCTATCCAAGGCGGCGGTTCGCGGGTTTCGGCTGGGGTGGCGATGAGGACGTTGGAGGTGCAGATGGTTTTTCGAAGCGAAGCCCAATGGACTGAGGGAGGTTAAGATGGCGCTAATTTCTGCTCGTAGTATCGTAAAGCAAGGCAAGGCAAAGGTAAGGCAAGTAAAGTTTGGGCTGGTTCTATCCGTATCGTAAGTAGACGTTAAGGCAGAGAGAGTTCGCAAGGTCGAGCTGTTAGCTCACGAGCGAACAGGTGGGAGGAGCCTAGTACTGGAGCACTAACAGCACCAAGAGCTCCAGGTTAGTGAAAGTACAGCGTTAGCCGCCGCGTTCTAATTAGAGCAGGCTTGAGACTAGCGGAGCCTGCCGCAGCTGGGGGTGGGTCACTACTACCTGGTCCACTGGCAGCCCCTGGTCACCACCTGGTCACCACCTGGTAGCGCTGCTAGGTCACTGCGATCGATGGACGACAGCGGCTGGCATTCGGTGACACTCTCTGCTGACTGGTGGAACTCTAGCTGGGGGCCTCCACTGTAACCTAACTAACCTGCCCGGGCACCAGGTGGTCTTTACAGTGGGCTCCTGGTTTTAGTGGGTTAAGTCGGTTCAACTTGAAGTTATCTGTGCTGCTAGCGGGTAAAGTAGTAGGTATTACGCTGTTCTACCTAGTAGTACTCATGGCTTCTATATGAATCTACTATTAGTTGCCATTATTGGGTATTAGATCTGTGATTGAACAGGTTGAACAGAGCAACCGTCAAAGAAATGAATTTATATATACCACACATTTATATTCAAATAGGCTCGAGAAGGCAAATAACTGATAACATCACAAACGCAAAGACCTAAAATACCTGATTAGTACCTACCTTAGCGCAGGCATACGTGGTGAGAACAAAAGTCACTCGGCACAACCATGCCACGTCCCATCGGATAGCCGGGGTAATAATCGGTTGAGAAAAAGAGCCAAATTATCATGTTGGCAAGCAGAACTGGTTGGCCAAAGGGAGTCAAGTGCCATGCATGACAGGGAGCAGAAAAGCATAGCACTGTCGGACGGAGGATGGGACAAGGAAAACTCAAGGCAAGCCCATCGATTTGCATCGACCATCGGCCAAGACCTGCCAGGCAGCCAAGTCCCGCGCTATCTCTTATTATTGCCGCAGAAGGGGAAGCATTGTCGTCAGCCGATCTTTTAGGCGCGTCTTGCTTTCTAATACCTTGTAATATTCGTCTTTCTTTAATACGATACAGGTAATGAGTTCAAGGTAGTGACCCCCAAAGCGAATCAAATTGACTATCGTTGAGGTAAATTCGAGCTTTGACTCGATACGAGTATTAATAACATGTATAAAGTAACTCGTCTCCCCGCGCTGCCAAGCTTGGACCATGACAACGATAAGCCGTATAACGAAAGCGCCCGTGCGAATAACATGGTCTTGGACAGGTCTGGCTTGGTCTCCGTGCTGATTCCCATCCCTTGATCCATCCAGATCCCGCTTTTGTTCCTCGCTCCTTGCCGCCTATCCCAAGGTTTCTTGGCCAAAGCAAGCCACTCAGAGCCAGCATCCAGCATCCAACAATCAATCACCCATTGGTATGTACACCCTGTCTGTCCTGCCACACCTTACATCAGTGAGACTCTCCAGTCATGACTAGGACGTGAGATGGGAGAGCGGGAGTATGGGTGAGAGTAAGATTCGACAGCCGTCTCCCAATCATAGCTGCCAATCTCCTGTAGCCTGGGTTCCTTGTCAACCACTAAACAACGAATATGGACTCGTACTGCACATTACACAGATAGCTCCCATGTCTCAGTTTCACTTCTCCCCCATCCCAGGCAGGGCCGAGCGGGGAGAGCATCATTCAAGGTTAGGCCATGTTTGCGCATTCCACCGGAGAGGATGGTATAATTAACAAGGCAACAATCAAAAATTGACAACTCCTCCGCAGTGCGCGCTCGCATTTGGTGATCCCACACGAGGAGGGGCCCCCCCAGAAAAGGGTGGCGGCGGGAATTCGGGCATTATGTGGCCTTGTGCCAGGGTCTCGGGCCCGGTCGCCGTGTCTGGCTCTTTGTCTCTAATCCTACCGTGCAGCGTTGCTATCCATTCGGCAAGCCATCCGCCCGAGACTTTTAGTGACGAATACCGGATGCTACAAATCCTATCATCCTACGTATGTACTACGCTCTGTATACGGGAATTGACGTCTGACTGGTGAGTGGATAATGTTATCGCAGGGAGCCCCAGCTGGGATCGTCAATGAAAGCTACCGCGTGATGTTGACAACCATTGTCATCAATCCATACCTCATCGAACATTTAATCAATTCCTATGTAAGAGTTCGAGTATGAGTAGCCTCTTGTCCCCGGCCGCTAGCAGGGAAGCAAATCAGGTGCGCCGGTCTGGAAATTGGCGATCGGCGTACCAAGAAGCTAGAAATCAGCATTTTGTCGTATTTGCAGCATAATCTCCCTGACAAAATCTGCTTCATCGTCTGGGGGGATTTGACATGTAAGTTTTTTTTTTTTTTTTTTGTAAGCCGGCTACTGTGGCTTTTGAGGCGAATGACAAGACAAGCCCGCGTTACTTCTGTGTAAGAGGATGAAGATAGGTAGAAACAGATATGCCCCCTTCAAGTGCGATCAGCACAGTTGCCTCAACAACATTGTGGAGAGCTCTGGACTCGTTTCACTGTCTTATTTCAACTAATCTTACTAAAACTCTCGACGCTCGTTAAGCTAAATCGTCAGATTCTTTGAGCCTACTAGTAAAAATTCAGACCAGAGGATATGGGAGTTTGCGAAAATACCCCGCTGAGTTTTATCCCGCTTCTCATACAAGACAACACCCACAACTCAAAAACATCAAAAGTCAAGAGAGAGGAATCTTCTTCTTTTCTTTCCCTAGAATACTGGATAGCACGCTCAAACTCATCATCAACTGATTCAAACACCATGACACGTTGAAGCAGAGCTGCTTTGGGTGAAATAGACTTTCACCATAGGGTAATAGAATGTGGTATCAATTCAACCCCTCATGTCGGTCCGAGGTAGACATCAACCCCATCAACCATCAAGGCATCTCATGCAATCTACTAACCAATCGAAATAAACTCTTTGGTTGATAGATATTTACATGCCCATAACAAATGGGCCTTTCACGCCATGAGTCGAGCAGTCTCATCGGCCTATTACCAAGCTGGGTAATGCGTCGAACGCTATGACGGAGTCTCCCCACGAAGGACCCCGCAGGAATTTATTGTAGTAGACTAAACATCCCACCAACATGGCACGTTCTATATAAGTGGCCGTAGATCGGAGAATTTCTCGGGAACCCATATCTTTCTTCTGTGTTTGCATTTCTCGCTGTCCTCCTGTCTGTTTCTTTCATTTCTTGAGTTGGCCTGGGATCTGGTATAAATATCGACCAGAGACTTTGGTACTGCGCCAGAGATCTAAGTTCTTCACTCCATCATCGACTTGCCAGCACTTGTCATTCGCCAATTGATACTTCAGTCGTACTGAAAGCGGTGGATTTCTCTGAGAATTGTCACCATGGGTAGCGTATCACAGCACCAGCAGCTGAGGGCATGGTGGAAGGAGAGCTCCGTCTACCAGGTCTACCCAGCATCTTTCCAGGATTCAACGGGATCTGGTGTGGGCGACCTGAAAGGAATCATTTCTAGGGTCGACTATCTGAAGAATCTCGGGGTCGATATCGTATGGCTGTCACCCATTTTCGAGAGTCCCCAGATCGACATGGTACGTATAAATCGGCGATGAGCTTAGCCGCAGCTCCCTTTGCACCGTTTGACTGATCATCAAGGGCGCTTTCTGCCGTGTTGATTTATAGGGTTATGATATTAGCGACTATGAGAAGATTGACCCACCGTACGGAGATATCAGTGATGTGGATGTCTTAAAAGACAAGCTTCACGAGCGTGGTATGAAGCTGGTGCTGGACCTTGTCGTCAACCACACCAGTGACCAGCACCACTGGTTCAAGGAGTCGCGGAAATCAAAGGACAACCCTTACCGCGACTGGTACATCTGGCGTCCTCCTCGCTACGATAGTGAAGGCAATCGTCAACCTCCGACTAACTGGGATGCACATTTCCAAGGTATCTTATAACCATGGAACCCCTTTTCTCAAATCTAGGAGGTTGCTAACTGCAAGGCAGGTAACGCATGGGAGTACGATGAAACCACCGGCGAGTACTACCTTCACCTCTTCTGTAAGGAGCAGCCAGATCTGAACTGGGAGAACCCGGCCGTTCGCGCCAAGGTCCACGAGATTATGCGATTCTGGCTCGATCGTGGTTGCGACGGTTTCCGCATGGACGTTATCAACTTTGTGAGCAAAGACCAGTCCTTCCCAGACTCCGATAAGACTGTCCACCGTGGTTCCGAGTTCTACGCCTGCGGCCCTCGTCTACATGAGTACCTCCAAGAGATTGGAGCCATCCTCAAGGAATATGATGCATTCAGTGTTGGCGAGATGCCCTGTGTCCATGACGAGCAGGAACTGATTAAGGCTATCCGCTCTGATCGTAACGAGCTGAGCATGATCTTCCACTTTGAGCTGTACGTTGCCACCTTTTAGGCCTCCTGCCTTTCTCACAACTCCAAATCTTTCGCTGTGAATTGACCTACTATGACTTTCTGACAAATTCTAACAAATAATTATTCGATAGTATGGACATTGACCACGGAGAGCATGGAAAGTTCTCATGGCAGCAATGGCCACTCTCCAAGCTCAAGGACACCGTGACCAAGTGGCAGCGCTTCATGTATGACAACGACGGCTGGAACGCCCTCTACCTCGAGAACCATGACCAGCCTCGCTCTGTCAGCCGCTTCACCATTGACACTCCAGAGCTGCGCGAGGCCAGCGCCAAGCTCATCGCCATCTTCGTCGGGTTTCAGGCTGGGACACCCTTCGTCTACCAGGGCCAGGAGATTGGCATGACCAACGTCCCCGTGGAATGGACCATGGATGAGTATAAGGATGTTGATTGCCTGAGCCATTGGAAGTACGTGCTCATTCCCCCCTTTGGTTCATGGTCTATTGCTTGAAAATACTCATCATGCCTTTTTAGTCTGTATAAGGACACAGCCGATGAAGAAACAAAACGCAAACTCCGCTCCGAATACCAAAAGAAGTCCCGCGACAACGCCCGCACCCCAATGCAATGGGACGCCTGTCCCCAAGCCGGCTTCACCACCAGCAACCAACCCTGGATGCGCGTCAACGACAACTACAAGGCCATCAACGCCGCCTCTCAGGTCGACGACCCCAACTCCGTCTACCACTGCTGGCGCCAGGTCCTCGAGAAGCGCAAGGCTTATGAGGACATCTTTGTATACGGTGACTTTGCCCTTGTGGATGAGCCTAATGAGAGTGTCTTTGCGTATAAGCGTATAGGTGTGGATGGGCAGGAAGCTCTAGTGGCGTGCAATTTTACGGATAAGGAGGTTACGTGGAAGGCTGGTGCTCAAGTTAAGAAGGTGCTTGTTAGCCCCGCTGGGAAGAGTGTAGAGAGTGTAAGTGGTGGAGAATTCACTCTGGCGCCGTGTGAGGCCATCGCGGTCTTATTGTAATGGAGACATTGCTCATGCGGTTGGTCGTCATAATGGCTATCTTATAGACATCCTAGAGATGGGGCTTAGGATCAAAATTACCACGCCTATAGCATCATTGTTTGGGTTCATCGAACTCGTTTGTGAATTTGTTCGCTATTCTGTGTAATACACGCCCCGAACGTAGCGGGGACGAGACATCGGTTTTTATACATTGTAAACTCGTTTCAGTTCAACTCGCTTCAGGTTTCCTCATGTACCATCTCCCCCAAGGCCTTGCTGTCCTCCATTATGACCCGAGCCTCATCTGGGGATACACTCATGTCCTCCTTGATTAGTTGCACAGCTAACTCCGCCACCAGAACCGACTGGATGAAAGCCGCTGACCCACGCCCCGAAATAATCCGATCATGAACAGCCTTCTGCTTCAGCATGTCTCCGAACCGATCTACAAGCCGGTCGCACATGAGGTTAAAGCCCCGCGGACCGTAGTACCCCGGATTCAGGTTCTCTTCCTTCTTCAGCGCGCGATCCTGCCCAGCCTCGATCTTCTCAGCTAATTTCGTGCGGTAATAGGACGGCCTGCTGCCATCAATGATACCAAGGAGGAGTTTGTTGTGTGTTGCCATACGATCCGGAAGCGTTGCCCAGTCGATCTCCGGATACGACCTGGCTTTCCAAGTCTCCGCGGCGGTTTGCTTCTTGTGTCTTCGGCAGAACATTGTTTGCTGCCTGACGTTCATGCGCTTCCCTTTAGAGAAGTTTGTAAAGAGTGCCTCGTCAACAGTGTCACCGCACCACGGACATTTTGCGACGGTAGGAAAAGGGGCCTCTTTCACATCCGCAGAAGCTGCCTGCGTCTCCTCCAAATCAGAACCCAATTCCGACAAGGGGCTCTCCGCATCGATGTAATCAGGGTTGTCGTCCTCGTCAAAAGTCATGAACACAGCTTTTGGAGACTCCGACCCCTGACGCTTATCTTTACTCTGGCGCCGTTTTGATTTCTTTCCGTCCTTCGTTTCCTCCCCCTTTTCTGATATTGAAGAAGGTACGAAAGGTACTGTACGCTCCTGCTTGAGGCTACGGCGGGTTGTACGCGGTGAGTTGATGTCGCTGTCCCCTTGATCGCTGAGCTCTGCGTCAGAGCCTTTGAACTTTGCTCTCCGGTCTTTCGAAGGCGATGCTTCCGGTGGTCGGATGAAGCCCTTCGATGTACCCTCAGCGTCTTTTGTTGGCGAATCCAGATCATCATCAGAGAAGGCTTGAAACCCTTTAGTCTTCTTAGGAGTACTTTGAGGAGATTCTGCCTCAATATCCGAGAAGACCTGAAACTTCGTAGGAGACGGACTTTTCTTGGCTAAAAAGCTGTCAGTATTGGTGTCTTTCGGTAGTTGAGAGTCTCTCACATCTGGCAGCGCCCTTGTCTCGACTAGAACCCTTTGTTTTCTTTGATGAGCCATAGGTGGCCAAGCTTCCTTTTCTGTTCCCGTATCCCAACTTGGTAGAAGCCCCTTTTGTGAATCCATGTTTATCTACAAGATGACTTTCTGAGCTCGTAGATTTCTTACTCGAGTTTTGAGTTTTGACACCTGGGGCCCGACTGGTCTGCAAAGGATCTCGTTTAGAATCACAAGGCTCGTCGCTCAGCTTTCTCCTTTTTGAAGGATTTGGGTTCTCATTGTGGACGCCTCTGTACGGCCTGTCCTCTGCTGAGCTCCGGCGTTCTTCTCGAGATCCATTTGGCATAGACTTTTTGATGGCCGATTCCTTCGACGATGCAGCCTTGGATGGGCCCCAATTCGTCTTGCTCATATCCCCCCGTATGGTGCGCCTGATACCTTCATCGGGCTCATCTGAGCTTTCGCTCATCGAACTAGTGGCTCCTCGGCTTGAATCGGCCTTTTCAACGTCTGAGATAGGCTCTGGTTTCTTCCGCCGTTGCCTCTGGGATGTTGGCCTGGTCGATTTGTTACCGACATCGAATGATTCTTCGATATCTTCTTTCAATGTTTCCTCATATTTGTTCACATGCTGAGGCCTGTTGCGGATATTTTTCAACAAAGGCCTGGGCCTGTCTGAGCGGAACATCCTCCCGTCGGATGCCAGTGATGATTTCGGGCGGCTAGGGCGAGAGGATCCAAAGATACCCTATGCGCCGCAGGATTAGTTCAGTAGATCATGAATGTTAGTAGTTGCATATGCCATCGATATGCCACAGATTTGTCGTTCACGCGTATCATTGAAGTTTGGTGAGTGATGGGTGAAGGTGGAACGCGTCTAAAATGGTGGGGCATTTTTAGCGGTCATTGGCGCTGTTCACACTGCACTGGCAGCTTGGACCTCAAGGTACTAAGATCGCTGTACCCCTTTGTGTGCTCCAACTTGATCTGCGACATTGCTCTACAGAACGCCCAATAATCCATCCCCTCGACCATCTTGCACAGCTAAGGTAGTCTTTACCGATTACTGCAGCTTGTGTACTCGCAACCATTCATTGAGCACCCGATCGAAGCTGCCTGGCTCCTTCGCCCGCCATGGCGCGCGAACGTAAATATGCTGGGCTCCCAGACATGGTCTTTAGCTCCCAAACCGTGAAGACCAGGTCAAGATGATTAACCAAATGTTCAGGATGATGCGCCCGACATCTACGAGACTCCGGAACTCACAGATGATACCTCCACCGTTCCTGTAAGGCCAATCCTTCGAATCAAGGCACGTCTTAGTACCGGAGCTGACCGCAATCTTGTTCGGATAGACCACAGTAGCCCGCACACATTCCGACGATGAATTCTACGACGTTGAAGATGAATCACAGCCCATATCCCGTTCAAGACTACGAATCGACGAGGCCCGCTCACGGTTCCTCCCCGCAAATGTTTCCACGAATGGGGTGGACTTCTCAGACCGCGTAGACGGCAAGCGCAAGTCCTACAAAGCTACAAGTCGACGGCAGAGGATATTGGAGGATGGCACTGAGGAGCTTGGTGACATCTCGGACGATGAGGATGAAGATGAAGACGGCGAGAGCCTCGAGCGGAAGATTGCGCGGCTACAGCGTGAGGTAGAGGAGGCCAAGGAGGAGTACGCTAAGAAGAAGGCTGCCTCGTCAAACGAGGAGAAGGATGACTCTGGCGCCCCGAATACGGAGAGGCTGGACACGCTGAGCCAAGTTCTGAACGGAATGTCGAAGCCGGCCGGCAGCACATATATCCCACAAGCATCTAAGGCGGTCGTGACGGACACAAAGGATGGCGAATCAAATATGCCGCCTGCTGACGACGCAACTTACACTATCACCTACGCACCAGCTTATGAGCAGAGCCACGCCCTCGCCAAAGCAGCAGACTTCGATCGTCGACTCGTCATGCTCGAGAAGGGACTCGGCATAGCCTCTTCGTCGCTCCCAGAAACCGGCTCTGACGGACTGGCAAGGGCTATTCTGCCAGTGCTAGACTCCCTGGACAAGCAAATCTCTACTCTTTCGCAGGCCTCGACGGCTAATCTGGATGCTATAAGCCGGCGAGTGCGAAATCTGGCATCAGAGCAGGATAAGCTCAACGAATCACGGGAGAAGGCCAAGACACTGCGAGAGGAGCTGGGCAAGAACGCGCCAACATCAGGGGCTGGGGAGGAGTCGGACCAGGACACTAAGATCAACGCTCTCTACGGGATCTTGCCGACTATTGAGAGTCTCACACCGATTCTACCCCCTCTCCTGGACCGATTGAGATCACTGAAAGCCATCCACGCTGACGCCGCGACGGCGAGCGAGACGCTGAACAGGCTCGAGAGGGAGCAGACGGAGATGGCCGGCGAGCTCAGGCAATGGAGGGAAGGACTGGAGAAGATGGAGAGTGCGATGAAGGGTGGGGACGAGTCTGTCAAGGGCAACATGAAGGTTATGGAGGGTTGGGTGAAAGATCTTGAGGAGAGAATGGCCAACTTGAAGTAGATGCTACGGAGCTATTGTTGCGAAGATACCCAGAAAATGCACCAGCATACTATCGAACTCGAAAGATCGTTTGCAGCAGACAATTTTCAATTATAAATTGCTTGAAGAAAGAAGGTTTTCGATATTCCGCTGTAAATGATTTAACAAATGCCCTCGGAAGAATGTCTAGGATCCGCTTACACGCACTAGGTGAATTTGAGTCACGTGCAGCAATCTTTTGCAACTCAACATTTAACAATTATTAGCGGATACCCAACTTTACCATTTTCTTCTTCCCTTTCCACCATGATTATGCTCAGCCGACAGGCTCCCGCAGAATAAGCAATTGGTAAGTCTGAATGTTTATTTATACGCCCAAACCGTTGGAATGATGCTCAAATAGCATGTATTACCTGAACATACATTGATGTCAAATTTTATCACCAAGATCTCTGATCCAAAACCTTGTCTACCGCTCAGCCTTGAAAATACTTCTGGAAACATCCCGGCTAACATTTTGAAAGCTTTCTATATAGGAAACACGTACCCTTACCCGATTGTCATGTGTTCGAGCGCAAAGCCTCCTGCGGGCCACTTCAACATCCTTTACTTTGCCGGCGCGAGCTCGCACACCGGCAAGGAGAAGGAGGCGCTGCCAGCGCCGCTCTCCCTTGGAAAGCTCTTTGTGGAGCTAGAGTCCAGATATCCAGGGATCAAGAGCAAAATTCTGGACTCGTGCCTAGTTACGATCAACCTTGAATACGTAGACGTGCCTGAGGAGGGGGCTGCTGATAACACAACGATCCAAGAGATGGATGAGGTCGCTATCATCCCGCCCGTCAGCTCTGGGTGAGAGTGAGCGTGTGTGGTTAATGGGAGGTGGCTCTTCTAGAGCCACTCATTTCATGAGCCGGTCCAAGACATTGTGTGCAAGTGTCGAAGATTCTATCTTGCCTATAGCAGATCAGACTTCAGACACAAGAAGATAAGAGCCTGCTCCTGATGACCATCATCCTACTACTATATCATTGGGCTGCCCTCTCTGCGCCCCCGGTAGCAACGGATCTCTCTCGCGACGGTCCGGGTAGTCTTGCGGGACAAGCTCTCTCCGCCACTGCTGCACCCACACCGGGCGCCACTCCTGCCGCATCCGAGCATGTGCCCGTACCCTCTGCGCCGCAAGCACCGTAAGGAAGATCAGTAGGAATAGGAACATGGTAAATACAATAGAGGAGACGGCAGTAATCGTCGTGATCGTCGAGACATGGCAGCCGAGCGGCCGCGTCCGAAGCTCCCATTGCTCGTCTGGGGCGGGGCACATGTCCTCCTCCCATACCGGGGCGAGAAACTGCACTCTATGGGTGTTGGGGACGCATGACCACGTCTGTAACCAAGAGTTCTTAGCTTCGATAATGATCCTACGTGGTTCTTAAGAGGTCTGGCTCACCATCGGACACCAGCTGCACTCTTCAGATGCTAGACAGCGCTCGCAGCCCTGCTGTAGCCAGCATCGCAGGAGGTGCGCCCTCCGGCCTTCGTTGACGGAGAAATTATCTCGAAGAGATTGGATCATCGAGACGTCCATTTTGTTGTCGTTTGGGAAGTATGTTCGCGTTTGCTATTAAATGGAATTGATCGCCGACGATGACGATGGTTTGAGTTGCGACGAAGCTACGATAGCACAGCCGGATTATGTGGTGGTCCGTGCTCCTACAGCAACCTCAGCCAGAGCCTCTCTACCTACGCGCAGCTCTCTGCGTGCTACATGTTCCACACTCGTAAAATAGAACAACTCAATCCAACCAACAACTACAGCTTTCGCCACGCTCGAAGCCCTGCATTTTTTACTTGACCTTTACTGATCATCTGAGCTGACACTGAACTTATTGGTATCTGCGTTACTTAGTCGGCACCGCCGGCGCGGTAGCCGCGCCGGTACCGCATCGATACTCAATGTGGCCTGTCGTTTAGGAACGAGCTACTCGTCTAGGGCTCGTTCATGTTGTTGATCGATAAACGACATCGCCACTCAAAATTCGCTTGATAGGATTGTTCAACAGTATCGGCTTGATTGTCAAATTCGCGGTCCTGAAGAATAGCCGCTAGGAGACATACACATTCCAGCCAAGAAGCCTGCGAGAGCTTGTGTGAAGAAATAAGGGTCTAGTAGATAGGTAGTAAATAGGTAGCCTCTAGATAGATGGTAGGTAGGTATCAGTGGCTGTCTTAATCTCTAACCTTCCCCAGGTGCTGGAGGGCTTCTATTTATACTACGTGCGGAGGCCTTATTAGCCCCCGATTGGTTAGGATATTAGTGCCCTGACAGTCCTTATGTGCGGAACTTAATGATTCCCTGCATTCCCGTTGCAATTCGAGGTAAACAAGGCATGGTAAGAGGCAATTTATCTTAACTTAGAACGCGGTGGTAGGAAATCTTTCCTTATCCTCCTAATCGCTTTCTCCTCGTGCCTTTATGGGCTTCTTTTATGTGTCTTTGCATGTTATCCCTCCTCTTGTACTCTCGCCCACAAAACCGACAAATGTCTCCTATATCTTGGAAGTTGTTTTCTTTAGCCCACTTTCTATGGTGTGTCCAGATGTGTCGGAGTTTATGCTTTTCCTCGCTAGCTTCCTGCCAGCTACAGCCCTCTCGTGGACATTGCTTGTGCTTTAGCAAATGCTTCCTGATCCGTTTTCTTAGTTTAGGAAAGACTTAAAAATTATTCGGAGAACTTACTGGAAATTACTTAAATCGAAGGAATAAAAATCACATCCCTTCCAACGACATCTGTGATACGAGTTTTTGGCACACGTATCCTTGTAACGATAATTATTAGAATGTGTAGAGAGGAGTTTCCGGTGCTTAGTATCCCGAGTTGTTAAAGGGCCTTTCAGATCAAAGTCACATAGCCTCTTGTCACCACTATTAAGCACGGCCGCACGATCTATCGCAGCGGCACCCGCACAATGGGACTGTTCGGGGCTTGTCCTGCCTCTAGACAAGCCCTGGTTGTGGTGACAACTAACAGAGTTAGAGACAATGGAAGGACTTAAAGGCTCTTGTGAATAATCGGGAACATGCTTATTAGGAAGCATGTTATAAATAGTGTCGGGAAGTTGATTAACAATATCTTCTGAGAATGTAATTGAGGCAATGCTGGTTCGATCAGTCCCATCGTGCGGGTGCCAATGCAATGTATCATGCGAAAGTTCTCAAGCTCTGTTAGGCTTGAGACCTGGCGTTGCCGATAACGACTTTTGGGACTGATCTAAATCGGCTGGATGTATAAAGATTTCATTGGCAAGCCGGGGTGTGACTAGGTCATCCGCGGTTAAGGAAACAACTCCTCCGTCATTCCGAGTAGTTAGGGGAGTCGAGAAGCTGGTTGAATTAAATGTCAGGTCACCAACGCACCCTAACATGGGGTCCGCTGCCCCTTGGCGAAAGGGATTTGGAGCATCCATGGTTAGGAGTTAGACCTTGGAAATCTAGCCTGACATTTCTGATCTATAGAAGATTGCGAGTTATTTGTATAAGGACCAGAGGTGCTTCGAGTTCTTAAAGTTATGCGTGTTTGTCCCGCGACAGTGCCTTAGCTCGTATATCTCCAATCAGGACGCGGGCCTCCCACTTCCGCAATGCGTCAGTGCCTTAGGAAGATTAATCGCGGCTCGCGAGAGTGAGAATACTTACTATTCAGCCCAATAAGCACGCCTGAATTAGTTGAGCTAGGCCGCCCAGTGGGCACTGACATGCTAAATTTCTTGTTGGTGGCTTGAAACATCCCATGCACCATGCGCCTCTGAGAGGTGTTCACCAATTATACACTATTCTGCTTTGCCTGCCCTCCCTCCCGCGTTGACACTGCATCGACACTAGTTCAAAGCAGTTGCTGTTCATTATGTACACTTTCATCAACGTCCCCCTACCGTCCCGAAGCTCAAGTACGCAAGGGAGCTAATAATTGCAAAGAGGGAGTGCAACTCAACAGCTCATTTGTAGGTAACAACACACTAGGTGCATAAACTCACTGGCGGTGGCGAGCATGTGAACGATTAATAGATAGATCTGAGTAGCAGCTAGTGTTAACGTAATTTTAATACATAAGATTTCAAGTAATATTTAATTGTATGATAATAAAAACTTACTTGTTAACTATAATCAAATCTTATCATATAATTGATAAATTTATAAACGCTACTATGTGGCTTATACATGTAGGAGAGAGACATGTTGTAGATAGGTGTATGATATAGTACGAAGCACTTATACTCGTTCAAATGACCAAACGGCTAGCTTAAGAATATTAAACCCCACTTAACTTCAGCGTGGAGCCAGAAGCACTCGCGCAGAACGACAGAGACCCGAGGAAGTTCTTTCAAGCCCAGTGAACTATCTCCTGGTGTCACCTTAAACAAGTTGGAGTCGCCTCCCGGGTGAAGAGCGCTCCCCTCCTTGCCGTTATATCGGAAGATGGCATAGTTTCTGAATGGTCTTGATTTTCAGTTCATTTGTTCGCTGCGGACAATTTTTTTCTTTCGTATTATAGCGCCTGAACTGTTGCGGCGCGTTCAGGGAGATTTCGCGGCGCCAAGCGCCCTCGAGTGTAACCATCCAGCGGGCGCCAACACTTTGGCTATCAGCACTCGATCTTGGCGCAAAAAAAGTCATGTCCTAAAAGGGAACGAATCTCAACCACGCACGTCCAGTCAGACCACCAACGAGACTGTAAGCTTTGGCTCCCTCTGTCTAACCTGCTGCTGGTCGGTCCGACCGTCAACTAGCTCAATCTGATTCCGAGGCCGGATGCTCTCAATTCGATCTTTTGGTCTTGTGTGCATTATGCTGGGCACAATATAAGCTTCAACTCCTGCTGTCGCGGGCGTCCAGATACACTGGGGGCGGATCAGATCGATCTGCACGGCATATGGCCTTTTGTCTAAATACTTCTGCGAGATTCTCATTTACGCTCAGTAACTGGGTCTAAACTACACAAAAGCGAGTGAGACTTATATCGTTCAGTGCGGCTGAACAACCTCGCCTTCTCAACGACGGCGTTTGAATGTCAATGAATTAGGGGGAAGAACTCGGTTATTTCCTTCGGCGAAACTTGTACCTCTTTAGTCTGGCATGGCGGGAAGCTCGTTGGGCCCTTCCGCCCGCCCCCATACTACGTTGTACTCCAATGCTCCTCCAAGAGCACCAAGACCAAAACCAAGACCAAGAGCAGAGCCAAGACAAAGAGAGACCAGGTGTCTCGCTTCTGGTCTCGGGACGCCTGAGGACTGCAGGAGCAGCCAAGCTTTTCCGCGCTAAAAGCTTGTCCACAGCACATGCCTCCTTTGGCTGCTGCTATAAATTACTGGGTGTCACTTCCAGTCAGCCGTAGCCAGCAAAAACCCTGGGCTGTCCGGGGATTTGCTAGAGTGTGAGTGGAGATGCCGTCTTATTTTCCCCGGGGGGATCTCCAAGGTTGGTTCTGCCACTTGCCCATTTCGGGCATTGGAGAAACAGCTCCACTAGAACTTTCTTTTCGAGTTAAATCCGTATTTTGGGACACGATTCTTTCCTATCCACTTAGACTTGCCTTGCGCGGTTGGGAGACCTCCCTAACGGACGGGGTCTGTCGGGAATCACCGAAGTCTGAAGATACATGATTAGTTCATGTAAGAATGATTGTTGAAGGTTCACCTTGTTGACTTGGTCAAGGGCACCTTTTAAAGCGACATCTTGTTTTTCTATCTCGTACTAAAATAGTACAAAGTACTAACTAGAAGTGTTAATCACGATGGGGGATTACAGGAGAGAAGCTGACAGGGTGTAACAGCCCTACCTTCCTCGAATTGCCATCACGCGATAGGAAAAGTCCATCCATTGTCCCAGTGGCAGCCATATCCCAACCACTCGGGCTTATGTCGGCTGGCCCCCGATTCAAACAGTGGATGAGATCTCACTTCTCGTTCAAGTATGCAAAGACTACTAGCCTTGGCCACATGGCACTTGCGACTTTTCCAGAGAGCGGGCCACCAACATCAGCACCGAGTGAACAGGGCCCCCGCTCGACTCCATCTTGAGGGTCCTGTTACACTAGCACGGGCGATGTGACCAGTGCAACGATGCCATGGTCCCTGATGTAGAAATAATAAAATAACCAGATTGGCCCCCCTTAAATGGGTCTTTTCCTCTTGAACTTCCCGTCTTTGAACCCTTTGTTGCTCCCCGCTGTGGTTGTACTCGTACTGCTCGTGCCTACAGTACTTACAGTACTTCTCTTAGACGACAGAGCAACGAGCAGCCCGCCGCCAACATGGGCATCGTCCAGAAGCTCAAGGCCCAGAAGCCCAAGGGTGAGGAAGTGGCCAATGCTCAGGAGGAGGCTCCCGACTTTGAGCGCGTTATCTGGTACAAGGAACCTGGTTTGAGGAAGCTCTACTTCTATGCCTTTGTGCTTTGTATTGCTTCGGCAACCAACGGCTACGACGGGTATAGCTCCAAACAGCCTATTCTTGGAAAGCGAGACAGTGTAGCTAATATGGCGATCTTGATAGATCTTTCTTCAACGCTGTGCAGAACTTTGAGTCATGGCAAAATTACTTTGATAACCCGAGCGGCTCATTCTTGGGTCTGCTCGTGGCTCTCTACACCATCTCCTCCATGGCTTCGCTGCCCCTCGCGTATGATCTCCTTCTCAGCTCACAAGTCGCTACTATATCTAGGTGGCTTATCAAATTTTCCTCGGAAAGCTAACACACATGTCATAGTCCTATCATTGCTGATCGTTTCGGACGCAAGCCTGGTATCATGCTCGGTTGTGTCATTATGATTTCCGGTGCCATCATGCAAGGCGCTGCTACTGGCATCGGCATCTTCACTGGTGGCCGTGTCCTCCTCGGCTTCGGTGTCTCATTCACCCAGCTCAGCTCGCCTATGCTGTTGACTGAGCTTTGCCACCCTCAGCATCGCGGTCGTCTTACGACGGTTTACAACTGCCTGTGGAACGTTGGTGCTTTGAGTGAGTACTCCCCGCGATGACTTAAACAACGAGGAATATTGTACTGATCAGTTTTTGTAGCCGTTTCTTGGATTTCCTTTGGAACCGATTATCTCGGCAACGACTGGTCATGGCGCATACCTGCCATGCTTCAGGCATTCCCCTCTATCATTCAGCTCGCCTTCATCTGGTGTAGGTGACTGTCCCCTCAACCTCCTGACCACTCTCGCCACAGGGGAAAAAAAGAGTGAGAACCTGACAGAATAAAAATAGGGGTCCCCGAGTCTCCTCGTTTCCTCGTCGCCCACGACCGCTTCGACGAGGCCCTCGACATCTTCGCCAAGTACCACGGCAACGGCGACAGAGAGCACCCTACCGTGCAATTCGAGTTCCGCGAGGTTCGCGACACCATCAAGCAGGAGCTTAACCACAAGCGTACTACCAGCTATCTCGACTTCATCCGCACCCCCGGCAATCGTTACCGTCTCATGATTCTCATCGCCCTGGGATTCTTCTCACAATGGAGCGGCAACGCGATCATTAGCAATTATACCAACCTTCTTTATGATGGTGTTGGTATCACTGACTCTACGACTAAGCTCGGTGTAAGTCTCTGTTGCTAAATACCATGTGCTCCTATTCTTTATATTAATCTCTCCTGCTGTAGCTCGCCGCTGGTACTACCTCCGTCGCCCTAGTCGTCTCCGTCACCACCGCCCTACTCGTCGACAAAGTCGGCCGTCGCCCCATCTTCCTCGCCTCCACAAGCGGCATGTTCATCACCTTCATCTTCTGGACTCTCACCGCCGCCCTCTACGAGGAGGAGAACTCACCAGGAGCTAACTACGCCATGATCGTCTTCATTTGGATTTTTAACGTCATGTACGCCGTTGCCTGGTCTGGTCTCCTCATCGGTTACGCTATTGAGATTCTCCCCTACAAGCTCCGTGCCAAGGGTCTTCTCATCGTCCAGGGTTGCGTTCAGGCTGCGCTTGCCCTGAACGTGTATGCCAACCCTGTGGCCTTTGAGGCTTTTGAGGGCTCTAACTGGAAGCTGTACCTCATCTATACTGTAAGTTCTTTATTACCCTTTTACCCTCAAAACATGCATGCTAACAATGAATGCAGTGCTGGATTGGCTTCGAGCTCGCTTTCGTCTTCTTCAAGTTCGTCGAAACCAAGGGACCTACTCTCGAGGAGCTTGCTCGCGTTATCGACGGTGATAACGCCCAGGTCGCCAACCACGATCTTGGTGAGATCGAGAAGGAGGTTGTTGAGGGTGGCGAGAAGTCTGGTGACATTGAAATTGTCACCACGCACAAGAACTGAGCGGGGGTAGAAAACTAAGGGTTGACGAGGTAGCATGATTTTGATATACCAGCGAACACGAATCGCATTTTGAATTAACGTAATGATACAACGGCTCATTTTCTGTCTGCTTTTTTGGAAATTAATGTACAGTTCTGTGTGACGAATACCCAAGTTCCTCCTCCAATTATTAAACCTAGTCGTTGGAGCCTATGTCATTCCTGAATCCAAATACCTTTTCCCTAATTCAAACATGGCGCTCTTCCATGATCTATTGGTTGATGGTAGCCTTCTTGCCAGTTCGTTGAGTGGCGTCAAGCGAGCAATTCGCTTCTCCGTTTCATCTCCTGTAAATTGCGAGCCCGTTGCTTCAGTTTCTTCATCTGCCACCTGCTCTTGCGTGCTCGCTGTTCCCAAGTGGCATCCGGCGACGTTGCAACAGATTCAAATTCAATGAGGTTGGCAAGGAATTGTCGAATGTTGATGCCAGATTTCTCCTGCACATCTTTGTGTATGACCTTGTTGCAGGCCGCAGCGGCAGCCACCTGAAGCCCTCTCAAGACCTCTCGGTCACTGACTTTCCGAGAAGTAGAATAGAGTCTGAATTCGTTGCGAGATTGCGGCGATTTCCGTGTAACCTTCGACGAAGCTTTACGAACAGCCTTCACCCGTGGCTTGGGGACGCTAGTAGGATGTGGACTAAGATCATGGCGTGCTATCTCTTTGGTTGCTGGCTTCACTTTGCCGAATGGAACATTCTCCTTCTCGATAGGGTGCCTACTCCAAAAACTTGGACGTGGAGTAGCAGAAACTCGATGATGTGAATGTGCAGAGATATTTGGAAGAGAGCGCGATTGTCCTATACTGTGAGGTTTTTGGATCGGACCCTTACTGGCTGCGTGCGATGGACGACGTTCGTATTGTCTTCCAGCAAACCGATGCAAGTCTTGGTTGCTGGAAGTCTGGGGAATCGAGCTGAGAGGTGCTGCTTCTGGACTTCGATGATGTTGCTGTTTGGATGTGCGCTTCGGTTTCCTAGCCTCTGGTGATATTTGTATCTGACCCAAAGTCATCGATCGTCGCCGGAGGCCTTTTGAACGTTTAGGCTCGGCTTCAGGCACAATATCCTTGGACTCTACCGGCGGCCGCGAGCTAGTGTCTCTTGAATTGTTTGGCAGTTTCTGAACTTGCAGTTCAGGTGCAGTTGGAGTATGTGCTGCCCGGTTCCTGTTTTCGTCACGCAAGCCTACGTTGGCTCTTTTGGATGAAGACCTCGGAGGCGCTGCCGGCGCTAGATTCGCGAGATGACCTCGAGCATCAAACAGAATCTGGGTGCTTCCACTACTTGGACTGTATCCGCGGTATCCTGTGAAGCATGGAAGACAACGAGATAACGCCGTGCTCTTGCTGCCAACTGTCCCGTGTTTACGAGTTGGCACAACAGGCACCTCGTCAATTAAGGCATGCCTCCAGTTTTCTATGTCCGTTGAGTCGACAAAGTCGATGATGGTGCTCTGATCCAATGGACTCTCCTGTTTTCTATCCACCTGCGAGACATGGCTGTGCTGAGCATCATCCCGATTCTGCCTTTGTTTATGACGTTGCGATTGGATCTTGTTCCTCTTCCTTATTGGAAGCCCTTCTGCTTGATCTCGCGAAGTGACAGCTAAATCGACAGCGCGGAATTCGGGGCGATAGGGCAACAAGGCGGATATTGTTCGGAACGAAGGGGGTGTTTTTGATGGAGTCGAGGCAAAAACGGGAATCTTGCCCACTGCGCCTACCTTCTCGGCGTATCGTTGCAGTTCACCGGTGAAGTATTCTAACGCTTCTCGCTGACTAGATGTCCGCGAGCCCGATGAGATCTTCCTGTGCGCTTGTCGAACGTGTTTTCGCTTTGACCGAGAGAAGGGCCGTAGCTTCTTGACTACGTTTCTCGAGACAGCTTCGACGTTTTTAGAATTCACTGAACCTCCTCGTTGAGTTTCGTTGGAGGGGATGGTATCCGACGAGACCTGAGGAGTATACTTGGCAGTGGTAGTCTTGTCGCTTGGCACACCTGGCACCTTGTTGTTTTTCTCATACGTCGATTCCGGGGGCGACTTGGCATATGAAGCTGATACGTAGGAATTGGCTGCGGAGTGCTTGTGTTCATTGAGATGTGGCTCATCGGGGAATGGCCATCCATCAGCACGACCGGGTGGTTTCGGAAAATTTTCTAGTTCCACCGAAGGCTCGGATAGAGAGAGAGAACTACCCCGGGACGAGTTCAACGGGGACACTGCTTCGTCCTCGACTTGAGGTCGCGGTAGTCGATGTGATGGCGAATCTGGTGGCCCTGTCGTCTTTGGATTCTTGAAATGTCTGCTGGCCTCGGGAACTCGCAAATGATTTTCATCGTTGGCCGTCTCAGTAGATGCCACGGAACAGCGGGGCTGTCTCTGTACGCGAGAGGGCCTCTTCGAGATGATGACGACGCGAGAACGGGGACGAACTCTGCGGAAGTCGACAGCTGAACTCGCTTGTTGATGTTGACTCTGAAGCGATTTCCGTGACGGAACCTCGGGAATAGATGCTAGAGTCGCCATTGATGCAGAGACAATATTTCCAACCAACAATAGAGTCTATCCAAGAAAGAGTAGCGCATGCATGATGTTGTTGGCCGCGCAGTCGATGATGAATCAAGACGGAGCAGGTTTTTAGAAGCGGTTCTGATGTTGACACAGCGATTGCAAACGAAGCCAGCCTTCCACGACACGGAGGATGGAAATACCATGCTGAGTACTAGTACTTAGTAGACTCCGCGTGATGCCCCTTCCTCATCATAGTTGCCGGTCGCCATGATTTCCAATGCCTTGCTCTGTCCTTGCCCATCGTGATCCCAGCTAAACCCTAGCCCGAGCAGGAGCGAGTTGAGATGCCATGAAAGGGCGTAGCCTTACGGTAACGATACACCAAGGCGGCATTGACACTGGTACAAGGAATGGTGTTCCAGATAGATACATCAATGAATATCTTTGATTCCAGGCGAAGAGTATGTATCAAGTTGTCGACGACCTTTGCGCAACAGATACTCAATCGCCCCAAAGTCGCGTTTATCTACGCCCAGATTGCGCGTGAATTCCGTCCTGAAGACAACTGTCAGTACCGCTGAGCAACGGGGGAAAAGAAGTGATCATCAACCCCCAGGTCTGCTTACCTTGCAAACTTTTCAAAGTGAGCGCGCGTCGACTACAGAAACGCGTCATGGTTAGTGTCCTTTCTTTCTGAAAACCCTTGGGTTGTCTGTTATGCTTACCTGAGGCTTCTGCCGGCTCTCGCGGAGGCACTGGCGATAAAGCGCCAGCACCTCCTTCTGCAACCCCGAAAGACGCATCTCCAAATCCAAGTCCAAAATGGGCAATATTCGTGAGAATGGTAGGTGAGTACTACTAAGCTAATCACTAGCAGTACTATTCTTCAAAGGTGTGTCAAGGCAGTTGGGGAAAATATCGGATGCGTAGCGTTCAGTGGTAATAGCGGATCTTAGACCCGGCCCCGGACCGAATTTCCACCAGTCATCATTATCGGATATCTACGGAGGGTGGGTTTTGCATTTGCGGAGGCTGGCCGAGCACTGCAGACACCTATTAGATTAGACTTGGTACTAACTAGACTAGATCCCGGCATTTATTGCATCATGTAGTTACGAGTACGAATGAGTTCAAGTTGACCCTTTCCTTCATCTACAACTTGCTTCATCCATTTCTCGTAGAATTGTAAAAAGAAAAGTTCGTTTTCCATCAAGCGCAATCTAACACTTTCATCGTCTCACAATGCCGAGCTTCTCTGTGAGTTATCATCCTACCTTGCGCCGTCGCCAACCTTACCCTTACACTTAAAATGGCGCTGCGATATTACAAAGAAGCAACTACGCTGACAACCTCTCCAAGCGACTCGTCCGGTTCGTAGCCACCGACGGCCAGATCCACTACGGCGATGCCATTCTCCCCTCCGGCGTCAATGATGTCTCCAAGGCCACTCACGCCCATATCATCGAGGGCGACATTTTCGGCTCTCATAACGTGACCGACCATGTCGCTGTTATCCGCCTGCTTCTCAGCCCCTTGTCCAACGCCGACACCGGCACCGTCCGTTGCCTGGGTCTTAACTATGCCCTCCACGCCAAGGAATCAGGCATGCCCGAGCCCAAGTTCCCTATCCTCTTTTACAAGCCCAAGACGGCTACCTCTGGCCCTACTGACCCTATCCCTATCCCCCGTATTGCCCAGCAGGGCGAGGGCTTGGACTTCGAATGTGAGCTAGTAATCGTCATTGGTCGTCGTTGTAACGAGGTTTCAGAAGCGCAGGCTCTAGACTATGTGCTCGGCTATGCTGTGGGTAACGATGTGTCCCATAGAGATTGGCAAATCAAGCATGGCGGAGGACAATGGTCCCTTGGAAAAGGGTTTGACGGGTGGGCACCTTACGGACCGGGTATCGTGAGTAGGAGCATCATCGAGGACCCCCAACAGCTCAAGATCTGGACAAAGGTCAACGGCAAGACAATGCAGGTGAGTGATTTTGCAAGGTTGGGCTTAACAGCCCCAAGCGGAACCGCCAAGCTAATGGGCGCCCAAACGCAGAATGGCGAAACTTCAGATATGATCTTCAGCGTGCGAAAGACGATCGCTTTCCTAAGCCAAGGCAACACGCTGATGCCTGGCGACCTCATCTTCACGGGAACGTAAGTCTTATTCCTCGACTCTTTTCATGGCTACGAGCTCGCTCGTTCGCTAACTCGGGTCTGCCTAGTCCGTCGGGCGTAGGTATGGGGCGAAAGCCTCAAGTCTGGCTTAAGAACGGGGACGTGGTGGAAGTAGGGTTGGATGGTGTGGGTACTTGGTAAGCGAAATTCCCCATGACGCCCGAATATTTATATAAAAATCGCCGCTGACTCGATTCCAAGCACCAACAAAGTTGAATTCGACGGGTCTAAGGCCAAGTTGTAGATATCCTTGCGTGGACGTAGACGAGACTACACAGCAGTGGAGAAGGACAATGATTATCTTAGTCGAAATGCTCCCGTCAGATAGTCATTTTCTCTCCCAAGGCTATTAGCCTTTGTAACACTATCTACCTGTCTCGATTTGATCGTCTTTTCGTTAGTTGTGCCGCCAAGTTGCCTTGGCACCGAGGTTAACTTGGAAACTGTGCCTCACGAACAAGGGTGTTGGCATACTATTTGCCATTAGACGAAAGGAACATATTAGGAAACCAAGAAGAAATGTTATCAATCATTGGTTCAGAGATACATTACAAGGAAAAATTTGAGCGCAGATAGTATAACAAAGAAAACGAATGAGTAAAATCAAGAGTCAACACGTACGGGTACGTCATGACCAGCGCATTCGGCAGCCGCCTTCGAGTCTCTCCCATACAAGGGAAACCTGATCCAACCCTAGAATATCGAAAGAAGTAAGAAAGTGATTCTTTGCATGACTCGAGCAACAATCCTTTGAACAGATCAAATGCGCCTCGGAGATCAAATCGGCCTCGCAGGTTGCCGGATTTCCGGGAGGGAGGGTGGCTTAGATGGGCCGCTCCTCTTTCAGCTCGGCCTCCACTAAAATATACCATAAACGCGACCGCCATCACGCGCGCTCAAAGGGTCCGTGGCACTAAGGATCATCCATCATTGGTTCTTTTCTGCAGGACTCACACGAGGTCGCTTACTTTGTTATGCTTCCCGGCGAAGGACCTACATCCCCACAGTCCAATAAAGATGCCTTGGCTAGCCGCTATCAGTGTAGATGCAGCCTGTGATGAGCCTGTGCGGGTGGCGCTTTTGTGGTGGCATGACTTGGGCTCTGAAGCTGGCAACTTCCCCTCAAGATGTGCACCAAAGTGTTGAAAGGCTAATTTGAAGCTATTTGAACAACAGCCGTTCAAATGAACGAATTCCGGAGTAACACAAGATTGTTGTGGCTCTTATCAATATGGAAGCAGTCGCCGAGTCCTCAGCTGCCGCTGCAGCGCGGCAGGTAATGCCCGGGTCTTTTGATCCAGGTGATTATGTTGATTTTCTCGAGAATTCTTTCGAGGAGCTTGCCGATATCCAAGATTACTGGCATAATAAAGAAAGGGCTAGTTTCTGGTCCACTCGCAACATGCCAGAGATGGACAGTGACGCTGTGGTTAACTGGTATCAATATGGACCACCGGCGGCATTGCGGAAGACACCCAATGTCACCTCCCAGATCCTGATCGATCTCGTGGAATCTTCGTTGGAAACCGTCGCAGCTCGAGCTTCTGAAGAAGCCCGCCGGGCACAAGAGCAAGAAGAGCAGAAACAAAGAACCGAATCCGCTCACAAGAGCAGTGGGGAGCCTTACTTGCCCATCATCATCTCAGCCAGGGAACCTACGCCGCCGCCTTCACCACCTCAACGCGACACCTTAGCGCAGCGCCGTGCAGAAGCTGTTCTAGCCGTGGACTCGTCTCAATCACCTGGTCGAATGCGGCGCTCAAAGTCACCCGATAAGCCTCTTAAGTTGAATCTGCGACGGTTGTTTGGCCACAAAGACGTCAAGAGCCTCACAGAAATAGAGAGAGCGCCCAAGAGTTCGTTTGGTCTCAAGTTTCTGGGCTCACCAAAAGCCGGAAGTGGTCTTCTGGGGCCTCCAGACGTTCTATCGGGGGTCGTTCAGCCAAGGACCAAGGTTGCGGAGAAAGTCGAACAACCGGCGGAGCTTGTGTAAGTAATCCAAATATTTCCCCTACAAGAGATTATCACTGTTAACAAGGCCACAGCGAGTGCGTCTCTTGCTTCGACGAGTTTAGCATAAAGAAGATGGTCAAGGTTCCGTGCCATAGCTATTGCTTCGAGTGTTTTGCCGCCTTGATATCGACATCTTGCCAAAACGAGCAGCAGTGGCCGCCAAAATGCTGTTTGAACGAGATACCCTTCCGTACTATCCTCCGCTATGTTCCTGGCGAGCTCAAAAAGAAGTACAAAGATCGCTCCGATGAGTGGAATGTGCCTGCTGGGGATCGGGTGTACTGTTCGAGGACAGACTGCGGCTTATGGATCAAACCTGATCGTATCAACAGTCGAGATCAGGAGGGTCGCTGTGAGAGAGGACACTGGACGTGCACTATATGCCGTGCTCCGCGGCATCCAGACCAGGCCTGTGCGCAAGACCAGAACATGATCATGACGAACGAACTGGCCGAGGAGCAAGGATGGAAGAAATGCGGTAAGTGTCGGGCGCTTGTAGAGCACACCGATGCTTGTCGGCACATGACCTGTCGTTGTGGTTACGAATTCTGTTACGTCTGTGGGCAGGTATGGTGTACATGTAGGTGCACCGGCGACCAGCTGACGGCCCTCAAGAACGCCGCTTCGGAAAGGCGTCGACAACGCGAGATTAGAGAAAGGGAGCTTGCAAGGAGACAAGCGGAACAGGCGGAAGAGCTCCGCCAGATACTTGCGGAAATCGAGGAATTTGAGCGCGAGGTTGCGCTCAAAGAGGAAATGCTGCGTCAAGAACAGGAGCGGCTCGAACAAGAAGCTCGGCAGCGCGAGATAGAGGAGAGAGTTCGCCAGGAGAGCATCCGGCGAGTTCATCTAGAAGAGAAGTTCTCCGTGCTGCGCAGCGACTTGGAACTATTGCATGAGCTGCAGATGGTGATGATGGAATCTCGACATGAGGAAGAAAGCACCATGCTGGTGGATCAGATGGAAGCGGCAAAGAAGCAGCTCACAGATAAGCACGCCAAGACACGAGAAGATCTAGCGAGGCGGATTCAGGAGAAAATGGAGGAGAAAAGCCGTGGCTTTGATGGTGAATTCGTCATGCGATCTGCAGCCGAAAAGAAGATGATGAAGGAGTACCAAACGCAGCTGGAAGAGCATTGGCATGGAAGGCCTAATGGCAGGCAAGAGATAGCCAAAGCAATGGCTCCTCTAGAGACAAGAATGAAGCAGGCTCTCTCCCAATGGCAGACGTGGAAAGCCCAGGAGTTGGAGACATATCGCAAGAGGATCGAGGAAGAATCTGTGATCCGGGAAGAATACATGTACAGTGAAAAGGTCCGACTGTATGACCGATTTGAGAATCAAGAGACAGAACGGGCGAAGAGGACAGCAGCGGAGCTGAAGTGGTTGCACCTGGTTGTAGTAGAAAGGGAGAGAATTCTGGGCCAGATGGAAATGGACGAAGTGGAAGGTGACGCAGACAGCCTCTTTGCCAGCGAAGCTTCTGAAAGCGGCTTGGGTGAGAATAGCAGCACTGAGAAAGCTGCTGATATTGACGAGGCTAAGTTAGGAGTTGATGTCGATAGTAGTGAAGCTCCGTGAAGGTTGAAAAATATAAGGAGAAGTGCTTGAGAGTGAGGCAGCGCCCTGCAGACATGCAGGCACGTAAGTCAAACGATGTAGCGGACCTTCTAAATTCCATCTAAATGGTTTTGAGCTGTGAATAAAACTTCCTCAGAACTGAGATTATTAGCAAGTTCAATTTATTCTCATGAGGTTGTCTGTACAAGACGAAATTGTTTCATTAATATCTTCGTGTAAGTAGCGCTAGCTCAGAATCTAACATTGGCATCTAAACTCAGTGAATGAAGTCAACATTTGCCCCGCCATAGGCCGATCCTCAAAATTTCATCCCCCACCATGCCACGACGTAGCCTCAGCTTGACTCATTTACATTCGATGGAGAGCCCATAGCTCTTCCCAGTAAACGTGGACAATGATACCAGAATGCGGAGATGATGGCTCCAGCCAGTGAGTGAACAAACATATACAGATATTGCGTTTCTGAGCTGACAAACCTAGTCCTCTCAAGTTGTTTGACCTTGCCAGAAAACAAGACAAGTTCTTGTCCGCATGTGCGCCCATGGTTCGATATAGCAAGGTATATCAAGTCTTTTGGTCAGACTAGTAAGATTGAATGAGACTTACACAATCTCCTAGCTGGCATTTCGACAAACCGTACATTACTACGGGACCGATCTCTGCTGGACGCCTATGATCCTAGCCAAAGAGTTTAACCGGAGCGAGTTTGCTCGAGATAGCGGTATGTAAAACTCTCTATAAAAACTTTTACAGGTTCCCCTTTACTAAAACAAGCCGCAGACTTGACCATAGCAACAAAGGGTCCTCAACCGCCGACCATCCTCCAGTTTGGCGCCAACAGCCCCCTGGAGCTCTCACGCGCCTCCTGCCTCAGTGCTCCTTTCGTGAATGGGGTAGACTTGAATTGTGGCTGTCCGCAGTCTTGGGCATGCGCCGAGACTATGGGCGCCGCTTTGATAAATCAGCGGGAGCTTGTGAGGGATATGGTTGTCGAGACTAGGTCTGCCATGGAGCGTGAGGGATGGGCCGTAGGGAAGGATAAAGACATCGACAGTCCAAAAGGCCGGAGTGTTAGCGTTAAGATCAGAGTCCACGATGATCTAAGGTATGGTTCTATTCCCTATGTATAAGGTATAAGCTGAGGGGCCTTGTGTGTCGAAACTGACTGGACACCGCCTAGGAAAACCATGGACTTCATCGATACCGTGGTAGGGCATCCTCAAAACCGACAAGTCGACTGGATCACAATACATCCGCGGACTCGCAGCACGCCTTCGACAACGCCTATACGCTCCGAAGCACTGGATATCTTATCGTCGAAATACTCATCTGTGCTTCCCATTCTCCTGTCTGGAGACGTCTTCGACGTCAACTCCCTGCCATTTAAGCCATCCTTCCAACCACCACCGGACGTCTCAACGCTCACACTCAACGACATCCTCCCTCGTGACGTGAAGAGCAACGGCGACACAGCCCCGACACCATCGGCCAACGTTCCGAGACCGAGCAACACCCACCTTTCGGGCTTCATGTCTGCCCGTGGTCTTCTCGCCAATCCCGCTCTGTTTGCTGGCTACTCCTCCTGTCCTTGGGAGGCTGTTGAGCGTTTCATGTCCAACGTTGCTCGTGCGCCTATCCCATATAAGCTCACACTGCATCATGTCCATGAAATGTGCTCGCCTGGGATGGGTGCTGACAAAAACGCCCTTCTCTCCAAGAAAGAGAGGACGCAACTCAACGGTCTTGAAAACATGTTTGATCTCATGGATTTCCTAGACGAGAAGATTGAGGAAAAGACAGGGCAGGTTGGAGGTCTGCGCCGAGATTTATGAACCAGAGAATCTGCCTCAACATGATCGGCGAGAACGAGCGCCAAAATCATTCAGCATGGTATCATATTCAAAGCTACATGAGCAACATCAAGCGCCTGGCCGCTCTTCCTCCCCTTGCCAAGTTTAGATCCTTACAAACCAGCCAGCACGCTCTGCACCCCCGTCGACCCCGAGTCATCCCTCCGCTGCACAAATGCCCGAAAGTCCGCCTTGCTCAGCTTCCCCCTTGACGGCGCCGAAGCCAGCGTTCGCGACTTCTCCCTCAGCGCCTCTGGCCCCACGATGAAGAGTGAGCCAATCTCGGTCAGTAACTCCACTGAAACGGACACATCCTTCAGCAGCGGCCACTCGCGCATGGTGGCGGCATACTTTGCAATGTCCTGGGTGACCATCAGCCCGCCTGTGGCATTCACCTGGAATTTCTTGAAGTGCTCGAGGAGCAGCTTGAAAAGGGCCATGGAAAGTTCGCTATAGAACTTTTCGGCGTTCGGCCCGTCTACGGCTTTGCTGACGTGCTTGGTGGCGCGGCTGAGGTACGTGCAGATGCCCAAACATGTCTGCGTCTGGAGGGACTCGAGCTCGCCGTCTTTGGGGCGGAAGTCCTGCTTCTTCTGGTTGCCGAGTGACTTGGCTACCCAGTTGGTGATGACATCAATTGAAACACGAAAGACATCGTTGGTCTTCTTCTCAATCGAGTCCATGGCCATCTTCTTCTGAGCTTCCATAGACCGCCTGACAGTGGCGCTGGGTTCAGCTAGACGTATCAAAACGGTTGTGATGAACCGCTCCATGATTGCCGCCACGGATATAGCAGGCCGTACGGCTGGCAGATAGGATAGATCCGGCTCTGTCTTGGAGTTCTCCAAAGCAGTCGCCTCATAGTGCGCTGCATCGAGGGCAGTTTTGATGTACACCTCGCCCATGCTAGATAGTAATAGATTCAGCAGGACGCTGACATCCTTGGGAGTCTCGAGCTGAGTGCCAAGTTCTAATGCTCGTTGCACACTTTCCGCAAGCCATTTCAACATGCGCTTCGCATTAGCTACGCTTAGCGTACCGTCTTCGTCGGAAACTTCAATCTCGTCTTTGTTATCCTTTTCTTTTAGTCCAGCCACACGCAACATCATGGCTTTTTGTGTTGGGGTAAGTTCCGAAGAATCCAGTCTTTCAATGTAAGCATCCTTGGCAGATGACATGACCTCTCTTCCCTGCTGAGCCAAGGATGCCATGAAACCAGTCGGAGCCTTCTTCTTTCGGGAGTGGTAAATGGTGAATTTGAATAACAGCGAGCTGTACATTTCTTCCAAGCTCTTCTTCTCACGGTCAATGTATGAGTTGCCTACTAGATATGGCACAAAGAGCTCCTCCATTTGCTGGTCTAGAGTCTGTGAGATTTGTGCGGAGGCTGGTTCGGGGTGTTCAGTGAGACCATGAGTCTTGAGATCCTCGACCAGTGAACTGATGTAGCTTCTTGATGAATGCAAAGATCTCAAGAAGGCAAGGGATGAGATGGTATCCGCCTTGTCCAGCACCTTCTCCAGCCGTTGCTGTATTGATTGCTGGAAGACTCGTTGGATGAACTTGATGAGCACTGTCTCATAGTATGGAAACGCTCGTTTGATGATGAATGATTCTTCTTGCATGACAATCTTGACTTCGTCGATCAGTGACTGCATCGAAGGTTCAACCCCCGGAGGCTCAGAGTCGGGGTCAGCCAGCTGATCCCACGTCTCTCCATCCGCCGTAACCTCGTCACTCATCAGCTGGTCGCGATCGATAAAGAACTGATGCTGATTGACAAAAATGGCAATGACGCTGGCGCCGCCGTTGAAATCACGCAGCACCTTCGAGCATTCCATCATGTCGTCAAAGTTCTGCCGGCGGTAGCTGTTATTGAACTGTTGCAGCAGGTCCTGCTCAAGCGTCTCGCAGAACTTCTCCAGGACTTCCCGCGGATTGTGGCCCTTGCCTGCACCATTGGTGACGCCATTGCGTTGCCCGTTTACCTGGCTGCCGGAGTCAGGACTCAACCTCTGGCTGATTCTCATCAGTTGTCGGGCAATGACAGCGCATCGGATTTTGTTCTCGGACCCTCCGGCTCGCTGGATATCTAGCAGCGACGTGAGCTGCCCGGTCTCGCTGACCTCGTTCCAGCATTGTATCAGGAAGATAGCATCCTGGGCGCGTCTCCGCTTACGATCCAACTCCTCGAGCTTCTCGCCAATTTGCACAGCAACATTGCCTCCTCCGTCAGACTTATTATTCGTGTCGTTACCGTTTGCGCCGCCGGAATTCAGGGAAATATCTAGAGCCTCGAACGAGCTCATAGATTGGTCGAGTTTGTTGCCTAATGTTTCTAGAGTCTGGTCGTGTTGTATCTCGGCGCGGCGCACTTGTGTAAGGAGCTCCGTCTCTTTCTCCTGGAGCTCCTCGCTGAGCTGTCCCAGTTGCGAAAGCGCATCTGTACCCAAGAGTTAATCTCAAAACCCGATCATCTCTGTCCCGGTTTCTGCCAATAAACCTACTCTCGAAGGTCCGAATTAGAGGTTTCGAGTCGAACGCGGTTGGAGACGGCCCTGAGCGGCGATTGATAGGAACAGCGCTTTCGGCGAGACTGTCGACAAAGTCGCGGACAATAAAGTCCTTATTAGAGAAGTTCTCTAACGTGAAGCTGGGCCCTTTGGGGAAGAGAGTCTTCTGACCCGAGCTTGATCGTTCCATGGTGGGGATGCCAGCGCCGCAAACCGACTCTCTATGGGCTACATGCGCCCTTAGAACATGCGACTCGGTGAGCCGTTCCTGTCGAGCTCCACAAGCGCTTTCACCGGTGGTGATTCCCGAACTTTGGTGTTGGTGCCCCCTTGTTTACAGTAGTCGTTGATCGTCGAAGGTGTACCTGAAGCTGGCTCGCAGTGCTGTGGCGGCCACGCAAGATGATGGTGGGACTGTGGCTCATTTGGGGCCCCTCCAATGGCTGTAGCTGCGCCACAAAGCGTCGCCAGGCAGTGGCAGACATTTCTCCGATGCTAGGGTACGCTGGCACGCTGGGCCGCAGGGCAGTGAGATACAAATGGCCTACACGCGCTGAGAATGTGGCCTTCAGTGGGGCAAGCGTCGTCACTAGTACGAGTACAAGCAACCCACGGCTCGTCGCCTTCAGCTTAATCATTTCTTCGACCTTTTACGTCAAGTTATATAACTGGCCTTATGCGCCAGCGCTCGTGAATCCTCAGCGTGCGCTTCCTTTGTGTTACTTCCCCGTCTCTCCTTCGATACGACCTCTTTCTCTTTTCGTCATTTGCCTCGGCATCCCTTCTTCCTATACCACATTTCGTCCTAACACCGACCTCGAAGCTCTCGAGATAGTCTTAGCGGCTGTCATACCTTCAAAATGCCGGCGTCTGTTCGAGAGGCCAAGGGCCATCGGTTCAATGGCCGAAAAGAGTACGAGCCGCTGAGCGCTGGGGACAAGCGAGGAGTCTTGAAGGTAACCCACAGATTCCCATGTGAGATGTGCGAATATCTTCAAGTTGCTTACATTCAACCACAGTCAAACATGCCCACGATGGAGGACGTTCCGAATGTATCCACCCTCACGAGAAACAAGCCCGAACGGAGATCCCACTTAGGCGTTAGGAAGTTTGCCTTAAATCAGCTTCACCTGCTCATCTTCGCGCTCATGCATGGGATATTCTCCCTCTACATCCGGATCCGAAAAGCATGGAACGTGGTTAAATACCAGATTGCATCTGTGCTCTATTACCACCACGCCACGCCTCAATATATCCAGAGAGACGTGGAAGGGTTGAACAAGAAGCCGACGCATCTTAGCGCCATTCTGAAGTCTGAGAGTCATAGGGTGGCTTCGGATACGGATCGCTTGATAGACGAGACGGCGGAGCTTGCGACTTGGTGTGCTTGCGCCGAAATTCCTATGCTCTCCGTGTACGAGAAGAACGGTAAGTTCTTGTTGAAAAGCACGTAATATTGGCCCATATCTAATATGAGTCCCAGGTATCCTAAAGAAGCACATGCCGCGCATTTACGAAGCTACCACCCAGAAGCTTGCATTCTACTTCGGAGGCGAGCATCCCACACTCTCTGTGACATCACCTCATAGAGAGAGCTACTCATCCCCAGCATTGGAGAGCAGAATGGGCCACTTGAAACTTCACCTCATCTCTTCCCAAGATGGCAGGGAGTCGGTTGTTGACCTGACCCGAACTCTTACCGAGATGTCCCAGAAGGGAAAGCTTTCACCGCAGGACATCTCAATGGAGCTGATCGACAACGAGTTATCAGAAGGCATCATGCCTGAGCCTGAGCTTTTGATCCTGTTTGGGCCCAACGTCGAGCTGTCTGGCTATCCTCCTTGGCAGATTCGCCTAACAGAGATTTTCTGCCTGAAAGACAATGAGACGTTTGGCTACCAGGTCTTCCTCAGAGCTTTGCGAAATTTCGCTAGTGCGCAAATGCGACGGGGTAAATAAAAAGTTGGGATACATGTGTCATTTTTGTCATTTGCGAGCTTGTCCTTCTCTAGTTTCCATTTCTGGTGGGATCGCCTCTTGATTTGAGATACCCTCAACCTTTCCATAGCGTCATCTCACGTTGCTCATTATTCCACCGATATACTGGACCTGTGCCGACATTGTAGTTGTAATAATTCTCTGTGCCGCCCTTGACCATGGCTCTCCGGAATGTGATGTTGATCCTGCCACCGTCTTCCTGGTTCTTACCCGAACGCTTGGGGATCGAGTGTAGCCATTTAGACTGCGTGGATCCGCGCATGAGAATCATGTCGCCGCTTCCCAACCCCAACTTCATGGGTTTTGTCGAGCTGTCTTGGATTGCTGGCTCTCCCTCTTTTTGCGGCAAGGGCTTGTGCTTCATCAAGAAGTCTCGCCGAGCACCTAACGAGAAGGACGCGATGGCCGGATCCTTTCCCAAGAAGCGCTCATCGTCGCTATGATAAGAGATGCTGTCGGAGCCTGAGGCGTAGTAATTGACAAGGCAAAAGTTGAACTTGCAGTCCGTAGCAGCCTCGGTCGACTTGCGAAGATCATCCAAGCATTTTGGTATAGGCCGCGGAGGATACTTGTCGTACAGCTTGTCCGATACTTTCAAGTTGGACTTGGCGTCAACGACGATGCCAGCTTCGTCAAATTTGGACGTCTCGTCGAGTCCAAACACCGTTGTCCACCTAGGATATTGCAACATTAATACAAAACTATCATTGGTATGCGCCCCACACCCAGGTTGTAGCTCACCTCGGAGTCCGGATATGCGTCTTGACTCCATATCGATGAATGTCGTACTCAACACGGTAAAATGGCAATTCTGACCGTAGGAACCGGAACAGGTCCTTGGCCAGGTATCCCGGTATATACGGCTCAAAGTAAAGCAGGTCTAGATCCGGCTGGTCGTTGATAACCCGGCCGGGACGGGCAGGTAATGAGGACACCTCTCTACTAATAGAGGGTGGTAGCTCTGAGATGGGGAAGGGATATTGCGCGTGGTGTGTTTTCAATGGCGGAACATCGTCGCCATTGGGTAAAGTGGGTATGGAAGATGATATATCTGGTATTGGCGTTTCTGTGTCACCGTCTTCTGTACGTGGCTTCTTCGATGGCGCGCCAAAGAAGGCGTCTATGGTGCGTTTCTTTGACATTGAATTTGATGTCTATTTTGGAGTTTTGATACAGCCTTAGATAGTTGTCTAAAGTTCTCCTACTCGAGCATATTGTCCGGCAGTGCTAAGCCTACTAAGTTAGTAGCTCCAAGTCGTGACATCACCTTATTCTCTTCCACCAGTAGAACCAATAGAATACCAGTCTAATTTGAATAGTACTAGCACCATTGTATGTTCAGCCTTACTGGAGGGTGCACCGCATTCGTCTTAACTTTCAAACAACTCAAATATACTACAACTGCTTTGTAAGTAACTTTTATCACCACGTAGCATTCTTGTTGGTTTGGGCTTTGTAAGCGTAAATGCTAAATCCTGACGGTTAGGAGAAATGATGCTATTCGAGCTAACTAATGCGAGTTATTAGGTCTTGAATCCTTTGACAACTTGCTACGAGCACGTCGTTCCGTCCATCCGCATGGGCAAAGTCCTTGGCTTGGCGTAGATAGGGAACGAGGCTAAGGGCTGCATTCTGGGGAGAGCTCTTGTCGAGTCGCTGATGAAAGCTGGCCACAACTATTGGTACTAGCAGGTCCTAAGCATGCATATTGTTCGTGCCGCAGGTACATCCGCGAATGGCGGGTGGCGACGTTGGTGTTAAGATCTGCCACATATTCAGTACGAGTAGTAAGTGCTATTAATGGTATTCAGCTAGAAAGCCTCGCCTCTCATCCCGTTCTCTGTTTGGTCAAGGGCCCGCAGCAGGTAGCATCACCCCACAAAGCCATGCCGGACACGGCGCATACACACACAAAACTAGTAGTGATCAAGGATGTACTGATAAATTTATAAATGTGATATCTGTCATGAAGTCTACCTGAGCATGCTTTCCCAAGGCCATGTTTCTCAATGAGCGGTAACAGGATAAAAACTTTGAGAGACCCTCTTGGGAGGGCGAAGGGACCACGTATCCATAATTGACCAGGATTCGACATCTCAGATCTCCACGGATCGCTGGATTCGTGCGTAATACGGCGTATACGCCTGTTCAAAGCTGACACAGGGACGGCCGGGGGGTAAACACCATCTCGGGATTCGCCAGCGTGGCCTTTTACTCGTACAAGTACTGTCATAGTGGCATAGTGGTAGTGGTAATAAGTTTTAACAGTACCTAGGGATAGCGGACCCTGTTTCAACTGGCGTGATTGATTGCTCAGCAAAACAGGGTGTCATTGGAGCCCTTGGAGTTCCTGGCCATGTGTTGTGAGTGACTCGGAGTGAGTGTATGAGACTACTATGAGTGGACAATTCTGTCTACCTACCAAAAGGGACACTTGTTCACTTCGTTTAGTGGTGTGAATGGACCAGGCCGCAGCCCACCAACCCACCAAGCTGCTAGGGGTTTAGTTGACCCCACCCCCACTGTTAGGGTGCTCTGGCTGCGTTTTGGCTGCTCGTTGCGGCGGTGACTGTTATCATTCAGCGAACCAGCTTCAACTCTGAGCCTCCAGTGGATGATGGGTGGCTGGATCAAAGCACTAGAAGCTCCTGCATTCCACCGAGTGCAGTGGGATAGACCGCCTAAAAGAAGCTGTCTCGTAGTGAAGGATAAGGTAAGCTACGGTAGTAGTAGTAGTAGTAGTAGTAGTAGTAGTGTACTGAAGTACTGTAGTGCAGTACATCCTGCATGACACTGGCAGCCTGAGTCCCCCGATCGCCAGTTGGAGCATTGGAGCGCCAAGGGTTCGAAAAGGTACAGGTGGCTACTACAAAACCGCCCTGCCCGTCCAAACCTCTTCCGCTGGAATCTCTTTTCTGTTCATCCTCTCCCCATATACCCATATCTCTGTCCATACTTGAATTCGTATCTCGGATTCTAGTTGCTTTGGTTTCTTTTCCTCTCAGTACAAGCTTCTTTTTGTTCTGCACAATCCACACATCATGCTGCACAAGCGTCTTGCCTACGGCCTGTTGACGGCCTTTGCTGCCTTCGCCAGAGCCGATGGCGACTCCGACGTTGCACAGCTGACCAAGGACACCTTTGACGACTTTGTCAAGGCCAATGACCTTGTCCTGGCTGAGTGTAAGTCAACTTGCTATTCAATTCCGCCATTGACCATCGTTCAATCGCTGACTGGAGTGTCTCCCAATAGTCTTCGCACCCTGGTGTGGCCACTGTAAGGCCCTCGCCCCCGAGTACGAGGAGGCTGCCACCTCCCTCAAGGAGAAGAACATCAAGCTCGCCAAGGTCGACTGCACAGAGGAGACCGAGCTCTGCCAGACATATGGCGTGGAGGGATACCCTACCCTCAAGGTCTTCCGCGGCCTTGAGAACATTGCCCCTTACACCGGCCAGCGCAAGGCTCCTGCGTAAGTTCTACCGCCACAACCAAGCCGAAAAGTGATTACAAAGCAGTCGCTAACTTGTATATTTCACAGTATCACCTCTTACATGGTGAAGCAGTCCCTGCCTGCCGTCTCGATCCTCGACAAGGACTCTCTTGAGGACTTCAAGACCGCCGACAAGGTTGTCTTGGTTGCCTACGTCAACTCTGACGACAAGGCCTCCAACGAGACCTTCACCAAGGTCGCTGAGTCGCTCCGCGACACATACCTCTTTGGTGGCGTCAACGACGCTGCTGTTGCCGAGGCTGAGGGCGTCAAGGCCCCTGCCATCGTCCTCTACAAGACCTTCGACGAGGGCAAGAACACCTTCACTGAGAAGTTCGAGGAGGAGGCTATCCAGGCCTTCGCCAAGACCGCCGCCACTCCTCTTGTTGGCGAGGTCGGCCCTGAGACCTACGCCGGATACATGTCCGCCGGCATTCCCCTGGCTTACATCTTCGCCGAGACCCCTGAGGAGCGCACCGAGCTCGGTGACAAGATCCGTCCCATTGCTGAGAAGTACAAGGGCAAGATCAACTTTGCCACTATCGATGCTAAGTCTTTCGGCGCCCACGCTGGCAACCTGAACCTCAAGACCGACAAGTTCCCTGCTTTCGCCATTCAGGACCCTGAGAAGAACCAGAAGTTCCCCTTCGACCAGGACGCTGAGATCACCCACGACGCCATTGCCAAGTTCACCGAGGAGTACAGCGCTGGCAAGATTGAGCCCAGCATCAAGTCTGAGCCCGTCCCTGAGACCCAGGACGGCCCCGTCACCATTGTCGTCGCTAAGAACTACAAGGACATCGTCCTCGATGACACCAAGGATGTCCTGATTGAGTTCTACGCTCCCTGGTGCGGTCACTGCAAGGCTCTCGCTCCCAAGTACGACGACCTTGGTTCCCAGTACGCTGCCAGTGAGCACAAGGACAAGGTTGTCATTGCCAAGGTCGACGCTACCCAGAACGATGTCCCCGATGAGATTCAGGGCTTCCCTACCATCAAGCTGTACCCCGCCGGCGCCAAGGACGCTCCTGTCACCTACAAGGGCGCCCGCACCGTCGAGGACCTCATCAGCTTCATCGCCGAGAACGGCAAGCACAAGGCTGGTCTTCCCCAGGCTGCTGACGAGCCCGAGGCCGCCGCCGCTGCCTCCGAGAAGGCTGATGAGAAGCACGATGAGCTGTAAACTTGGAATTAGTGTATAGTGATGGAAAGAAAATGGCTTGACTTGATGACTTTTATGGGCGCTGGTTTATGGATGAATCAATACCTTTGGGAGACTTTGATTAGTTTCTAAGGCAATACGGACATGATTTTACTGAATTGCACTATGATGACCTCTCCACGTAGTAAAACATATGTGTCGTGTGCTCTGTGTGTTCCAGAACCGCAGCATGTTAATCAAGACCAAACACAAGAAATTCGTATGTACATTTGTTTTCATTGCATTATTGGTACAGACGACGATTTCGAGAGCGCCGCCAGAACATCCTAGTTACCGCGGCCTAAACGCTCTCCCAAGCCTCTTTGCGTGAAAGACGATTCGCTACTTATGACATTATTGTTCCTTGATCATTTCTTCTTCTCCTGCAGACGCTGCTCAAGGTTCTGCACGTAGTTTGTGAGGCGGGTAACGGAGGCTTGGAGAGTCTAGAAAACAAAACAGTTAGCTCCCAGGTTTCAAGGCCAAATCCTCTGGAGGGAGTCGTTATGGAACAACCACAGCCCATGCGACTCTAGTCCCCCATTCGTCCACGTACATAGATATCCTCAGTCAAGAGGTCGTTGGAAGTCTTGTATTCGCCCAGGAGGTAAGAGTAGACAGCGCTACCTGACAGGACAGTGCCGAACAGGAAGCCGAACAGGCTAGCAAGAGGCAGGTTAGCGGATATTCTACTCGTCGGCTTTCACACCGACATGTATGTTTGTGCGCTGGAACAACACTCACCCTCCACGGAAAGCTCCCAATGGCTTCTTCGCGGGCAGCGGAGCTGCATCAGCCATGCGTCGAGCCGAGGTGTGGAATCCGCGCGCAGTGGCGGCGGCGGTGCGGCCCGACAGGAGCAATCTCGAAGCTCCCAGCATCTTGTTGTGTTGTCGTAATTGATACTTTGTTCGAAAAGCAAGTCCGTGTCCTTCGAGGAGGGGGTTTTGATCGTGGGAGGAGGTGAGGTTTGAGGTTCGGTGGTCTCGTGGCTTCGAAACACCGGATGGGGTGGAAAGCAGTCGGGGCTTCTGCTGCTACTCCAGCTGTTTGCTTTCGGGGGATCGTGGGAGAATTGGCCAGCTTTGATTGGAGGGGATGGGGCGAAAGCTGGAATTGCGCGGTGCTACCCTGAACTCCGAGCTCTCAGTGGCGGAACTTTGCCGATGCCGAACCGGCGGTATTACCTAGCTTCCATTTTTTGGACGAACCGCGCCCCACGGTCCGGAACAGTTGCTTAGCTCCTCCGACTTTCATTCCCTTTTGCTTTCTCCCTTGCCGTTGATCCACGACGACGATATTCCACAATGAACAACTTTGGGGTGGTCGAGATCGCGAGCGCGAAGACGACGTTAGCTCCCGGCTGGGCCTATGTGCCGGACACAGGTCCTCACCCATCGAGTCTCCAACCTACGAATCGCAAACGCGCTAGGAATGCAGCAGCCGCGGGACCCAGCATCGGCGACTTGACCGCTCGTCAGGAGGCGAAGCAACGCAAAGAGGTAGAGGCATTGGAGCGCGATGGCAACAGAGACAATACGGTCCCTATACCTGTCAAGGCCGGCCGGAAAGGTACGGTTTTGTGAATGTTCAGTCGCAAATACTCTTCTAAAGATGGAAGCTAACTGAGACTTTCCAGCTCAAGGGAAGACTGCTCCTGTGAGGAAGATTCTGCAATCACAAAAGACTTTCGCGAATCACTTGGACGACTTTCTGGCGCTTCAGCAAGCAGAAGCTAGTGCCGCCGCTGCCGCTGCCAACAGCAAGCGATCCGGACAGAATCGAGCCGCCTCGAACGCAGCTACCCAACAAGAAGACACCATCATGACCGATGATACAGCCGTTTCAAAGAAGAAGAAATCTGCCACTAAGCCTCTACTAACACCACCGTACGACGAGCCCCCAGAAGCGCAACCCGGCGACGACGATCCTCTGCTCATGTCACCTGTACCAGACCGGCCTTCAGACGAAGAGTTACGCGCACTGCTGGCACAGCCTCCGCTGACGTACCTAGAGGCCAGAGGCAAATGGGACGACAGCAACGGGGGACCACCAGGGAGAGTGTTTTGCGAGGTGTGCGGGTACTGGGGTCGAGTGCGGTGCATGAAATGTGGCACAAGAGTGTGTGCTCTGGACTGTTTGGAGACGCATCGTGAGGAATGTGTGACCAGATACGGCCTTTGATGGGGTTTGTTACTTTTCAGCAGCCATGGCGTTTAGGGTCGGTTGACTTTACTTTTATATAGACATATGATACCCAAGTCCAGAGTTCAGGGAGTCTGGCAGAATTCACTTATACCCCAATTCATTAAGCTTCTTCGGCGCCAAAGTCATACCTACCATACCAGCTTCATAACCTCTTTTAATCTGAGTCATACCTTTACAGAGCTAATCTCACAGATCACCAAAATCTTGATAGGAAAGTCGTAATAGTTGATATAGCAGCATCAAGTAATAGCACAAATGATCGCCCATTATCCGACTCATGTCCGATATTAGGAGACCGAGGATCTGCCGCTCTTTGGCAGTCAGTCAGTCCCCTCGACCCTGAAAATGGGTGACTCAACCCCCACTTCGGCGCTCGAACTGCCCCTCCACCAATACAGTCACTCTGGTATTTGGGCCCCGCCATCTACCCAGACGAACAACTTTTTAATCTAGACATCCAAACCCAATTCGCAGCCCAAGCTCAGCATGTCGTCCGAGCAAGTTGATCCCGCTAAGGCGGCGGAAGGCGCTCCGGCGCAGGAATTGCCCTCACGACCTGCGAAGCAGCCTAAGGATAAGGGTGGGAAGGGCAAGAAGGAGAGTCTTGAGGTTCGTTGATTTTCCCTTGAACCCCTCTACATCGGCGGGGCTACCACTTCGGCATGGGGCGAGGGATACTTTCGTTATATAGGTTTAACTGACATATTCCAGCTTCCTGAACTTCCTGAGTACATCCAACACCGAATTGCCGTTTTCGACAGGGTTAAGGCCAAGAGCGACGCTGAGATTGCCGGTGCGTAACGCGAGAAATACTCAACCGATACCTCAGGGGAGCGGGGAGAGTTATCCAGGGGACTAACAGAATAATAGCCAAACCGCGCGAAGAGATCACTATTTCTCTCCCGAACGGAAAGGAGGAGAAGGGCACCTCATGGGAAACGACACCAGGCTCCATCGCCAGGGCTATCTCCAAGTCCCTGTTCGAGCGCACGGTGATTTCCACGGTGGATGGGGAACTCTGGGATCTCACTCGACCGCTGGAGAAAAGCTGCAAAGTCGAGTTCCTAGACTTTGACAATGTTGAGGCCAAGAAGGTCTTCTGGCACTCGTCTGCCCACGTTCTGGGTGAGGCTTGCGAAAGGCGCTTTGGTTGCTACCTGTGCAACGGTCCCCCCACCACCGATCCCCCAGGCTTCTACTACGACATGGCCAACATGGACGGGTGAGATTCGAACACAGACAACTACAGGTTCTAGGCTAATGTTTCAACAGCAAGGTCGTTGCTGATGAGGACAAGAAGGCGCTTGAGAGCATCTCTAGCTCCATCGTCAAGGAGAAACAGCCTTTCGAGCGTCTCGAGCTTACCAAGGATGAACTCTTGGAAATGTTCAACTACAGCCAGTATAAGATTTACTTCATCAACCAGCGCGTCCCCGAGGGCACAAAGAGCACGGTATACCGATGCGGTCCTTTGATCGATCTTTGCCGTGGGCCGCACGTGCCCACCACTGGTAACATCAAGGCTTTCTCCGTGCTCAAGGTGAGAAAATTGCTTCCCAGTTAATGACACGGAAGTATGTACTAATACTTGAACAGAACTCCGCTGCTTACTGGCTTGGAAACAGCGACAATGAATCAGTCCAGCGAATCTCTGGTATCTCATTCCCCGACAAGAAGGAGCTTGAGGCCTACAAGACCTTCCTCGCCGAAGCCGCGAAACGCAACCATCGCAAGATCGGCCAAGATCAGAAACTTTTCTTCTTCGACGAAGTCTCTCCTGGATCTGTATTCTGGCTCCCCCACGGTACGCGGATCTACAACTCTCTTCAAGTGCTCCTCCAGGAGCAGTACCGTAAACGAGGCTTTCAGGAGGTCATGTCTCCGAATATGTACAAGTCAGATCTGTGGAAGACTTCGGGTCATTGGGGTCATTACGCGGAGAACATGTTCACTTTTGAGGTTGAGAAGGAGCAGTTTGGTCTGAAGCCCATGAACTGCCCGGGTCACTGCAAGATCTTCGCACACTCTGATATCACATATAAGGATCTCCCGTGGAGGATGGCGGACTTTGGTGTTCTCCACCGAAATGAGTTCTCTGGTGCTCTTTCAGGATTGACGCGTGTGCGTCGCTTCCAGCAGGATGATGCCCACATCTTCTGCACGGTTGAACAGGTCTGTTTGTCCCTTTCTCCGAACCTATATGCCAGATTGCTAACACGTATATAGATCAAAGATGAGATTCAGGGCTGCTTCGACTTCTTGTACGCAGTCTACGGGCTCTTCGGCTTTTCTTTCAAGCTGAAGCTATCTACCCGTCCCGAAAAGTACATTGGCGACGTCGCCATCTGGGATATGGCCGAGGAGAAGCTGCGCCAGGCTCTCGATAGCTTCGTGGAGAAAATTGAGGGAAAATGGGAGGAGAACCCTGGTGACGGTGCTTTCTACGGCCCCAAAATCGACATCACCGTGTACGACGCCCTCAGGCGAGACTTCCAGTGCGGTACGATCCAGCTCGACTTCAACCTGCCAAACCGCTTCAAGCTCCGCTACTTGGCCGGTAAGGACGAGGTCCTACCGGAGAGCACCGCTAGTGACCCCGAACTGCCTGCCGGGTATGGCCGTCCCGTCATGATTCACCGTGCTGTTTTGGGTAGCTTCGAAAGAATGATCGGTATCTTGACCGAGCACTTTGCGGGCAAGTGGCCGTTCTGGCTCAGCCCCCGCCAGATCCTGGTCGTCCCTGTCATGCCCGTCGTCAACGACTACGCCAAGGAGGTGCAAAGCATCTTCTCCGAGAGGGGCCTGTACATTGACGTGGACACGAGCTCCAATACGCTGCAGAAGAAGATCCGTACGGGACAACTGGAGCAATATAACTTCATTTTCGGTAAGTCTTCTCACCTCCTGGGTTGCAGAATCAACTAAGCTAACATTCACCACAGTCGTCGGAGCAGAAGAAGAGAAGTCGCGAACTGTCAACATTCGAAACAGAGACGACCAGAGCACGCAAGCCAAGGGCGAGCTGATTCCCCTGCAGGACGCCCTTGAGAAGCTGGTGAAACTCAAAGACGAGCGTAGACTAGAGAACAAGATCTAAAAAGCCATGTTACCAACGAGAGACGGAAAAGGGTTTACACCCAAAGAAAAGAAAGCAAGGAGTTTCAGGGTTAGTAGATGGCGAAATTTGGTACGAGTAGATGATGACCCTTCGGAGATACGAGGGATACGGCAAATACAGCATGTAGAACCAAAGTAATTAGCAGGATTATTCCAGCCATCCCGGTATGTGAGAAACGTGTAAACCTGCAATGTCAGCTGGCAGTTTGCAAAAGAAAGAAGAGTGCACCATTTGCTGCTCCTCACGTGTGCATGTGCATTATTGGCGTTTCGTAAAGTGGGCAAAAATCTAACAGAAGCAAAGAGTAACGGCTGAAATGCAGGCTTCCATACTTCTGGTATCAACGTCGTCAATCCTTGCTCATCCGGTCACAGGTGCGGAAGTGTGTTTGCGCTTCTCCCGCTTGGTGGCTGCCCGATTTCCCCTTCGAAAGCCAGTTGCCACTCTTGCAGCACGAGACGTACCCAACAGCAGGTATCGCATGCAACGACCTCGAGTTGACTGGTTGAAGAGTGTTGTCAGAACAAGGCGCGTGTGCATTCAGCAAAAGTTCTACTCCCGTAGGAGAAGGGGCTGTTGATGGCGTTACACGATTTACACACTGTTGGAGAGGCGAGGTGCGCCTTCTATACCAGTCACATATCAAGCATGTGAGGAAATAACTCTATGGGCCTACCGTATTCCAAAGAAGGTTTGGCCCGGTTCACGGGACGGGCCATTGCGGGAGTGAAAGGGTAAAATGAGGGGGGCTGACGAGTCGGGTAACATCTCTGAATACGACACAGAAATTATGTGTACCTGGACCGTCGTTGATAGTAACAATGCAGCGGTCTTTAAGCAAAGCAGTGACAAGATCATGTAGAAACGTGTCATTAGAAAGGACCTGGCTTAAAGTCTAGAGACTTTGTTGGAGCGCTTTCGAGTATCCCCAAATCTGGGAGGCAGCTTGTGTCTCCCGAGTCCCAAGTTTCTGCTGTCCTTGGCCGAAATGAATCAGCCATTGTTTTCTCTTCTTCCGAGGGCGTGATAAATGATTGGTCATATGCTGGTGACCCTAACCATCAGAGCATGCCGAATGGCGCTCGGTTTGCGGCAGGCAATCGTGCTCACCGGTAGGCGTGTATTACAAATGCTAAAGGTCTGATGCTGAGGCTTGCATCGGATGGCCGTGTGCCTTCATATGCTCTGAAGCGGGCCACTCTTCATCCACGTGCGGTTCGTCGAACCCCGGCCTCTTGGTGCAGCCCAGTGGAGGTGCAAAATCGAGCCCAGCTTGCCGGGGGCCAAATGCCAAACACCACAAAAAACCCCGACCGCCAGTCCTAAAGCTCGTCCATGAATCAACAGGTAGGGCTCGGATGCTGTACTCCGCAGCCACGAGGCATGCTCCGGCGCGAGCTGGCACGAACTGCGGGCGCCGATAGGTAGCCATAGGCTGTCGTAAATAGATGATATAGGCGCGAGGTCTCTGCTCCAATATTCGCCTGCTGCTGGTGCGGATGCGACACGACATGGGTGGTTGCGCAAAACGAGAGGGAGGGTGGGGGCGGCTGAAGAGGCCTTGCGAGAAAGGTCTGCTCATCTATCAGAAATTGACACGACAGACCATGTCTGTACAGGCGTATTCGGAGAGCGCAAGCAAGCATATAGTGGCCCATCCGGAGGCCATGCGGGTAGGCGCTGTGTGACACAGACCGAGTGTGGGCGGAACTGTTGAACTTGGAGCCCAGGTGGTGCCCAGGAGGGCGAAGTGGTTGGGCAGGACGCCGACATCCCTACGGCTGCTCGCCGAAAGGGGCACGAGCACGTCCATGGGCCTTATGGAGAAACTCGTACTTGTACCAACCCGACGACGGTACTGGCCGACCCATGTTATTCCAGGGAGCCGTTAGCCATCACCGCGCATACTAGTACAGTATGTACTTGTAGCACTTGAGTATTACTTTTTGTATGAGCTGTGAGATGTGAGCTGTAAGTTATGGGGCTAGCTTGCTGCATGGGAGATGAACTTTGGAGCTGAAAGCTACCATGATCGCAAGAGCTGGGGGTGACGGTTCGTCTTACAAGCTCAGCCAGGATCACGTCTGACAGTTCTAGCTGTGATAATTGCTTGCAAATGGGTAAGATAGAGGAAGAAGGTGAAGTATGTCGCGAGATGTTGCCTGCAGAAGCAGCCAAAGCGAGCCAATGCATCTGGCCGTCAAAGGAGCTTAGCTCCTGCCGCCAAGACCCCTGTTGCGTGCACTTGCAGTCGCAGCCGGCAGCTTGGATAAGGAACCTGAGGTATCAAGTCCATTTCCGTGTTTCTGCGACGGCAAAACCGTGACCGACAGCACCTGCCCTGCTAGCCGAATACCTAATTCAATGGCATCAGGAAGGAAGGAAGGAAGTCGCTCTTCCCAACTGCCCTTTCCCACCGTGAGGGTATCCCATCTAGTCTTAATTTGGGAAAGAGGTCGCCTTGCCATCCCTGTACCATGTACGAGTGCGTCAGTACCACAGAGCTACCACTAATTACCTACCTTTACCATCACAGCAGAGGTCTTGGTGTACTAACTCAGAAACAGATCCTATTTTACGTTGCTTAACTACAAGACTGATAATAGATAGGAGTGAATCCCATTCTAAAGTTGTCCGTAAGGCACTCGAGCTGTTTCGGTCTGTTAACCTTACAAGGTGGTTGGGAAGGCGCATCCATCCAAACTAACTGCTCCAGGCTGCTCCTCCTTGAAGATCATGATCCGAGGTCGGTGTGGAGCAGTGAAAAGTTCAGGTAAATTCGGGTAATTTGTAGTCGTAGTAGGTAGGCACGATTCACGAGTAGGCAAGTAAGGTAAGTGCGGATAGGTGTCGTCGTACTACTGGAAGGTACGACCTAATTAATTACTAGTAGTAGTATAGTAGTAGTACTACGAGTAAGGTAAGGTAAGGTAGCAGCTGTACCTTAAGGTAATAAGGCACGATCCTCCTCCTACTCAGGTACTCGTACCAAGGCATTCGTACAGCACAAGGTTATCAATCTCCAAGCATCATGCTCCCGTCCCGTTTCATCATCCCCCAATAACAGACACTGCTATTGCCTGCCCGGCTGCATGCGACCGATCCCGACCACCCAGATTGGCAGATACACGCAGCCGTCAGGGATGTAATTAGTGTGTACTGAACTGGGAGTTCACGGGCTACCCCAGTTCAAGCATCTTGGGCGGGAAAGCTTCAGGGCCCCAGCGCCGATCTGCGTTCTCACTCCCGTTCCAACAACTTGAACTTGAACTTGAACTTGAACTTCTCACCTCGCGACGTTTTCCAGCGACAAACCCCCTCCACCTCTACCACCAACACCGCCACCACCCACTGAAGTCAAGTACGAGCATTCACCTCCACCACACGCTGTGGGTCGCATCCCACATATGGACTTGCACTAATTACGGCCGGTACTAATAGGACGAGTGATCCAGCTTACGACCAGGCACATCAGAGCAGCTGTGTCTCGACAGTGAAGGGCGTCTTTGCGCCTGAATGCACAAATAGCCCACCGACGATCATCCACCACCAGTGAAGACTAGTTATCCTCGGTCAGCGGTAAATGCGCTTCTGACTTTCACTGCCAGCCCACTGCTCCCCCGATCCCTTAGCCGAACCCAGAAGCTGTCTCTTGTCGCGAATCGATCCGCATACGAGACAGCAAAGAAAAAGTAAAGCGACAAAAGCAACAACACGAACCAAAGAATGTTCTGAGACAATTCCTGAAAAAAGATTCATACGCTCTTTTCTTTACAGCCCGGGGTCTTTTCCACGCCAGTGGCCACGCCAGGACTGCGCGATTCGCACTCAATACCCTTTGGCAGTCGAAGAGGTAGTCCTGTCCCTTGCGAAATCCCGCCGTGACTCGACGCACAACACCCAGCCCAACATAAAACCCATTTGCTGGTCACAGAACGCACAACAGTGCACATATGGGGGTCTTAGGACCGGGTTGGTCAGCATTATGATCCAGGCCAGTGTTCCTTAACGCCAGATTATGCAGCGCAACAAACAACGTCGCACGGTCAGTCGACATCGGGAGCAAGCAGTCCAGAAAATACACTATAAGAACATCCCAGCTCACGGTTTCGGCCAATATTCCATGTATGAAACGGCTGTGGACATCGATGTTGCAGGAGAGAACGGGGAAGGGGATGAAGGCATCCATCAAGGTCAAACCAGTGGGCAATTGGCAGTCGACGAACTTGAAACGAATGAAGAAAGCGCCTCCATAGGAGGTGAGGGTCATTCTGGCAGCCCTTCCCACTTCTCGGCAACTGCAATTGGGCAACAGGGTGGGATTCCTTCTGAAGATGCTGTCATGACGGATGCATCTTCAAGTGACGGAAGTACGCCTTGGCTTGACTATCTTCGTAGTCTTGACAGTCCTAGCAACCCAACTCTTCCTTTCGGTCTCTACTTTGACAACACGCTACCCGGTGCCGACCAGGACGGACAAAATCCGAATTTGGACAACGCTGATGCTCCTGGTGACAATGGAGGAGGAGCTGCCCTCGACTATCAGGATTCGGAGAGCGATGCTGAGCAACATCACACTGAGGAACACACTGAAGACAGTATGCAATCGCACAACGTGAACCTACTACATATCGATACCCAAGTTCACTCTGCGATATCTTTCAATGACCAGCCCGAGCCAGCGTTTACTGATGACTTTCTTGACTTCATCGGAAATACTGCTCTAGCTAGTACAGGCCTTCCCTTCGGCTTTATCGGTGACTACACGGCTCCGAACGCCTGGGGATCACCCAGTAATGCCTCTGATGAACCTGAAACCGAATCGATGCCAGGTCAACCCATTGATCCGCATTCCCCTGCCTTCTTGGACGATGACATGCCACCAATTGTGCCTAGCACAGTCTCGATGGGCCTGGGCTGCTACAATGTTGGGCTGGTTAACTTCCTTCGACTTTGGGCACATCGTGGTGAGGCTGGAAGCAGAAAATCACAGCCTCCAGACATTCGAGAAGTCCGGAAGCTAGTTGAGCAGACGCCTGACGAGGTCACTTATAATGACTTGAAGGGAGATCAATGTGATTTCCAGGGAATCAACTGGGAAGATATGGGCACAACTCGTACTGCAGCGCGAGCAAGAAGGCAGCTGTCGTACCGTAATTATGTGAACCGCGCGGGCTCAGATCGATGGATGGTAAGCATTTTCACATTAAAACAACACTTTGCCCTCCCTAGAACTACCTATACTTACAAATGTTAAGCCTCAGCGAAAGGATGTATGGGTTCCACCAACTGCAAGCTTTCTTCGTTTCCGCAGAATGAAGATGTTTCCGGATGTGTCCATTAGACATTTTCAGTTACGAAGCTCTCTTTCCTGCGCTTCTCGATCACAAATTTTCTACACTACTCCCTCGGGCGTAAAGCGGTTTAATCCGATTTCAAACAAGGTGGACCTGGCTCTCTCCAACGGGCAGCATCCAGGCGAGGACCAGAGATTCACGACGATTGACGCCAAGCATGGTCTACTCGTTGGAGGGACGTTTAGCGGCAAGGTGATGATGCAACCTCTATATTCGGAGAGTAGGAGACCGTTCACGCAAGACATTAGTAGCGGCGAAGTCCCAAGCATCACGAACCATATCCAGATATATACGCCGCGCCGGTCATCATCGCCACTGCTTGCAATCTGCGGTAATGACCAATGGTTCAAGGTCCTGGACTTACAGACAGAACAGTTTCTCTTCGACTCTTGGTATCCGTTTGCTATCAATTGCTCAGCTACATCACCAGATCGTCGGCTAAGGGCTTTAGTAGGGGATACCAGATCAGTCTACATTACGAACGCGGAAACCGGGTGTCTGGAGCTTTCACTAGGAGGACACGCCGACTACGGATTCGCTTGTGACTGGTCGCCTGACGGTCGAACAGTAGCCACGGGCTTCCAAGACAAAAGCGTGAAGATATGGGATTCTCGCAAATGGGTCAATAGCAAGAAGGAGCCGACGCCAGTAGCGAGCTTTTGGTGCGACATGGCTGGGGCTCGCAGTCTTCGCTTCTCGCCTGCTGGCAGCGGTCCTTCAGTCCTGGTTGCTGCCGAAGAAGCAGACTACGTAACTATCATTGATGCGAAGACGTTCGACAAGAAGCAGACAATTGATGTCTTTGGCGAAATTGGGGGTGTCGACTTCACTAACGAGGGGTCTGAGTTGAATGTTCTTGTTAGCGACGCTCATCGGGGCGGCCTTGTCCAATTGGAGAGATGCCAGGCATCTGCAGGCTTTCACCGTCCTGCGATCCTTGAGCAGCTCCAGCCATTCTAGCTGGACCTTGTTTCAAGGTCAGATCGACTAGTTGGCTAGTAATTTGGGGCCTATTTAGCAGGTCCATGTTTGAATGGGCGGTCACACGATCTGTGGCGCCCATCTTCACCATTTAAGATACCATTCTGTTGATTGCTTGTTCTTATAGCTCTTCCACAATACGTTTCCAGAGGCGGCCGAACTGGAAATCAAGAAGGGAGACTGATCAAAGAGCGGAAAGCTCATGTTATATATATTACATAAACATCGAAGAAGAGGTGGAATACGGTGACAGTGTTAGACATCGTTAGGGCAAACAGAAATTGTTGCAGAGAGATCAGCTTTCCATGATTTAGAAAGCATCATTGGGAGATTTAGCGAGCTTGTAACTACATATGACTATCATGAGTCTAATGATAACGAGATTGCACCTTTTAAACACATTTGCGACGCCCTCCAATGGAACCAGCAGATTGCTTCTGTTGCCTAAGCTCTTGCTCTACGAGGACGCCAGTCGCCTCGAACGTGGAACCATGTCCCGGCGATCCTCCAGTTGTGAACTAAAAAGATATGCCGTATCTTACTACTCAAGATTCAACAATCCTTTCAATAAATTAGCGTTAAAGAATGACAGTTCTCGAACCAACTGCCGATCAACGAGTCCAGACCACTCCATGACCCTCGTCCGCACAATCACATCGTCCCTTGTTACCCGCAATTAAAGGGGATGATCTTTGTTCATCAGGGTCAACAGGGGTTTTAAACAATCATCCCAAGCAAAAACAGTTGTGCCGCAAGGTTAGGTCTTTGAAGGTGAGCATGTTGAGTTCTCCTGCTTTTTTCTGCGGAAATGATGTTGCGGCTGCCGCCGACAAGTGCCGAGACAAAAGGTGATACCTTCTCCCTTTTTCATCTTCTAGCTGGGATGAGGGGAAATTGCAAGTCAGCCGTGGCGTCGCCGTTAACTGTGGAGAGGAAGGGTTCAAAGCAGCGAAGATCAAAGTCAACTCTGCACACAGGGTCTTCCCCTGGGGACGTCTTGCTCCGAAGACAACAGGGAAGTTATAAGATGATCAACACGATGCTCCACGAGGCATCAAGGTACTACACAGTAGAGTTGCACGTGGTACAAAAGAAGAGCAACAAGAAGTTTTTCATTTGTATAAGACGTTTCATTTCCGTAAGGTAATAGACACTAATAAATTACAGCTGTGAAGAAGTATATGCTACATGACAACCCGGATAGATGCTGAAAAACCTCCGTACACCTAAGTGGGAAAAATAAGGAAAAGGAATAAACAAGGCTTTCCATGACTCAAGAGTTAGGAAGGGCACGTAGGATACCCAAGATAACTTGAGGATGAGAGAAGAAAATGTTGTAAACCAGGAGAATCTCGTACATGAGGAGTTACCACGTTCCGGCATGCTTTTGCTCCATTCAACCCGCTTGTCATCATACATACATACACGACACACGCACACGAGGATATGGTCAAGACCCGGTACCCCGCCAATGAAAAGAATTGAAGAGCAACCATCAACGGTGAGACCAAGGGGATATGCACAAAATGTGGTATCTCCCATGTCCGAGTCCGGTTAAGATGGAAACCCATGTTTAAGTGACAAAGGTGCGCAGGAGGTTTGGGTTCAGACGAGAAAACGGGAGAATTTGGCAATCGAGATCATGTTCAATTAACATATGTGTTCTTTGCTTGACGCCTAGGAGAGAGGCTTTGTATGGACATGCTGTACAAGAAAGCCAGAAGTAAATAGACTTCAGGCTTAGATCAAAGAACTGAAGTAGGAGCCAGCGTCCCAGAACTGCTCGCAGTTGAACTCACCAGGCTCCTTCCAGGCGTCGTTACCGAAAGAGAAGAAGACGGTGCGGCCACCGACCTTCTCACGGATGGACTGGAGAGCCTCAGCCTGCTCGCTCTTACCGGCGCAAGCCTGGTCGTTGCAGTCACCGTTGTTGGGCCAGCCGCACTCCAGGTTGACGGCCTCCTTTCCAGGGCAGATCTTGTCGAGGATGGAGAGCTGGCCCTTGACGAAGGTACCGGCCATGGAGGGGAGGATGGCGCCGTTGAAGAAGGGGTGGATGTTGGCACCAGCGTAGTCAATCTCGTCGCAGATAGCGCTGGCAGTGCCGGGCTCCAACCAAGAGGCGAGGGTCTCAGCGATAGTGTAAGGACCGGTGTAGCCGGAGCAAGAGGACTTGACGGTCTTGATGAGGGAAGCAAGCTCGGAAGCAGTGCAGTAACCGTTCATGAGAGCCTCGTTACCAACAATGAAGAGCTTGACCATGTCCCACTGAGCCCACTTGGAGATGGCATCAATCTGGTCCTTGATCTCGGGGGTGTCGGGGCTGCATCCGCTCTCCTTGACAAAGACACCGATGATCATGTCAATGCCGTGCTTCTTGCAAGCAGGGCCAACAGTCTCGAGGGTGTCGCAGTCAGTGGAGTAGATACGGACAACCTGGAAGCCCTCGCCCTTAATCTGCTTGATGTCCTTGTCGACCTGGCCGGCAGACTTGCACTCACCAGTCTGGCCGTCGTAAGGAGTGTAGGTGATACCGTAGTGGTCACCGTCACCACCGAAGCTACCGTCGAACTTGCCACCACCGCCGGTCTTGGGGGGCTGCTGCTTAGGAGGCTCAGGCTTGGGCTCCTCCTGCTTGGGAGGCTGCTTCTTGGGAGGCTCGGGCTTAGGCTCGGGCTTGGGCTCCTCAGGCTTGGGAGGGGGAGGAGCGGCAGTGGTGGTGGGCTTAGGCTCCACGGGCTTGGGAGGAGGGGGAGCCTTCGTGGTGGTAGGCTCGGGCTTCTGGCTGGTGTAAGGGCAGACGGTCACGTAACCGGTGTCAGTGACGGTGATGACCTGCTCAGGAGCAGTGTAGGTACCGCTGGGGTACTCGGTAGGGACCGGGTACTCAACATCACACTCCTCAGTGACAGTGGTGATGTGAGGAGCGATGGTGTAAGTACCAGACTCGGGGCACACGAACTCGGTGGTGATCATGGTGCTGGTCACAACGCCATCGGAGGTGGTGACGGTGGCGACGGGGCAGGTCACGGTGGTCTCGTGCTCGACAACGGTCGTGACACCACCGAGGGTGTGGGTGCCGGAAGGAACATGGGTCTTGGTACCGGCGCAGACGGTGGTCTCCTTCTCGAGGGTCACGGTGGTGGCCGGGATGGTGTAGGTGCCAGGCTCCTCGCAGGTGAAAGGCTCAGGAGTCGGGACGGGCTCCTTGACGACGTGCGTCGAGGTGGGCTTGGGAGGAGCGGTCGTCTTCGGGGGAGGAGGGGGGCAGACTAGATCATGGTGTTAGTAAATTTTCTCTGTATGAATTTGTTTTTCAGGATTTTCAAAACGTACGGGTGGGCTCGCCAGTGACCGTGGTGTAGATGGTGGTACACTTCTGGGTGCACTGCTCGGTGCCTCCCCTCCTGAAGAGCTCGTGGGCGTGACGGTGGTTGATGGCATTAGCACCGCCAGCCATGGCTGCCAAAGCGGCAGCAGCAAGTCCTCCCTTCATATTGACTAAATTTTAATTGTCCGTGTATATACGGTTGCGATATTATATCGTGAGTATTGAAAAACGAATGCCCGCTAAAAGAGTGAAGCGGTAAGTGGGAGTGGTTTGAAAGAACGAAAGGACGAAAGCGAGGTTGACGGAGCTCTCTTTACGATCTCGACATCGGCGACTCGTGAGGAAGAACGAAGGAAGGGAAAGGAGGAGGGAAGCGGAAGAGACGGGGATGTTATTATTGTTCTAAGAGCAGTGCCAAGCTCAGCACAGGACAGCCAATGCAAGGCACGGGGCTCGTACGAGCCGTACCTGAGCCAGCTAAACATCGCCCAGGGCCGCCCAGAGGCATAGCCTGCCACTCACTCACTCACTCTCTCTCTCTGCCTTGGCCTCCGGGATGAGATTACGAGGCGGCGCCGTGTGCCGGGGCTTGAAGACCAAGAAAGGTACCTCGACAGGCACCCGCATTCCTGCTGACCGGAGGTACCAGCGGCCTCAAGACCCAGCAAAGCCCGAGGGAGGGAGGCCACCGCTGGGACCGTGGCCCCTGTCAATGGGCTGCCGGTGCGCGCATGTATTCGCCGACATTAGACGGTGTGGAGCGCGCTACGTCGCAGTGCAATCTTACTTGCGCCTGCGGGCCTGGAAAGGGGGATGCATCTTGGGCATGGCATCCTTAATCCTAGCCAGGGGAAGCAGCAAATGAGCGCCGAGGAAATGTCCAAGCTGGGGTAGCATGGTCGCCTTCGACAGCATTGAGTTAATAATAATCTCAACGCATTGGCGAGTAAGATGAGATCCATCGCCACGCGCTGTCACGGTCATAGGCGAAGCTTCGGCGCCAAAAGAGCTTCCAAGCCCAGAGCTTATTACCACCATCTGTACTTGTACCACCTTGTGAAGCAACGCTGTCTTCTGTTTGGGCTCTGCCGAAATGATGATGATGAATGGAAATGATCGAGCTTGTCACACCTGACCCGACCGAATCACTCGATCCCTCCCTGTCCGTTTTCATCCCTCTCCATCTCTTTCTGGGTCTTTACCTGGACCAACGGAGAGGCCGGCCATTGGTTGAACCTCCCACGCTTGTGGCTGAGCTGATCTCTTACCCCTTTCAGGCAAAATCCGAGTGGGTCGTGATATTTGTTCCTGCGTCGAGCCCAGGGTTAATAACAATGTGGTACATGTGGACTCGTATTAGCCCAGATCCAGAAGAATCGACCATCGAGTGATAGCGCTGCGACCTCCTCTATGAGACTGGTTTAATTTCAGTAGTTGCTTGGCCTGCGACCTCACGAGTAATTACTGACTGTCTGCTGGCCATCGGCTGGGGTAAAGAGTTTTGTTCCTGTTGGCTGTAGCCAGATTGTTTATTCCTCACTCACCACTTCGCCTCACAGCCAAGGACGATCGTACGGCGAGCCTATTAATCCTCGGGTCTTCCATGCAGTATCCATCGATGCTCCAGTTTGAAGGTCCCTTCGCTTCACAACTAAGATGATCGATGTGCAACTGAAAATCCCCCACCATCCGGAAATCGAGGGGCCTGGAAGACCCCATCGGTCTGTCGGTCTGGGCGGTCGGGGCATGCTGGCGGGAGTTCGTTTGGTCCGCCGCGTGTAATTGCATCTCTTGGTTCAATTTTAGAAAAGGGGCCACGTCGACTCGGCACTGGGCTACCTCCGTAAAGTGTCCTAGCCTTTCATGGTGATGATAGACAATCTTGGGGTACTAGGGAGGGATGCATGTCTGTACTAATTATGTGAGCCATCGCCATCGTCGGCTGGTCAAGTCCGATCGGTCAGTCGAGAAGCTTATATCTCAAGCGAATATCCGTGGTTTCCACTCGAGATTCGGGATCGGCACCAAAATCCGCCATAGCTCGAAGTTGTAGAAGCGAAGCCAGTCTGCAGAAGGTCTAATGTCCTCCAGGCTCCGCTTACAAACGCTACGATCAATAGAAAGGGTTGAGAATACGAACTCTGGCCTTTGATCAGCAAGGTACCCAGCCCAAAAGGAGACAGCACATAATAATTACCAACAAAGTATCATAGAGTGATTTCCCCCCGTACTAATACGTAATGGGTGATGCGGTGCGGCTTAGAGATTCCTCTTTCTGATTTCACTCTTCCTGTCCTGATACCCTACGCTGACTGTGCCTCGCTGGGTTCACCCGACCCCGGTCTTTCTGAATGCTGCATGATGGCTGCCTCTTATTCTGCGTCATAGTTGAGCCGTGGCTCGCAGCTTTGTGAGTAATTCGGTTTGTGAGATGAAAGGGAAGTGTCGACTTGAAAAAAGGTGTAGTTAACTTCGACTTGTCGAGTTCATCGTCGATTGCCAACTTGAGTCTATGCTCTGACCCGCACCCGGGGTCACGAACAGCCCAAGGATATCCTAGATGCACCCGAGAGCGGACATAAATAGTAACGACGTTATTAGGAAGACCTGAGAAACTCCAAATTGTAAAATTCAAAATGAAAGTAGTATATTACGGTTTCATGAATTGTTACCTAAGGCATTCATCCAACTTCTTTTAAGTTAACGACGAACACCTGAAGGCAAGTGCAACCTGAAGAAAGGCAGGCAACTTGGAAGGTGCTATCACAAGGCTCCTTCTACTACGAATGAGTACGAGAACTTGAAGGTACCAGAAGCCCCAATAATTCCTGATACAACTTTGAGTGTCATAATATTTTGAAATGCCTGTCCATCACGAACATTCAGAGCAGAATTGGGTGACTTTCGGATTATCGTACAAGTCGATAAAATGGCTGTCACGTGGGGTCGCGGCCGGTCGGCGCTTGGTCTAATCAGTGGTGACGCGCTCTGAACGAATCTGTCGCAGCCAATTAAGGTAAGAAAGGTACGTACCGACAGAGCTGGACGCCAAAAATTTCCCCCAACTCACTGATACCATCAACTCCCAGAAGTTTGCGCGACATCGCAAAACGCACAACACGGCCTGGTGTTCAAGCATTGCCTGCCAGTTATGCTTCAAACTTCTGGGCGCCCTTACATCTGCCGGAGATGTCTATCCCAGAGTCTTCGTCAGAATGGCTTTGCGCCTCAGTCAACGCTCAGGCAGCGGCCATCGAGCCAGCGCTCTCCCCATCGTGTAAGTACACCGTACTAAGGCAGCTTGCTTCGCCTGGACCTCGCAGTGACAAGCAGACCCCTAACACTTTCGACCAGGCTGTCCCATCCATCAGAAGATCTTCTGGACTTGCCGAAAATGCGAGCATTGTTCCCCCCTCCGATGCGCCAGGTCCTGAGGTTGGGACGGGCGAGACACGAACCAATATACGCGACCGGCTACATCAATGGGCTATGGAGAATAAACAAGAAATGAAGGGACATGAGATCCAAATGTTTTCGGACATGTCACTCTCTGGCAGGGCTTCTAACAGTCTGACTCGTCCACAATCCACAGCATCACCACTCATGGAACAGTTGGGAATAATGAATGGAGGCATGACGAACCTGAGTGATGAGAAGGCAACGGAAGACGAGTTGGAGGTTGCATCTAACGTACCAAAGCCTGGCGATCTTGTTGAAATGAGGTATGAAGGAACCCCCAATCGCCACTAATAGGTAATGCTAACTGTCCAAAGACCAGGTTCTTCGAGAATCCCAGTCTTTGCCGTGTATTTAGGCTACTTTGTTGGGAGACACCACTTCTACGGAAGCCAAGGGCGATGGATCATCACCATGAATTTCGCTTCCATTTTCACCGTATCCAATTTTGCTAGCATGGCAGAGCTCCAGCCGGTCTTGGCTGAAATGCCGAATTTCACGACCATTGAAGAGATGGAACAAGCCCAGGAAAATGACCAGGGCCCTTCAAGAGCAGCAGCAACAGCAATCTTAGACAAGATGACAAGCTTCAAGACGAAGACTCAAGAGGTATATCTACGTAACATGGATAACCTCGACAAAGCCAGAGATTTGCTCGCAGAGCACGATCGAGTTAAATATCTGAGCCTCTTCGAAATAACCGATATGCTTCTTCCCTCCTTAAAGCGTCAGGACGGTACATTTGAAGCCGCTGCTCTTTATGCTGTTCATACGGCCCTCCAGCGCGACGAGCTCGCATTCCGGCCACTGAGCCCTACCAGCGATTGCCATCGCCGTGATCATATGTTCGAAATTTTCCCGCAGACATTCACACAAGTCACTGACCGTGTTGCAACCATGGTGCGCAACTACTGGCTGTCCGCAGGCCAGCTAACGAAATCTCCCTCCAAAAAGACCTTGCAAGGCACTGCGCTCGGGAGCTTCGTCAACAGAGCACGCCAAGTTGTGCTAGCAAACCGGGAAACACGCCCGTGGAAGAACGGTGCCATTGCACCTTCGGATATAACGTCTTCTCCTACCGAGGCAAAATGGTCACACAGTAGCTGGGAAATCATTTCTTTCCTATTGTGGTGGGCAAGTTATGATTTATTCAAGCCAACTTCTCGCTTCTGCGCCTATGGCGCCACAATTCTTCGTGTTCTCGATCTTTACGATGATGCTTCCTTAGACCAGTCGACAGCTTGGACATTCTTGCAGGAGAGCGGGGTTGTGCCTCTGTGGGAAATTCCTTCACGATATCGAGTCCGCTTCCCCGAAACAGGAATCGCCAAGGGAGGGGGTTTAGCTCGCTCATTCTCACCCAACTTGCCAGAATCCTTACGAACAGATATTGCTGCTCCATATCGCCAGGACAGAATTTCGGACAAGGTATTCTGTATTGATGGGCCCGGAACCTTCCTGATTGATGATGGCATCTCATTGGAGGGCACCGACAAAAAGGACGAGTACTGGATACATGTGCACGCGGCAGACCCTGCCTCCCGGATTCTACCCAATTCGGAGCTCTCCAAATATATGGAGATCATCCCCGAGAACATCTATCTTCAAGGTCATTTTCAGGCCATGCTCTCGGGCCCTCGCGGAGGTGGCCCCGGGGGTGAACTACATCATCTCGTTCAGCAATTCTCCCTGTCCCCTGGCTGCCCGGCTCTGACCTTTAGCGCCAGAGTGAATCTTGCCGGCGAGATACTCGACCACAAGGTAGAGCCGACCAGCATCTACGATGTTATATACATGGATCCGCAAGATGTTGCTACCTTCTGCGAAGAGCCCCAACCACCACAGGTCCCAACTCAGGAGTTGGCAGTCGGGAATGCTCCTCCGCGCGGCGCACCTGCGCCTACTCGCACGATGACAAGCTCGGGATCTCTGAGTGAGCGAGATCGGCGTTCTCTTACGACTTTGTATCGTCTCGCCGAAGCCTTGAAGTCACAGCGAATGGCAAAGGGGGCTTGGCCGTACTTTTTACCAAGATCTTCCATCAAGGTGCAATTTGCGGAACAGCCATTAGACCAAGTAAATACCAGCGAAACAGCAGAGTCTGAGACCGTCCCGGCTGATCCCTACATCAAAATCGCCACCGGAGAAGACTCAACCTGTTCTATAGTTGGCAACTTGATGGTGCTGGCTGGTCAGGTTGCGGCTCGTTGGTGCGCAGAGCGTCATATCCCAGTGCCCTTCCGCAAGGACAGCTTGTCAGCCAAAAACTTCGACGAAGCGTATAAATATGCAACCGAAGTCGTGTATCCACAGATTGCAGAGGGCTTGGAGCCATCGCGCGACCAGAGGGCCCAGCTATCGGTCTTGACAGGCAATGTTGGACTGTCGACGACACCCGGGCCTCACTTTACCATGGGCATAGACATGTACGCCAAAGCGACTTCCCCACTCCGTCGATTCTCGGATCTCCTCGTTCACTGGCAGATTCACGCCGCCTTGGCGCATGAGCACAAAACAAACCGTTCACTCACCACTACCCCAGCTGAGGCTGGCATACTGCCATACTCAGAAGACGAGCTTGCCAACACGATCTCCCTCTTGCATATGCGCGAGAAGATGGCCCGCGCTGTCTCTCAGGGCGAGCAGGATTGGATTCTAATGGCTCTCTCGCGCGCCTGGCGTTTCGACGGTACCGCTCCCAAGGTGTTCCGGTTCGTGGTCACTTCGAGGTGGAAGTACGGTCTTCTTGGAAATATAGATTTGTTTAAACTGAACGCCATGATGGAAGTGGGGGAGATGCAGGGGCATGTTCTTATTAAGGACGTGCGGATTGGAGACACGTTCGATGTCGAGCTTGTGGATGTCAACGTACACGCTCGCGAGATCCAGGTGCGTTCCCTTCGTCATTATCCATCGACGTCAAGCGAACCATAGGGGAGTACTGCAGCAGCAGCTTAAATGGCACTCTATCCACTGTAGAAATTGTATAAATAGAAACGGGCCTGACCTTTCTGGCTCGAGGCAACTCGCTCCTTGTTTTGCGGAACTAGATACCCCTTGTAATACAAACCCCTCTCGAAGCAACTCAGTGTATCTTCGAACAGATTTCCTCATAGTAGCATGTGTTTGTGTTAATGTGACTTTAGACTCGGCTGAAATGTGATGACGAGCCTGGGAACGAGGTCTGATACCTAAGCTTATCATTTTCCAAACAGCACAGAGGAGTATAGGCAGATGCCATCTGTGTCGGGGTGCCCTGATTTACTACCCTGGATCTCGGGTTTCGCGAGCAGAGCATTTGCGTCCTGGATGCTCGCGGAAGTATCTGGCCTCGGACCTTTTTTTTTTTTTTTTTTTCTTTCGAAAACAAAATTTTAGTGTTAAATCAAGTTGACATGAATCACAGAATTAGTTTGCTTTACATAAAAGAGTGTGGATGAATACTATTCAAATCAGACTAATTTTGCCTCCACAGCCCAAGAGAGCAACGATTAGAAACAACATAATTACTGATTGATAATAAGACTTAATCTCAGAATCTAAGCAATATTTTCCGAGGCTGTCTAGAAGTCCTATAGAAGTGCAATGCTAACTGGAAGGTTTAGTTAATGATGTCTTTCGAATGAGAATTGTCAGGGCACTAATATCGTGACCAACCAGGGGCTAATAAACCCTCTGTACGTGGTAAGAATAGAAGACCTCCAGCACTCTAGGGAAGGTCAGAGATTAATACAGTCATAAATACCTCAAGGAAGGGAGTGTGTGGACGAAATGTTATCATCTACTTAGCCTTGTTACGGACTCACATCACCCTTGCCATCCCTCCCACTGCCGGAACAGCATGTCAATAAAACATAAATAACCTTACCATCATCGTATAGGGGGGCAGACTAAACGCCGGGAGGAGCCGAAGCATAGCTTTAGTCTGCTGACAAGACTGACAAGTAGAGGCACGGCAGCGGCACGGCAGCCGAATTGGGTAACACATTACTGGTTTAAGAATAATATTGCCTTTTGTCAAGTTGGGCTCAATCCTCTCCCCGCTTACACCGCCATGGATTGCGCCGATATCTATTCTTTTGACATACTATAGATCTTCTTTTGCTGTATTTTCAGTCGGCCCAGGCCCAATTCATAAGCGCTAGGCGAGGCACATGTTGTGCACTATACCTTGAGAAACCACCTACATGTACGGGAGATAGGGACGATTTCAGACGTAGAAGAATAGTTAGCACTTTATACAGCATCGACATCAATGCGTTTACCTTCCTCTAACATATTTAATGTTCAAGCTACAACAGGACCTAACAATCAATGTACACCCAAAAACAGGAGCCTCTCGCCTCGGTCTATTCTACCCAACTAGGACATCAAGAAATCATTAGATGAATGTCATGATGGTTGTGCCGAAGAACTATATAAGAGCTGGTGAAGATCATCAGCATCCTTGGAAGCCTGGCTTAAACATCACCACACTCACACTTCAATTAAACAAACCAAATTAGTTCTCGATCAATATTTACGATGCGCGCAGTGGCATACATGCTTGCGATGGGCGTTGCCTCGGGGATAACAGTCATGGCATCCCCAGCATCCCACTCCAACTCATCTGGGCTTCCTGTCGTCGACTTAGGCTACGTAAGATTCGAAGATGAATCTCCATGTAATGGCCGTGGAAACTCAGGGGTCGCTGATCTATACTCTTCAGGAACTACATCGAGCCCTTTGGTACAACAACGAGACCGACATCTACAAGTTCCAGAATATCCGCTACGCCAGAGAGCCGTCCGGTGATCTTAGATTTCGAGCTCCAGAGGCCCCGTTGACCAATCGAAGTGACATTCAGGTCCGAGCGGAAACACGGATTTGCCCTCAGGGCCGACCCGATTGGATGAGCAAGAACTTGCCTGCAATTGGAAAATATTCGAACCCAACCGTGCCCTTCACCTTGGATGCTTGGGTGGAAGATATTCGGAATGGGGTTGCACCGCCTGGGAACATCAATGCGAATGCCACCGAGGATTGCTTGCTGCTTGATGTTCATGTCCCGAAGAAAGTCCTCGACGGTGTGCAAAAGAAGAAGGAAGGTGCTCCAGTGCTTGTTTTTGTGAGTTGACGCCTTTTGCTAGTCCTTTCCTTCTCGTGTCAGGCTAACTTGTCATACGCAACAGATTCATGGAGGAGGTGGTGTCTTTGGCTCAAAGGACGGCTCTGGCCCTACCAGCTTCGAACCCTCAGGCATTCTGCAGAAGACGCGCGACAGATTTGGTGAGGAATTTGTGTTTGTCAGTATCAACTACCGTCTTGGGGCTTTCGGTTATCTCGCCGGCTCCGAAGTCTCACGAAATGGCAACGTGAATGCAGCGTTGGCGGACCAGCGCTTCGCTCTGAGATGGATCCAGGACCACATTCATCTCTTTGGAGGATCAAAGGGCCATGTCACTTTGATGGGCGAGTCTGGTGGTGGAGGTTCCGTTCTTCACCACGTTGTTGCCTCTGCACAGGGTGATACGTGTGGGCGAGAGTCGAAGCTATTCCATCAGGCCATTGCGCAAAGCCCTGCGCAAGGTCCCACTGCGCGTGACCCAGAAGAGGTATTTGAAGAATTTTTGTCTTTTCTGAAGGTCGAAAGTTTGGATGAAGCGAGGAAACTGGATTCGGCCTCTATCATCGCCGGTAACTCTGCTCAAATTAAAGCAATGCCTCCAACGACCTATGGCCATGGCCCTGTTGTGGACAACGAATATGTCTTCGGTCCCTTGTTGAAGAAGCTTCAAGAGGAGGATTTTGACAAATCTATCAATATTCTAGCCGCACAGAACGTGTTCGAAGGCGCCTTCTTCTTCGACCCGACTCTTGAGACCGAGGAGGACTTCAAAGACTGGACGAAGGCCTCGCTCCCGGGGCTTCGGGATGAAGACTATGATCATCTCTCAGATGCAGTGTACCCAGCCATCTACGACGGATCCGTTGGCTATGTCGACCTCAACACTAGGCAGATGAGTGTGTGGGGTGAGGCGTTCGTTGACTGTACCTATCTCGCCATCAGCGAGGCTACCAAGGACAAGAGCTACGCTTGTAAGTATAACCATCAGTAATCAAAGAGGAAAAAAGAAAGTTCACTAATGGCCGTTTTATAGATGAATTTGGCCTCTCTCCTGGCTTCCACATCCAGGACCTGAGTTACACGTTCGGAAGCAAGGCGCTGCCAGCTTCCTTGCCAGAGGCGCAAAGTTCGCTCCAGCTCGCCATCGCCAGCTTCCTCTTAAAGGGAAAGCCCATTCTAGAAGACGGAAAGTCATTCCCCCTTTTCGGAGATGAAGGTTTAACTGTCAACATTACGTCTGCCGGCACACGCTCCTCAGTTCCGAGCGCCGTCAACCAGACCAGATGTGATTGGTGGGCTTCTGTTGCCCGCTAATCAGCAAGAAAGAGAAGATGGCAGAGATAGGAAGTAGTATCTTAAAGTGAGGTAGAAACCGCGTTGGTTAGGATAGTAATCTTACTTTAGAAATGCCATAGGCCATGCCACCTTAGCAATGTAACTACATCCTCTTGTGCCGCAATTCGAAATTCGCATAACAAGCGGCTGTCTATTTGCGTAATGATATCTCCAAGAAATGTAATGGATGCAGGTATACATAGCAAGACTACTGCTGGCCAAGAAAAAATCAGGGTGTTAAAGATCCTGTACGAGTTGAGTTTCGATACTATCCACAGTAATAGCACGTCCAATCCCTTGCCGAACCTGCACCTCTACAAGGGTTGGGAAACCTTCTGTCACAAGGAAAGATGAATGGATCCGTCTGTTGTGGTACGCGGACAGGACCTACCGTCTTATCATTGCCCACTGTTGTCGCTCCTAACCCCCCTTCCACCTTCTGAGCCACTTGTTAGTACTTCTCTTTAATGTCAGCCTGACTTGCTCCAATGGACCATGCAAACACGGGGCAATATGAATTCGGACCAGAATTCAGATCCTCACTATGGTTTAGAAGCCACTTGACGGATGGCCAGTCCATACTTTGACTCCTCGAGTGGGTATCCCACATGACATCCCCATGATCCCGAAGGAAATAGACTCCTAGTCTATCGCTTTAAACTACTCAGCTACACCGCTGGAAATGAATCTTGCTCTAACTCTCAAGTATACAGTTTGCTAATTTCTTTCAATGAATCCAGTATCTTAATCATAGTTTCATGACCCCATTGCTATCTTGACCTACCTAGCGTTGTCTTTCCCTCGTGTAACAAGTGAGGATGAGCACACAGGTTTCCCCACAATATCAACCCCATACCAACTAACAACTATTAACGCTACCCGACTCAAGTCCATCTCGGTGATCAGTTAACATATCATGCTAACTTGGACTGGTGTGTCTAGCACCTTACAATAGCAGTCACTTGGTGGCAAAGCATATAACAGCTTCATCACATGTCTTTGACAATCTTGAACTTCTCTTTTTCTTATTTTGTTGCTTCCTCAGCCCTCCCAACCCCGCGCCTTTCACCAAGCGTAAGCTATTTGTACAGAAGTTTCGTTGATCATCTTCCCCTTCCCTTTCCAGGATGAGGGGGGAAAGCATTAACGTTTCGTTGCGCCTTTCATCCGTAGCCCAGTTTCCCTTTTCCGTTTTCCGCGGTCATCAGACAATATGTATGTACTCAAATCTCACACCCTAGGACCCTGGGTGATGAGTGTCCAATACAACCGCCCACACTACCCTTCCCTTTACCCTGAGTTCACCTAGGATTAACAATAATCGTAAAAACGCTCAAAAGCCAAAATTTAAACAACGATGTAAAACGCCTATGCCGCATTTCCGTTTTGTCCCGTGCCTAATACTAAAAAAAAAATCTACCCATAACCGACAGAAAATGTAAAAGAATTGTTGTTCATGCTGTTGCCCCCGGCTATGGGCACTCTGGCGTACTCTGAGCGAGGTCCAATCATGATTGCCCGAGTTTAGGGCGATTCCATTTGGATTTTGTTGGGGAAATCGTTTGCCTTCTCCATGGGGCCGAGGGGTCATGAGACCTCGTGCCGAAGTCGAGGGTAATTGCAGCCAATAAGAAGCCCGCAGTAGTATCCTGCCAAAAACGCAGGACGATGCCCACTATGACGCACGTTGCTGGTGTATTGATGGCTCAGCAAAAAGTAGCCATGGAATATTTTGTGTCGCTGCCCTATTTCCTTTTGTAGATCCATCGTAATGGCGCATGACTGTGCGCCGGCATTTGGCCAGTGTGTCGCCTGGAGATCGGCGCGGAAGGACACATCGTGCGAGTAAACTGTCGTCATGCCCCAACAGAGGCATCGCACGTGTGAGATATGCAGGGACTTGTCGTGCCATATGTTCATTTGCGCCAGCCGACATTCCAAATCACGTGTGCGATATCTCTGGCCGTGTTGACAGTCTCAACGACTCGGCCGAAGATGCCCTCGCCGCCAGCAGAGTCGCCTTCCTCGAAGGGCATGAGCATGCCAGAGGGTGTGCGGCGCATACCGGCGGGTTCATCGGCTAGACTTCCGGAAGAATTGGACCTCTGTAGTCCTCCGGATCCATCGTCATCCGGAGCATGATGCCATTCCAAGTTGGGATCGCAGAAGCCGTCAGCGATGTCATCGTCCTCTTCAAAGTAGAAGCGACTTCTAGCTGGCCGCAGAGTCTCTTGGGACGATGATGGTGAGATCAAGTGGCCTCTGCCGGTGCTATGCTTCATGGCCGTCTCCTGAGGCTCGGGGGTATCAGCGCGGTATTTCAGGGTCGTAGAAGGAAGCATTTCGATGATTTTCCCCTCAGCAGCTGGTGTGCTCTTCTTCCTTTTCTTCGTAGTAGGAGCAGATTTCCGCGCTCTGCCCCTCTTCATCATGACGCCGCCAGAGGAATCGCTGTCGTCGCCAAGCTGGTGGTCGGCATCGGCATCGTCTTCATCGTCGCCCTTAACTTCGACGGCTATACATTGCTCGACCTGCTCATTGAAATGAATGTGCTTTCGTTCTATGCTTGGTGACGTTGCTCCTGAGGAATCGGTGGAAGCAGCGATGCTGCTGCTAGATTGACCGTGGCTCATTCTCCGAGTTGGGGAGGGGAAGGAAGTCGAGTCTGTGGTGGAACGAACAAGACTTGGCCTGATGATGCTTCGGGGACCTTGGGCCTGAACGGCTGCCGTAGCCTGCTTTAATAATGATGCGTTCGATAATGAGCGCTGCAGCATAACCTCGGACATGCTCCTCTTCTTTAGGATCGGTTTCTTGTGAACGTTTACCAGGGAGCTCGTGCGGGAGATTGTGCCGCTGGTGCTGTCTTGTTTAGGAGGACTAAGGTTGTTTGGCCCGGGTTGTAAGGGTCCGTAGAGCCATGTCACATCGCACTCCTTTAGCCTGGTTGAATGTGAGCACACTCGTTCTGAACCAAGACAAGCTGGGGTAAGCAACTTACCAGTTGAGAGTCTCGGGAGAAATGGTCTTGAGATTGTTTTTAGCCTTGGCCCATGTTCTCCAAGAGGCATTCTCTAAGCGTTCGCTGTTCGCGAATTCGCCGCGACGGTTGACAATGTACCTCCATGAAGACCAAATGTCTTCCTCCCTCCAGTCGTGAGACAGGTAGTCGACTTGCCGAGATGGGCGTGTTGTCACGGCTGTGTCATCCTCTGCATGCTCTGGTACTTCGGAAGTATCTGGCCTGGGGGTATCATTGGAACTCTCGAGTTCTGGAGAGGGCGTATAAGAGTCCCCCGTTTTGGGACTTGGTGGGGGTTCTAGGTCATCGGGTGTCGAGGTAGGTGGTTGTAGGAGGAAGCCTTCGTGTTTGTAGACAGGGAGACCGAAGGCCTCAGCACCGTCTTCGTCGTCGAAAGCCAGCGTGTCGCCGTAGTCGGAGGTGAGGGAGAAGTTGCTTGCAGGTGTTGAGGCGGAGGAGAGGTCGGTTGACTCGGCGTGGGGTATCCGGGGAGAGGACGAGGTGGAAGAGGGCGCTGAGCGCGAGTAGGGTTTAGAGATGGGTGTGTATTCGTCTTCGAGGGTTGACGGTGTGCGTTGGAAGGGAGTAGAGGGTGTCGAGCCGAATTTTGACTGTGAATGGGACCGCCGTAAAGAGCTGGGAGAGAAGTAAGTGCTCTCCTCTGAAGTGAGGACAACAGCCATGGTGAAGGGCACACGTTGGTCCGTAGACCGTTGTTATGATGCCGGGGCACCAGGAAATTTCGAGACGAACGATCACGGAATCATGAGTCGTAGGATAGAGAAATTGTCGTCGTGGTGTTCGCGGACGGAAATGATTGAAATGTAAGGGATTTTCTTTCCTACGGACGGCGGTGCAAGATCAGGTGGACCCTTCCAGACTGGCGGCGACCCCCGGTGTGGGTGCCAATGAAGTGGGTTGAGACTGCTGGGTCGCAGTTAAATAGTGGCAGGGCGTGCTTGGGCTCAGATCCCCGGGGATCCGTCGAGAGCCGCGTCTTGCCAGAAAGCGTGTAGTTTCGTGGAGCCAGGCGAACGTGTCTGTGTATAAAGACGAGACAGACAAGATGGCTGGAATGGAAAGATAGGGTGTCGCGGATTTAGATCCGTGGGGGAAGAGAAGTGGGAGCTGAGTTGATATGGGGGTTCAGAGTCAGAGCCAAAGTCAGAGTGAGGGACAAGGGTCCCAGCGGATTGGGTGGTAGGATCGAGGGAGGCTCGCTGGAGTTGGTGTTGGAGTTGGTGCTTGGTGGGGATGATGACCCTCAAGTTTGGTGGGACAGTGACTCTGTAGTAGTATTCTGTGTGATTTATTGCGAGTGGCGATGACAACCAGAACAGCAACAACAACAACAACAAGAACCAAGTGAGACTCGTCAATTAGGAATTCGCAACAAGGACGAAAAGAATTCGAAGCAATGACGAAGAGCAGGGTCTGGAGGTGATCAAGGGCAAGAGTGAAGAAAAAAAAAGAGAAGAGGATGGATTAAGACAAGGTCAAGGGGATGGGAAAGGTAAGGGACGGAAGGGACTGGGATTAGAATGGATGGAATGGGTGGCACTGGCATTGGTATGGATGTCAAATAGGTACAACTACGAGTACATGCAGCGAAGCACACTGGAGGAGTTTTTGAGGTTCAGTGAGGTGCAGGAGATAGATGCGTGTGCGATAGGCGGATACTTAGGCGGATGGGGGTGGAACCTTCCAAGGGGCCTACCTTACCTTAGGTACCTAGAGCCTGGAGCCTGCAGCCTGGAGATCCAGAGGCTAGCAAAGGCGCTATCAGCCTGTACTCGGTACCTGTAACTTTACCGTCTACAGCACTACCAGTACCTAAGGTAAAGCTAAAGTACGGCATCGTAATAGCGCTAGCGCAGCTGCTTTGAAGCCGGCGGAGAAGAACGGAACCAACGCTACAGTCGTCAATTACTACTACCTTCACTGAACTGCAGACCAGCACCACACCTCAACGTTCTTAAGAGCGTAAAAAGAGGTAGTACTCGTACCTTTGCATACGAGTGGTATCGCCTGATATGCGGCAATGCGCTGCGACGCGAGGCCATGCGATGCGGTGCGGTTGCAGAGCAGCTGCACCCGCATAGATAGTACTCGTACATTGGGGTGGAGTGAAGGCAACCATCCATCCATCACTGTTCCTCTCGACGTGAAGTCAATGCAATGCTTTCGTCCATCCTGAGGTTGAAGTCGCCTGGAGCTAAGACGTGGGTACTATCTACTCGGTACTCGCTAAAGGCACAGGCATCTGTCCTTCCGGCGGTCGAGGGGCTCAGGTACATTTACAAGCACAGCCCCGCTGGAAGCGGTCAACCTGGAACGCCATCGTGGGCGCCTGGGGCCCCTCATCTCAGACTTAGGTTCGCTGTAGGCTTCTGCAGCACGGCGGCATCTACGCCCAGACGGCTTCACCGTGGGCGGCGTGGAGGGAGCCATCTGGGTTCTGAGTGGCTGGAAAGCTCCTGGGAAAGGAAAGCTCCTTTCCTTTCCTAAGCTAGAGGGGGAGACTTGAAGTCGGCGGGCCACGGAGGAGCCACAGGGGAAGAGCCCACCCTTGTCCCCCGTGATCACACACTGGGCCGTTGCACTGTAAACTGAAGGCTCAGTGCACTTCAGCACTCTTTAGAGTGAGCACTTTAGCTTATAGTGGAGGGCAACAGTGCACCACGCCAGCATCCTAAGGCCAAAACTCAATGCACCTAACAAAGTAGCGGCCATTTTTTTCTCCACCACACCACGCCGTCGCTCATGATCCACCTCTCGCCGTTTGTATGTTAACCTAATTATTGGCAACTCAACTTGCAGTCTTTGCACCGACACCGGAAAATTGGGACTCGGCGGTTCTCGACTGAGCTTGTGCCTAGTCCCTAGCGCCCACCAGAAACACGCAAGAACGGGGGGGGCTACAGCACCAGATCGCCAGCCAGGCGCCTAGCTATTGACTTGGTTGGAGGACCCGCGCAACTCTGGACGATCGAGAGTCTTCATATTGATCGCCGCGATGATGAAGCAGAGATAAGGATGCTCGCCACTCATACACGTATGTAAACTCGTACACTATCTAGCTTGACCCTTATCTAGAGTCCCCCAGCGTCATCCCCAGACCCTCCTCTACGGCGCTAGCCCGCCCCCCAGGCCAAACCCCTTGAGGTTCTTGCTCTCATCGACTCGATGGAGGCGGGCGCAACAGATAGCTTCATTCGCGGACGGATGCGGAGTGCAGGGCACCTTCTCTCGCTGCTGCTGTTAATTGTCCAATCTCCAATCCGGACGCCAGCCACATTGCTCAGTTCTTAAACGATCCAAGACCATCCGAGACCATCTTCTGTCCCGTCTAAGTCGGTCAGTCCCTTAGTCCTCGCTTTCCGCCAACCAGACCACGGCTATCGGCAGAAAGAGGGGCTTGCTGCTTGGAATTTCCAGGGTCTGGGTCCTCTCCGGGCTCTATCATCTGGGGTCTCGTCTCCATCTTCACGCCGGTTCGTTGGCGATACTGTGTACTCGTACAAGTAGTAATTTGCTTATGCAGATTACGGAGTACAGCCAACTGAATTTGGTGGAGGAAAGAGCTTGTTCATCGCTGATCTTTACCAAATATCTCTTTTGAACCCTTCAGATCCTTCTCCACCCCCGAACTGGGCCTCGCGGCACGACTCCGAGCCTCTGATCTTTTCTCTTTGTTGTCCACAAGCAGCCCAAATGACGAAGCCGAGCATCATTGGATCTTCTTCCGGCTGCGCTGGGCGCTGCACTACCCTCCCATGATGAAATTTGTTGAGAGCAAAGCAAAAAGCAGGACAATACTACGAAATTGATGTCACTGACCTCGAGCTAATGTGTACTCGTAGTTCTCCCTGCACTGCGAAAGACGACGGTAATTACCCCAGACGTCGTCCCGAGTCGACGGCCACGCATCAAACAGATCGTCATATCAGGAGAGCCAGGGATCTGCGTCACACATTGCTCTACCTCCCTCCCTATCTATAGCCTATCGTGTCAGACCTCGTTATTTAGCCACTGGCAAGATCCGAAAGACTGAATGGATAATTACTGGTTAGCAGTTAGCTTAGTAGCGCGCCGCGTCCAACGCCGCCCCGGAACGAGAGCTCGGATTGCTTCTACGGTAAGCCGTATCTGTTCTATCGAAGTTTTAGCCCAGAGAACACAAAGTTCATGGCGTCGCTTGGCTAGCTCCCTCCGTACGCGGCGCCTCAGCGCCCTTACACATCAGCACTTGTCTCACTTCGGATCGATGACCGATACAGCTTGGTATGTTTGTTGCGTTTTCGAGAAGAATGGCTCAAGACTCAAGGAATGCCGGGGACGTGGGGTCGAATTGACCTAAGTCACTGACACACGGCATGTCCACAATATCGAATCATCTCAGACGCGTGCTCACGATAATGAGCACGAGGGCAAAGCGGCCAATTGGACTGGTGGTCTACAAGTCAGGTCGGTCTATCCAGTGAGAAAAGATGAATTTGTTATCAAGCATACAAGCGTCCTCAGAACGTAAAGGCTAGAGCAAGAGGAGGCCAAAGCGTCACATCGACATCGATCGCCGAGAGCAGCAGCAATCGATACCTCACTATGCATCCTGGAGCATGGGAAACTTTCGCTAGCAGCCGCCACAGCCCTGCGTGGCCGCGCCTTCTAACCGATCGCCAATGCGTACAATGATAGGCATGTCGCGAAGCAGAAGGTATTCACCAGAAGAAACCCGGGTTTTCCCGCATCCTCACAGGCGTGGACTACACAATGGCGCCGCCATAGAGGGGCTGCGATATCCACAGAAATATCGAAATGTCCTTTTTTATTGTAGCAGCAGACAAAGCTTGACCATGCTTGAGGGACTTATGGCGGTAGGATCACCTTACAATCACATCGGCGTAGCATCACAGCCCTCGCTATCAGGGTCCCAGAAGTATGATGCGCGGGGACCGTCAAGGTGCACCGGAGCGACCAGGCCAGATGCCGGATAGTTTGCTAGCAAAACTGCGCCGGCGAGGTACCCGCGGTTTCGGGCTACGGCACTACGGCAACTCAAATGCTTCTAAACTTATCACTTGCTTTACTCCAGAATGATTCCGCTTACCCGTCGATTCGGACCTCGATCCCAAGTTTCGGGCAGCTGGAAAGGCGCAAAGGCCGTCAATAGACCCGAGGCCAAGTGCTTTAGCTTGGCCAGCTGCATCGAGGTTGCAATCAGAACTTGAAAGTCAAGACGCCGACCGGCCACCTGCAGGCTGACACCCATCTTCTTACACTGGGCCCTGATCCGTGCCTTTAACTAGTAGCGCAATGTGCAGCACATGCATGCACACTCGCATTGCATTTGCTGTCTGGCGTCTGGCGTCTGCTCTGCCGTTTCCAGATGCACGCCGCCTGCAGCTAACTACGCCGATGGTAATCCAGTCCTTGATCAGGCCACAGGCAAGAAGCCTAACTACTATGGAACCGACAATACGAGTGATAATATTCGCCATTAACTTGTGACTATTACAAACAACCACAACCAGTGAACTATCTAGCTTGCCCTCGGCCTTATCGTGCTCGAGCGATGCCATATGATTGGCGTTGGAGCTAGTTTTCCCGTCACTACAAAGCTGCCGCTTGCAGACGCAACGTCAATGCAACAACCCCGTGCGCTGTAATTGGTGAGCTATTAACTACGAGTACATTCTTGAATAAGTTGCATTGGCTGACATGTTTCCATATTTTCAACTTCACCAGCGTTAAATCCACGTAAAAGTTGGATGCGGAAGCTTGTTGGCTTTCGGCCTCAGATAGCCGGACCGATGAGACCATCTGAGCCAACACTCCAGAACTCGAAAAATCGTCAATAACCAAGAACGAAAGCTTTAGCCTCCCGTCAGTTTCACGTCATTACCTAGAGAACTTAGAAAGACCACTTCTATCAACTTGTCTTAGCGGCGATAAGCGTCCGGGCCTTGATAAAGTCCCACTATCTGCTTGCACAAACAAAGAGCTTTCGAATGCATGCACCCAAGCGCTCTCCTGGGCAGTTGCTGCAATACTACCACTTATGCATTGGGATCCCGGAAACGATCAGTCATTTCACTCAAACAGCGAACCGTTGGTCGAAGTCCTAGTTGCCCCGGCCTGTGCTTGGGAACGTGTTTGGCAACCTTCTCGGAGCTCTGATGCTGCGCAATCCGCACTACATCCATATGGAGTTCGCGCCAGGACGCGTTCACCTACACCACTCCGAACAAGCTTCGACGGACCTTCCGTGCCATGGCTCCACTCCCCCGTCCCGGGCTATCTATGGAGTACGTGGTATGGAGAGGCATCCGGCCCTCTTATCCCTAAGACATGACTGGCATGAATGGCTAGGGCCGTGCATTGTGCGGCGGCTACGGTGGTCTAATTCCTATGCGACGCCTTCCCTCCTCGTACTCCTGCTGCTACACCCACTAATTACGGGGAAAACAATAGGCGCTTGTCGTGGGCTTTTCTGGGCCTGGATGGCGCGGCGAAGGAAAAAGCTTGTCGGGCCCAAATGACGCGTAAAAAGAAACCCGGAAGGCACGATTTTTACTCATTTATTTCGTAATTGGCGCCGGTGCTGTTCTCGGCCTGATCTAGCTCTTCGGATCATCCGTATATATCGGGCCGTGGCAGAAAAAAATTCCCGTCATTATTTGTCTATATGACGAACGTTAACTAAAGATAGTGAGAAACAGGCCATTACGCAGCAGCGACTCGGCTAGCACGGGCTTATGCAATCGTGAGAATTAAGTAAGAGAAAACAACAAGGTGCGCACGCCATTCAAAGCTTTTGTTTACTAATTACCTGCAATCTTCAAGAGGAGGCACCATTTTGGCCACTGCCAATGGTGCCGGCTGCAAGCCATGGTAAAGTAGCATGCTACTTCAAGAAAGCCTTTACATCAGACAATGGAGGCGCTGCTCTTTTCACAAATTCTCATATCTTGGAGAAAAGCCACACTACTTTCATCGGTGTCAAAGGAGTGGATTTATCGGTTCCGATCAAATGCAGTAGCGCAAGATACCGCCGCAGATACCCGGTGTCGTATCTCAAGCTCTTAGCTGTTTCCAATTCGTAGTATTCCAAGGAAGCTGTCGCTTTTCTCTACATCAAGCATAGCCAGGGTCGGTCTTCTTTCATGTGAAAGAAACTACTGCGGCTGGACGCACGCCATTCGCCCCCTTCTAACAACACATCGTGTTCCATGCCTTCATTGCGCATGATTGTAACAAATGTATGAATTACACCATCTTCTCCTCTCATTGTATCGAGATGCATCGTCCTTAGCCACCCAATTTCGTTCCATCTCGTTCGCACGAGACAGCCCTCAACTGTAGTACAAGCATTGTCTTGCGGGGGAAACCATGAAGCGCCACCAGTATGGAGATGGTTACACAGCAGAACGCCCAAACGCAGCCATGCTGTGCTGCGCTGTCTCTGCAGCAAACCCGGGAAGCACAACATAACCGTTTTTTTCTTTCCAAAGATTGAAAAAAACACCACCCCTATCACAAACATACACGCCCCCTTCTTCATGAAAATTGTGGCTTGCCCCGCGGGGCTGGATTTGCTTTGCTTGTTCTTGTATGCCACACACTTGCGTTGCGCTCTTTCGTATTGGGGATAACACACCGGACACAAGGTTTGATATACCCTACTTATAAGGGTCGATGAAGGGGTTCCCTTCGGCAAGACAGGAAGGGCGGCGTAGCGCCCGGCCGGGGAGTTCCATATCTAACCTCCATTTCGTCGCTCACCGGCTGCACGTTCTTGCTATCGTATCCCACACATTCGACTCTTTTTGGTGAAGCGAAAATATTAAAATTAATGGCTACTCCCGAAAGGTGGCGATGTAGCGAAGACACCGAGTTCCGTGATGTTGCGGCGGACAAGGACCCCCATGTAAAGTATAATCTGACCGGACTTTGCGGGTTGATGAGGCCGATAGGACGATGTTGTTTGATAGTAGAGATACTTTTTTCATTTCACCCTCTAGGGGCGAATGCGACTTTTCTTGGAAGTCGCATACTCACGCAAAACATGAGCTTGTTTGGAGCCACGTCGCGTACCTCATGGAAGCTAGCCTGGCCCTCCTCCTCGCCGTTCCCAGGCTGCGGCCGAACGCCAATCTCCTTCTCGATCCTGTCTAGGACGCCCTGAACGGCAGCGTCGTCGTTTGGCTTTGGGGCGAAGCAGTGGACGTGAATCATAGGAAGGAGGGTGTCTGTGTGAGGAGTGAAGAGTTGCTCGTGGCCGTGGTAGAGTCCGCGGAAGTTGTGGAGGAATTCGATTGCTGAGGCGGGGAGGTTCATGACATAGTGGGAGATAGTGGGAGGGACGGGGATGCGAGTTGGTGGTGGCGGGGGTTTATCTGAGAGTCTGGAGACTTTGGGCTTGATGAGGACGTGGTCGCCGCGTTGTGAGGCTTCAAGGACGAGGTCTGCTGCTTGATGAATGAATTTGTGCCCGTCCTCATTGAATGGTTTCACGTATTGAGAAACCTAAGAATCATTAGCCCACTGCTGCCTCCCTTTGACATGTACTTAGAGATAAGAACGGCTTACCTTATTTCTCTGCACATTCTGCTCGAGATACTTGTAGCTCTCGGGATTCTTATCATTAGCCCACACAAACACCCCTTTCTTTCCTGCCGGCACAGCAAACGGGCCAATACCGCCCATGACATCGGCAACGACCTCGCCGGGCTTGAACAACCCGACGACACGCTCATGCTCATGTCCCAGCTTGGAGTTCCAGTACACTTTTCCATAGTCAAACGTGAAGTTGCATCCAGACTCACGAACGTCGACGAGGAGGTCGTCCGGGCCTTCTAGGACCTCGTAGGAGAAGGTGCGGAATTCATTGTCTGTGCCTACGTCGTTGACTTTGTTGATGACCGTGGTTATGTGTGCGTTTTTGTCAATGATGGCTTGGGCGATAACGGTTTTGTAGGGGAGATATTGGTCTCGTAAATTCAGATGGGCTAGATGTTGTGGTTAGTGCGTGGTGGTCTGAGTTGGAAAAAGGGGAGCCGTTCTCACCAACATGGCCAGCGGAGTTAAAACCGCTTGGAATCTCGCCGTGGAGATCTTCTGGGAGGATTTCTCTAAGAACATCACCTTTTCAGGGTCAATATAATATGTTCAGATGAGAGAGATATTATGAGAGACGACAAACCGTAGCTCCAGAATGAGTAGTCCACGTCGAGGGTGTAGGGTAGCAACTCCAAGTACCCAGCGTCGACCCCGTCTTTCAAGACTGAGCTCCAAGATTCAGGGGCTATAAGAATTGAAGTTAGCTGAGATCAAATTTAGAGAGCCATATGGTCTTACCGGCTGGGTCAACCCGCGGATCCAAGACCAGACATCTCACATCCTGCTTAGCCAAAGCTGGATCCGGATGAGGAACCACAGGCTTCAGCTTTTCCAAGCGCAGGAGCTCCTTGGACTTCTCCAAATTCTTGCGATAGTGCGCCAGATTCTGCTTGCTCTTGATAACAGCTGCCGTCGAAGGCAGCTGCTTAAAGAAGAGGGACCTGTCTAGGGTTTTGATAGCACGCGCAGCGGGGGCGCGAAAGAGGTTGTTCATGTCGGTCACCTCGGGCTTGCCATTCTGAAATCTATCAGTAAGGGACTCATGAAATTGTGCACAGTAGAAGCGCGAAAAGAGTTTTAGACTCACCTCCATGTTTACGAAGAGCTCGGGCGCTGAGGTTTTCAGGCGAAACGGGTTGTTCAATTTGATACCCTCAGGCATGGATTTCTACAAGGGTCTTTCTTTCTGGTGGGGGAATTGGATGGGAAATGTGGCGGTGCGGCGCCACACATATAGAGGGATTTTAGTGCGAATATCAAGATGTGGCTTATGCCGAACCAACGACGTCGATCTTGCACTTGCTAACCTTTACTTGTGTATGCACTCCGTTGATAACCTCTTCAACTCCAGTAGCTGACCCAGACTTTCCATATTCATAGGATCTGATGCTTCAAGCTTGAGGAAGATCAGCGCGTCGCCAGCGCTGCGTTCTTGTCATGTTAGAATAAATACTTCGACATGGGTTGCTCCCAGTCACTCACTATCTACGGCCTTGGCTGTATTGCGATATACTGAATGGGCCACTTGACAGGAATATTTAGCTCCTGAACCGCTTTGATTCACGCAGGAACTGCTTCGCGGCCATAATAAAGTCGGCTTTAGCCACTCGCTTGTGCTCATTCCCTGTCTCCCCTGAGCTACCGCTATAGTCATTGGTACGTTTCTGAATACATTGTGTGAAATACCGATCGAAGAGTGAAGTATGGGCTATGGTGAGTACTGGAGACTTACATTGGTGACTGGGGAGAGGAAGTGAGTTAAGAAGTAGCCATGAGTGCCCTGGAGCTCAATGGCGTCGAGGCCAGCATCAACGGCCCTCCTAGCTGACGCGGCGAACGAACTGATAAGCTCCTTGATGTCCTTGTGGGTCATTTCCTTAGGCATGGGAAACGAAGTGTCGCAAGGAATGGAACTAAGCGCAACAACATCCGTGGGCCAGCCGCTTTAGTTCTCATCTGCCACAGTCTTGTGGACGCTTCCTCCTATCTAAGGGGGGAATATGAGGGTCTAGCCATAGGCCTGAGTCTTTGGGGGCGATACGACCTCGGGCTTCAACGGCGGTAGCTTCAACCATGACGAGCCCGGCGCCGCCAAGGGTGAATTGACCGTAGTAGCCGACGTGCCAGTGGGTGAGATGGCTGTTGTCAGTGCTATAAGTGCACATGGGGGAGATAACGGAGCGGCTGTGGACTGTAAGGCCGCGGGTCGTGTAAGGCCGGAGGAGCGTCGGGGCTGAGGCCGGATTCAAGGCGGATCCAACCGGGAAGTTTGAGCGGGAGCGAAGAAGGGTACGCTGGAGGCGTTTTCAACTTTTACGGAGCTTTTGGAGATATTCTTAAGGTCAATCTTTCGGCATTGAAGGGGTTAAGAGAAGATTGCAGGTATTCAAGAAGCGAATAGATACTGTGGCGGGTTATATTGACCTTATTGATGAAGAGCGGCTATAATTATATCCATCTGGTTCGTCTTATCTTCCCTTCCTAGGCTGATCGACCTCAAGGTGATCGCGCCCAAAGACTGACATTGTTGATATTCATTCCACGCCACGAAAAATGCTCGAAGCTTGTCAATACTGAAATGACATGGGCCCCAATTGTGGGCAATTTCTATTGTATTCCCGTTATGGTACTGGTAAAACCTTAGGCGGGAGCCTTGAGGCCGAGGCTGTGAAGTCGCTCGGCAAGACTCGCCATCTTCTCGTATGGGATCGTGCCATTGGTGGCCTGCCTGCACCACTCAATCAAGACAAAGACGTAGATTGGTTAAATCCTCATGGGAAAGTTTATGGGGAGAAATCCTGCATGCGTACCACCTCCCACCTACTCGGGAATTCCCCTGTCTTGTGAATGTCATGTTACGGCAGCCCGGACACTACGGCTGATAATGGGGTCTGTCGATTTAGTTGAGAGAGCTCTCGTTGATACAATCACGTAGCAAAATAACTGGTATCTTTGTGTGTTTTTCTCCCTCGTTTCCTGCGCCTTGTATACGCTGGAAACAAGTAGGAGAAATTAGTGCCCGTGTGAACCGTAGCTATCGTTGCCTGTCCCTGGACCACTAGGTGTAAGACCACTGACTACTACCAGTAGTAGTATTATCTGACCCTCCATGACCATATTGGTAATGGTGAGGAATTAGCGGCAAGCGGCATGCGGGAACCAAGGCATGGGCGCGGATACGGGCATGAGCAACAGGCAATGGAGGGCCTCATGATACCACTGACACGCATAATATTCTTAGCCACCGGGGGCGCGCGTTGTACAAGCGGCAGCATGTCTTATCCCCCCGCAGAGTGTGATTGGATCCCTCATGGCTTGAGAGTGCCAACGCATTCGACCCGGATTGGGGATGGGGGGGGAAGTTGGGAAGTGACCTGCTTTCATGCAATCAGGTCAGGCCAGTCCTGTGGCATCCGACCATCCCGTCGTACGAGGAACCAGATATTGTTGATTCAGGCAGAACAATGCAAAAACAAGGTAATTGTGAGTGTGGCTTATGGGAATTTTTTTTTCTCCCGGTAGGTGGGAAAGAAAAATGTTGCTCATATATTTACCCACCGTGTTAGCATTGATCATATCAGAAGGCGCCTGACTGATCGGCGTCTTAGTCACAACAAAGAGAAGAACCCCCGTGGCTATGTTTGCTTGTTGTCGGGATCAACTCAGTCCTTGGTCAATTGCACCAGAAAGCTAATAATTATGATATGGAGAAACAGCGCCCGTCGTGGCTGATCCACTTCTGGATGAAGGAGCAAGTCATGAGGGTTCATTGCAGGTCGAGACCCTCAGGAACGAGGACAAGGGCAGGCGATTGCTGTGAGGAGGAAGAGGAGATGGGACGAGACGAGGTGAGATGATGGGCGGTCAGCGATGGTGGAGGGAGAAGACGCTGAATGGAGAATGAGGAGGGTTGTGGACTTGGGGTGTGGTGGATGGATGGATGGATGGTCAGTCAATCACCACCACCAAAAAGGGAGTGTGAAGTGTAGTGAAGTGCAGTGCAGTGTAGTGCCAATGCAGTCATCTAACTAGTATCAACTCCCGTGAATTGAACTGAATGCTCTAAGATACTACTCGTAGTGATTAGTAGTAACATAATAGTAATTACCAGGTATCATGCTGGCTGGCTAGCTGGCTGGCTGCGGTCGGGTGAAAGAATCGGTAGTAGACCAGGAATGGGGCCGGCACAGTCCGCACAGTGCAAAAGTGATGGAGGTGTCCGTACTAAGCCCCGGGATGGTGTGAGGTGATTGGACCTCGCGTGGACCACCCCGCTTAACCGTCCACCACCGTGCCTCTGGATGCACCTCTGCCGACTTGAAACTTGGGTCCATCTGCCCGTGTTACCGTGCGGAGACTGTGCCACCAGCAAGTCACGGTGCTATGCTAGTCAACGCCAACGCTGCTAAAGGTAATTGCGCCTGCTACAGCCGCAGGTGCTATACAGTACGAAGCCCACTGAAGGTTCCAGCTCTTGCTGTGCTGTCGGTGCTGGGCTATGCTGGGTCGGTTAGTCCCTGCTACCTTAGGCACGCTCTGGTGCTTGCTTTGTGGTTTAAGCTAAGGTACCTACTAAGGTACTGTCGCTCACTCTCCCAAACCGCCATCGTGAAGCGCCTACCGCTTTTACTGGGCACTTTCTGCTGGACCATCTTTTCTGTTCTTCCGCCCTCCCTCCAGCGCGATTGCAGCTCTCGATCCTTTCTATCGCGTCGTCTGAGCCCTCGATTTCGTGCAACATTGGCTGCCCGACCTGCAAACGCACTTTGATCTGGTCTAGCGGCCCGCCCGCGTCCTCCACCAGGCGTGTGCCCACTGCGTGCCTTTTACTCGTACTAGACACTTTAGTACTCGTAAAGCGTGCGCGCCCGCGTGCCTCCTCCGCACTCGCCGCTCCACCGTTCGCCGCCCCAACCTCGAGCCGGGCTCCTTCAACTTCTCCTGACCTCTCCAACTCACGCTCCCAGCGAGGTCAGCCCCAAATTGCTGATTGATTCTGAAAAGTTTTCGACTTTGGCTCTTTCCTCAGTCATGCATCGTCGTCTCGCCGGTCTGTAGTCCTGGCTCCCGCGCCAGACCCTCGAGTCGATCCTGCGAATCCCGACTTCCCTCCCACCGCCCCTCCGCGGCCCTCGAATCTTTCACCCTCGTCCTCCTCCTTCTTCCCGTCAGACTGTCTTCAATATCATCTAATCGATCCGATATCGCGCCTTTCGAGCTGGCCCAAGGCCTTCTCGCGGCCATGGATTCGCCCTCTCGCTCTTTGGCCCCGCCTGCCGTGTCCCAGCTGCGGACGGAGCAGGCGGGTCCTATGCAGAGGACCATCAGTCAGGATATTCGAGAGGAACGTGAGGATCTACGAGAAGCCGCCGAGTCAACTCTCAACTGCATCGTCGACTTGAATCTCGACGGGACTATCAAGTGGGCGAGTCCGTCCTGGACAGATGTGGTTGGCACTCGACATGAATCCCTCTCCGGCAAGTCTATGTCCGACTTGATTGTTGGCGAGAACAAACACGTTTTCTCCGAGGTCGTTGAGTCTATGAACAGCGACGACTCCAAGAGCCATCGCGTTCGCTTCGCCCTGGAGCTTGGTCCGTTGTCCAAACTTCGATCTTTCGACATATCCGAAGACGCAGAACAAACTCAACAAGAGATCGTGGACCTCGAAGCCCAAGGAATCATGGTGTACGACGGTGTCTCAGGTGGCGAGAGCCATGTAGGTGTTCCCGTCCGCTATCGGTCAAAGCTTGAACTGACATACTGACCATGTAGGTGATGTGGATGATTCGTCCTTGGACTGCTCCGAATGAAATTCAAATCGACCTTCCCGATGTCATTGTCGACTCTCTGGGCTCCGGAGGCGAAGTTCTTGCGAGTTTCCTGAACCAGCTCGCCGAGTACGGGGGCGAAGACATAGATAACAACGTGAAGCCCCCGCCGCCTGTCCTCTGTCGCATTTGCGAACGCCAAATCCAGCCTTGGTGGTTTGAGAAACACACCGACCTGTGTCTCCAAGAGCATCGAGCCGAGATGGACGTACAAATGTCACAAGAGAACCTCTCCGAACATCGGCACGCTATCGTTAGAGTACTCGACGCACTGGAGGCTCGGCAAAGTCGACCCGTGACTGGCGAGCAGCAGACCGTTCCGCTGGCTGAGTACAAGGGCATGCCCATCGGACCTCCGCCTTCAGCCCAGTCTTCCCCTGGCACGTCTATGGCCAGATCAAGAGATCGCTCGAGTGGCTTTGGGCACAGTAGGACTCGCTCATTCGCCGTTCGCCGTCCTCAAGCCCGTATTGTTGAGCTGCTCATGGACTTGTGCGATACAGCCATGGAGATCAGTACCCCATCGCTCAAAGATTCCTCGACGCAACAAGAAAACGGCGACTTCCGCACGCAATCGCCCCAGTCCGAATCAAGGATCTCACAGGTGCTCCAGTGGCACTCTCCCAGCACCAATACGCTTGAGCAAGAACATGGCTTGGCAAGCCTGTGCGCTGACACGGAAAAAGTCGCCAGGGCCAAGGTCGACGCAGTCTTTCGGCACCGCAAAATCATTGAATATGCAGAGCGTATTCGAATCGAGCTCGCCGTGTTGGTCCAAGACTGCATCGATGAGGCCATGCACAAGGCCGCCCGCATCGCTGCCGGCTGTTTAACTGATTCCGGAGAAAGTGATGAAGAGGCAGCACAGCAAGATGAGGCCTCTCAGCAAACGAATACAGGCGAAGAGGGCAATGCAGATTCCACTGAAGCCAATGCGGAGGCCCAGGAGGCAACGCAAAGCCAGGCTATTCATGGGGAAGATCTAGATGAGCCTCGAGGCCGCAAGGTAGACGATTCGACAGAAAAGCCGATCAGCAGCCCTTCAGCTCTTGCGGCGGCTCTGCGACAAGTTGACCTGTCATCTACTGGGGCACCGAGGTCTCGCCCCACGTCGTACGTTGCTTCAACACGATCCAGTAGCCCGCGAGAATGCCAAACGCCTCGATCCACTGTTGGTGGTCACGGAAGTGGTTCCCAGCCCTTGGACATGTCGCGAGAGACCACCATTGTCTCTGAGAGTGAGACTGCTGAGAGCGAAGGTAGCTTTCGCTCATCCTCGCTGGCATCTAGGACTGCAGCGAGAACAGAATCCCCTATCTCGGAGTTTGGTGATCTGAGACGTGCCGCTAGTTCTCGTCAGCACCACCGAAAGAGCTTAGTTCTTCCAGGGACATCGTCGCCACGCCGTCAAGAATCGCCCTCTCGATCCAATGCTCCTCCATCCCCTCTCAGGATAAAGCCGCGTGGGATGCCTGGCTCTCAGGAAGGGGTTACCTCTCCTGAGGCATCTCCCATGCTTGGAGGAAGCGAGTTCAGCTCGCCTGTCATCCATCCTGTCCGCCATCATCGCCGGCAATCCTCAGCTGCCATTTCGGACTTTGTCATGAAGCCCCCACCTTCGCCTCGACTAAATGCCAATCAAGCCCCCCCGCAAGCTCGCTCGACACAGCCGTCTATCAAAGACTTTGAGATTATAAAACCCATCAGCAAAGGCGCATTTGGGAGTGTCTATTTGTCAAAGAAGAAATCGACGGCCGAATACTTTGCGATCAAAGTCTTGAAGAAGGCTGACATGGTTGCCAAGAATCAAGTCGGTAATGTGAAAGCTGAACGAGCCATCATGATGTGGCAAGGGACAAGTGACTTTGTCGCGAAATTATACTGGACATTTTCCAGCAAAGATTATCTGTACTTGGTCATGGAGTATCTCAATGGAGGTGACTGTGCTTCATTGATCAAGGTCCTCGGTGGGCTTCCCGAGGATTGGGTCAAGAAATACCTTGGTGAAGTCGTCCTAGGTGTTGAACATCTGCATAGCCGAGGCATCATTCATCGAGATCTCAAACCAGACAATCTACTCATTGACCAAAAGGGCCATCTCAAGCTGACAGATTTTGGTCTATCACGTATGGGTCTCGTTGGTCGGCAAAAACGAGCTCTAAATAGCGGTCACACCGATACTACGCCTGACCTACTTAAGCAAGGCCCCTTTGTGCGGTCGACATCCATGGCTTCATCACGCTCCACGTCTCTTGACCTTCACGGGCATGGTGGTGGTGGTCACTCACCTGGCAACACTCCCCAGATGACTCCCGAAGTTGGAAGCCTCGGTCAGCCATCGTACTTTAGCCTAGGACCGACACAAAATGAACGTCGAGTGTCCAGCAGCCACCGAAGCGACAGCGGAGGCAGTGAGACTCTCACCCACATGCTCGGGGCGTTCTCTTTGAATGACCCAGAGACCGGATCGCACCCTGCTACAACAAAATCCCCGGTGGAGGAAGAGGGCATGATCTCTGGATCGCCTGAGCTAACGTCCATGCAAGCCGGCTCTCGACTAAGCATGGAAGCGAGAAACGCTCCTACACAATCGAATATGATGCCACCGGCTATGGCGCTGTTCGATCCTGAAGATGCCAATCGTCGCTTCGTGGGCACTCCTGACTATCTGGCCCCGGAGACTATTAATGGTGACAAACAAGACGAGACGAGCGATTGGTGGTCTGTTGGATGCATACTGTTCGAGTTTCTCTACGGCATCCCTCCTTTCCATGCTGGAGAAGCCGAGCACGTATTTGAGAATATCCTGGCGCGAAAGATACAGTGGCCCGAAGAGGATCCCGAGGAGCCCATTTCCGAAGAAGCCAAGGATCTCATCAACAAGTTGCTGTGTATGGATCCGCCACAGCGACTTGGTTCAAACCGCGAGGAGAAGTTTGCTTCTGGAGGCGAGGAAATTCGAAGTCATTGCTGGCTTCGAGAGGTCGATTGGGACACTTTGCTAGAAGATGAGGCTCAATTCGTTCCTCAACCTGAGAACCCAGAGGACACAGAGTACTTTGACCCTCGTGGAGCCGTGTTGCAGCCCTTTACCGAGGAGATGGATGAGCAGATGTCCCCTCAGTCTTCCGGCGCCGGATCAGAGGTCCCCGATAGACCACATGATGCCTTGTCTCGGGTCCGATCTCAGGTCAATTCGCTCATGCATCGGAAGTTGATGCCACTGCATATTCCCCCACACGTCAGAGACACAAAGTCCAGGAGACTAAGCGAGCCCGTTGCCAACGATGACTTTGGGACTTTTGCCTTCAAAAATCTCTCTGTGCTCGAGAAGGCGAATAAAGACCTTATCCAGAAACTGAGGGCTGATGCTCTGGCTTCGCAGAACAAGGGAGGCTCTGTGCCGCACTCGGTACCGCAAAGCGCTGGCACCGGTGGGCAGTCTCAAGCACCATCATTAGAGGGCAGCCCGGTGCTTTCTAACCCTCTACAGCGAACAATCTCGAATGCGAAAAACCGACCACAGTCACCTTCAGGCTACGGCCAGAACAATGCTTCGCCCAGCCGAGCCTCGCAGCCTTCTTCACCACTGCTAGTCTCGTTTGTGGCAGGCCAAGGTGCCGAGGGCCGTCGCAAAGCCTCCAACAATTCGTCGAACCTATCTCAACAGCAGCAGCAGCAGCAGCAGCAGCAGCAACAGAATAGCGGCGGTTCGCTCCAACCACCGACTAACATTGACATACCAAGAGTTCCGCCGAGTCTCCAGAAAGCTGCGACGTCGGTAACATCGTCGCCCGTCAAAGGGCGTGGAAGTGCGCCGCCGCCGTTGGCTCTGTCGCCGCAGAAGTTGGTTGCTACACCCAAGCCGGCCAGCGCCACCACCAGCCGTTCGAGGTCCTTGACAGTGGGTTCTCAAGAGGGGAGTCCCGTGTCGGCAGACGCGTTGCATCGTCACCGAAGCCGCAGAAGCCAAGTGTTCGACATGTCGCCTTCCTCGTCGGACAACGAGGGCGACAAGCACAATGCCCTTCTACGTGTACAGAGACGACGGCAGAGCTCGCGTCGTTTGTCGCAGATTGCCTTTGATGGAGGATCTACCTTCCGACCGCTGGATGTTCTGATTTGCGAAGATCATCCAGTGGCTCGGATGGTGATGGAGAAGCTACTGGAGAAGCTACGGTGCCGTACCATCTCTGTCCCGAATGGCTCTGAAGCTGTGCGCTACTCGATGAGTGAGATCAAATTCGATGCCATCTTTCTGGAGTACAAGTTGCCGCAGATCAATGGTACCGATGTGGCCCGCATGATTCGAGAGACCAAGAATGCCAACTCGCACACACCCATCGTTGCTATTACAGCCTATCTTAAGGAGCTTCAGGCGCCACACTACTTTGACTCACTGATTGAGAAGCCCATTAGCTCGTCGAAGCTCACTGAGGTGCTGCGCAGTCTTTGCCATTGGAGACCCGAGTCTCCCGGTCAAACGTCAACAACAAGCAACAGTTTGAACATACCGCCACCGCAGCACCCAGCGCCAACTACTTTGAAGAAAATCAACACGCGAACGGATGAAAGCCCCACATCGGTGTCTTCCTTTGCTGGACGGCAGGGCTCATCTGTCCTTTCTAGTCGCGAGGATTCCATCAGCTCAAGCGCCTTTGGTGATACGGAATCTGTCACAACTGATGAGTTCTCTGGAGGGCTGAGTCGCAAAAACACAGCAGATTGGGAACAAGAAGGGGGCCTAGGAATTTCGGACCCGGATACATCTACGGTTGCCTCCCCAACCCCCGAAGGACCAACCCAGACCATACCGTCACTTACCGTGCAGCATTCAGCACCTCCGCAACTTGAGCGGAACAGTCGTACTTCCGAAAAGCCAAAGAGCAAGCGAGAGGGCTCAGAAAAGAGACAGTCAGAAAATACAGAGTCGGCTGATGACGAGGATGAAGAGCTCGGCCTGACTCGGGAGCGACAGCCGAGACGAAGCACGGGTCCCAAGGGCAAGCCGGCGCTGCCCAGCTCCAAGCTGGGCATTGAGATGATGCGGGCTAATAGCCATGATAGCGCAGTAGGCTCCGAAAGCACGCCGGAGGCGTGCACACAGGTTATGACCACGCCAGCTAAAGAGATGGAAGAGTCTATGTTCGGCTCAAGCCAACATCTGCAGGCACATACGCCTCCGGGAGGCGATCAAGCTGGATCATCTGGCTCGAAAGGTGACGGACCTCCGAGCGCGGACGCTACCCCACGCCCGCAAGGTCCCAATCGGCTTGAGAGTGACGACAGCTTAGCAGGTCAGGACACAGATGTGACACCTAGACCAATCGGCAAGTAAGAAGAAGGCCGAGCAAAACCAATAGGCGGAGATATGGAGGAAGAGATGAGATGTGACAAATTCATATGATATTTTTCCTTTGTTTCAGTTGGTAGCGCGGCGTTGGAAGGGTACACAATTTTGATAGCTGGGAAGACACACAAGAGCCCGAAGCTGAAGTTGCTTTCGTATGGCATACGGCATGCTTCTCGGATGGGTTTTCTGGCTGTTTCTTTCATTCATTTTTTTCTATTTTCTTTCTCGATCTAAGAACCGGTTTCCTCTCTACTATCAACAACAAAAGACGTGGGATGCGCAGTTTCAGATTTCCAGATTCTATCATATTATCTGCTGGGCAGGGTTGGATCGGAGAGGAAGGGGAGAATGAAATGAAGACGTGGAATCATGTACATTAGGGGACGGGATAAAAGATGACGAGACAGAACAGACGAACCGGAAAAAAAAAATACATTTACATGCATGCATGTACGCATGTGACCTTAACTTTTCAAAGCAGGAGGACAATGACGACGGTGATGCAGTCAGAAAGGATGTGAGGTGAAAAAATGGTGTTTTGACGCCCATTTACGTGTCCGCGCAGAAGAGAGGCTCGCTGCGTTGCAACACAATTGTACATACATACATACATACATGGATGGGACTTTGTACAATGCATATTTGCACATCCATAAGATGAGTGGATCTTTCTTTGTGTACGAGTAGCGGCGTTGTTGATGACGTCTTGGCATTGGTGTGCGCACGCGAGCCATTTCCTGATCAGGCATGCAGGGGAAGGATTTCTCGGTGGGCGTGAGACACTAACTACGAGTAGACTAGTGGTGGTAGGCCGACGTTTTCCAGCTCTACCCCTTGGATGATTGACAAGAATCAAACATCAAACATGAGAAATATGTAATTGTTTCGAGGCCTCCAAGCACATGTCAATTCCATTCAGTTAACAAAGAAACAACACGTGCTCTTTTTGAATGGTGCTCGATGAAGAAAGAGAGTTCTTCATACTTCGGCCCGGATGCAAACTGACGTTTATAAAGGAAACTCAGAGAGGGAGAAAAAAAGGGAATTGACTTTTGGTGTGGAAGGGCCAGCAGCCAACGGCATTACACGAAGCCGGCGACTCTTCAGCACTAGCGCGTCCTTTTAGCAGATCCGAGGATCCGACCACGGCGGCACATGCACATCCAATCCCACACGCTGCCGTCACCGCGCGCCGCTACTTGACTACATGTACATTAGATGCCGTCTGATCCGTGTTGGCCCCCCTCTCTACCCATCTATCTCACTTTTTTCTCTCACACTCACTCACTGCCAGGTGCTTTCTGAACTCCGAGCCGCCGCCTCACACACTTCCCACCCGATCCCTGGTAAGCTGCCATGGCCTAGGAACTAATTTTGTTCCCCATTCCGCTTGGTAGGTAGGTAGGTAGGTAGGTGTGAGCTAAGGCGATTCAAGGTTTTTAGACTACCCTCCAGGAAGCGCCCCTGGCCATAGATTTGGGACACGGGCCCTGACGGGAGAATCTCACTGGCTGGAAAGATCGAGGGAGAGATTTTTTATATGTGGAACTAGTACTCGTAGTCCGCGGGGACATGATGTACGTTTCTGTCGTGTGTGAGTGTCGTGTGTCGTGTGCCCTCTCGTCCACCGGCAGCCTCGTCCCGAGTCCGTTATGGGCGATACTAGAATTCTCTTGATCGGAAGAGCCGTGACATGGGCAAGCATGGCTTTGTGTCCGTGTCCGTGTCCGTGTCGTCGTCATATGCATTCAAGCAGGCTCAGAACTCAGGGAGGTAGCACCTTACTCGTAGATTGTTTCGTAAGTTAGGACCTTAGGCATAGTAGTAGCACTCACAGTTCAGGGTCGCTCTTCCCCCGTCGTCATGTCACTCTAGGCCCCTCCTTCCTCGATTCCCTGTCCGCTCTTGCCCCCCCTTCCCTTGTTTTGGCGGAGGTAGCAGTGATAGTAACGGGGCAGGGACCACTTACCCTGCTCAGATGAGGTAGGTGCGTCCTAGCAATTGCTACTACTACTACTACCGCTACTACTACCGCTACTACTACGAGTACTACTAGTAGTAGTATCAAGGTATATAATCCGTGGGGCGCTGCTCAGAACTCCTCGGCCTTTTCTTGAACTTGTGGGTTTGGTTTTTTTCTTGGGGAGCTGAGACAATCAACTCAGTTCCCACTTCATTCCAGTTCGTACCTGTTCTGATCGACATAAAGTCTCACTCGGTCGTCCCTCTGCCGCCCGTGTGTATCCTTTTTTATCCTCCCTGCCGCGCAATTGACGTCTTTGTTTTTACCCAGTCGCTGTTTTCGTCCAAGTAGCAGCGATATCCTCACACATCATCATTGCCTCTTATCGTGAGGGCATTGAGTGAGTAAAAGGGACAGGTAGACAAAGTGAAGGACAACTAGAACGTCTTATTCTCGGAGAAGACACATTTGTGTGTCTTTCTCTTCTCTTGTTCCAGCTCTATCTGTGGTACGTTATAGAACGTACTAACATTGAGCAACTATGGCGGAACATGACATGTACGACGACCAGGCTCAGGCTGGCTCCTCCTCGTCTTCGTCTGATGGTCATCACATTCATCATCACCATAACCACAATGCTACCGCCGGCGAGATCCCAGTCCCTCATGGTCCCATGGAGCAGAGACATCGAAATGGCTACACCAACAGCGACGAAGATGACACCCTGGTAGGCACCACCGCCCTAGAGCGACGCATATTCGGCCATGTCACCCGCCCGGACGATTCATATAACCAGGACGGCATCTACTGGGCCGACTTACCCTGGCATCAACGCCTAAAATTCATCTCGCAAGTCGACGCTCAGGCAGCCCGCGCTGAGTTGCGCACCATTGGTAGCATGATGCGTCGTGATCCTTTGAGCCCGCTCACTTGGTATTTCCGCAATGCTGTCATTCCCGGTGCTGGCCTTGGACTCGAAGGATATGTCCTCTTCTCCATTGGAAATTTGGAGCCGCTCTTCGAGAAAGTCTGGCCCGAGTGCTGGGAAAACTACGATACCTGCGCCAAAAACTGGGTTTACAGTGTCACATACTTGGAAATTATTGGTATCATGGTCGGTCAGGCTGGTGTTGGTGTTATTGGTGACTGGATCGGCCGTCGCTGGGGACTTATTCAGGATGCTCTTATTATGCTCTTGGGTCTTCTCATGCTCACAGCTAGCTGGGGCACCAACTTGGAGGGCTGGGTCATTTGTTATGCTTGGTCTCTTTTCATTTATGGTCTAGGTGTTGGTGGAGAATATCCCATCACAGCTACCTCATCCCTTGAGAGCTCTGTTACTGAGGGCAGACTGTCCACTCGTGAGGATCGTCTTCACCGCGGCCGTCGAGTCACCATGGCTTTCTTGATGCAGGGTTGGGGACAGTTCATCAACCAGGTCATCCTCATCGTCCTGCTCATCATCTTCAACAGCGGCTCTGGAAACCCGCCTTACTCCACGTCATCAGCCCAGTACGCCTTCCGATTGTCATTCGCTATTCCGGCTGTCGGGACAGCCTGGCTCGCCTACTACCGTACCTGGAAGATGCCCAACGCCTCCCGCAAGCTTGCCGAAGCCAAGTCTCGTACTCACGTCACAGGCTACGATTTTAATGCTCTCCGATACTGCTTTAAACACTTTGGTGGCCGTGTTCTTGCAACGGCAGGAACATGGTTCTGCAACGATGTCTTCTTCTACGGCAACAAGCTGTTCCAAGGTCAATTTATCAAGGTCATCTCAGACAACCCAGACTCGCTCATGACTAACTGGACCTGGAACCTCGTCAACATCACCGTCTCTCTCGCCGGTTACTACCTTGCCGCACTTCTTATCGACAACAAGATTTATGGCCGTCGTATGATGCAACAAGTCGGCTTCTTCATGTGCTTCCTCATGTTCGTCATCCCGGCTTTTGATTACGAGTTCTTCACCTCGCCTGCAGGAATTCATGGCTTCCAGGCCATGTACTTCCTTTCATCTTTCTTCAACCAATTCGGCCCGAATTCTGTGACCTTCCTTGTCGCCGGTGAGGTATACCCGACACCTATTCGCGCCACAGCTCATGGATTTTCGGCTGCTGTTGGTAAGGCAGGCGCTCTTCTCGCTAGTATTCTCTACAACTACATTGATGATCAGACCAAGTTCTACGTTGTCCCTTGGTTCGGTCTTGCTGGCATGCTCCTTACCTGGCTCTTCCTTCCGGATACCACCGGCCTAGATCTGAAAGAGCAGGAGCGTCGCTGGAGATATCTCCGCAGCGGAAAGGGCGCCGAATACCATGGAGTCGCTGTTCACCCACGTCATTTGAGTCTTTGGGAGCGCATGCGCGGAATGGCCAAATCCTATGACCCTGAGAAGGACTGGCGCCAGAAGATTGACGACATGCGCGCGGAATGGGAAGAAGTTCAGGCTTCCCTCCCTCCCAAGGAAGCAAATACTACTACGCAGCAAACTACCGAGAAGACCGCTGGGGATAGTACATCGAGTTCCAGTGCCCACGGAATGCCCGAAGACGGGGAGTTCTCTCAAGAGATTCACGAGTACTTCCTGCGCTCGAGCCCTACCATATCAGCTAGGAACCGCGGGAATGGGCAATCGGAGGGTGTGATGATGAACGAGAAGAGCGCCCCTTCGGAAGGCTCTGGCTCAAGGTGAAAGGGGTCCAGAATGTTGAACCGCGAGTAAAGAGCTCCAAGATTCTGTGATATGAGGAATGGATTACATATTTTGGAAGTTTTGTTTTACCAATGGCATAGGATGGCGTTTTTTTACAAGGCAGTGTGGTATCTTAAGAAGCGACGCGACACTTACATAGCTTAACGAAATACTATCATGACAAAATGGAAATAGAAAGAAGGAAAAAAAAAAAAAAAAGAAAAATGCTCCGGGAGAGATGCAATGTGACGCTCGGGTAGGAATGTGTACTATTTTGCTTTGATTTGGTTCTTCACGAACTAAGCTGATAAACTTTCGTTCCCACGATTTGAAGAAAATGCCAGTGTATTTCAAGTTCAAGACTGTTGTCTCAAGCGAAACTCCCTATAATAATATGCGGTGAGTTAGCTAGTGAGTTGACTACTATCCAGTCTAACACTACGATAACGATAATAACATCAAGCCGGGCGGGAGCACTAAGTCAAGCCAACAGACAGCCTGATCCAACAACGATCGAGGTATCACTATCCATGATTATAAGGGTAGAAAAAATATCGTCATGAATGATATTTATATTCATATTCTCTGCCTACACGCACGTAGCTTGTAAAGGTAGTTCTTTGTACGGAAAAAAATGGGTATCGTCAGGAGTGAAGAGAAAGAAGACATATAACATAAGTTGCCCCATTGGTGAAAAAAAAGTCTATCCAAAGGATCGTGGTATCATGTGACGTGAAGTTGAAGAAAAAATAGATAAAAGAAAAACAAAACCCAAGACAAATATAAAGAAGGAGTAAGAAATGTCGTCTAATGAGGAGAAAGACATTGGATGTACTTTATTGTTTCCAGTCCATCTCTTCAGTGGATCTGGACGCTTGGAGGCGGCCTGCGATACTTGGAGGCGGCGGGGGCGGCGACGTCGCGTCTCCCGCAGGATAACGTTGAGGGAAGAAGGGTTCGCGTTGTTGTTGGTATTGATATGGATTTGCAGACACTGGCGATGGGCCACTCTGAGCTTGGCCCTGGCTTTGGCCTTGGCCTTGTCCTTGTCCTTGAGGAACAATAACGCTGAGCACACAGTCGTCAAGATGCTCATAGAACTCTTGGGCTGTCCCAAAACGGGCGTGGCAAATAGAGCATCTTGCATTGCTTGACACATCACCACCACTGGGCCCGCGTAGGCTAGTTGAGTCGTTAACGAATAGCTTTCGACTGTTTGGAGGCGTCTGCTCCACGTTGTGCACCGAGGTCAGATGGCGCTTGAAGACATCTGCCCTGTTGAATGTCTTTTCATAAGCAGTTCCGGCACCCTGGCAGAAGGGACAGGCCATAGTTCCCTTGTAATGCGTAAGGGCATGCCGATTCTTGTCATATTTTCGCGCAAAGCCCTTTATATGATATTCGCAAGACTCGATAGGGCATTTCTCCGGACGCTCCTCCTGATGCGTAAGCATGTGAGCGGCAAGATCCTTAAATACACGCCCACAGTCCGGGTGAGGACATCGATTGCGATTATCGCCACCGACAGAGCGGGAGGTTGGGCTCTCTTGGCTGGGATTCCACGATACTTCTGCAGCCGGTGAGATTGTCTGATGAGCAGAGGCAGGTAAAGAATTCACCCTCGAAGTATCGAGCATGGAGGTGCCACCTGGGCCATAGAACTCGGCGCTGGTCAACTTGGCATCCTGATCGTCCCCTCCGCTCGAGGATTCGTCATCCGGTGGGTTGTCTGCTAACTGGCGAACCTCTTGCATCCAGTCTTTTAGGATGTTCATGGCGGGCCAGTCACCACTAGCCTTCCCTCCACGATGTGGGTTAAAATGCGCGCGCCTAAGGTGAGCGGCGGCATTGTAATAAGCGCCATAATGCTTTTGCGTCAGACATGCTTTGCACTTGGAGAGCGGTATCACTGGCTGCGGTGTATTGGGCCCCTGCTGATCCGGTTCTTTGCAGAGCCATCGCTTAACCAAGGCAGCATGCTTCGCATCGGTATGCCTTCGCAACTCATGCTCGCCTCGGAACCCTTCCGGATACTCATTACATTTCGTACAAAAGACGCGCCTCACAGGAAGCCTTGTGTTGACCATCTTAAACCGCGATGGAGCCATAGGCGAACTCATCAAGTGCTGTGATCCTTGCAGATATACCGGAGGCTCGGCTAGAGTATGCCGGCGACCTCTAACACTACTGGCATACGGTTTGGTCCTTGGTGATTTTAGTAAATCCCCTGGATGCCTGGGAGAATCCGTGGTTTCATTTGCGGATGTTGGTCCCCAAGGAGCTCCTTCTGCACCGCGCCCAGTATCTTCAGGAGATTGGCTAATCGGGGGCAGTTGTGTGGTGAAGCGCCGGCTGCTCTCGCTTGTGCGTTGCCTAATAAAACCGTTGAACACGAGCTCATCCGGGGAGCCATCACCGAGGGAGGCAAGGAAGTCAAAGCTCGACATCATGTGTTTCGAGGTCCATGTTTCGCGCCGTGTGACTTGACTAGTAGCGTCAAGAATAGACAGCTCGTCAGAAGAGATGTCGTTGGTTAAGCTGTCCAATGGCGACGAGCCTGTTGCCGCAAAGAATTCTACCACGGCCTTGTATGCACTGTGCATGGTGCGTGTGATATTGTCCGTCGTGGAGCCACTTGGCTGTCTTAGGAGCTGTGTCTGCGGTGACTGCGCAGCCATGTCCACGAGGATGGTCCGAACAACACTGAAGATGCAAAGCGAAGAAAACACTGCTAACCACTCCCTCACACGGAGATTGCTCTTCAGGGAGATGGTAGCCTCAAGGACCTGTAAGTACCTAGACAAGCATTCTTGAATGAGTCTCAAGTGCTCGTCAGACTCCATTCCGTCGGGTGGTGTTCGTCGCTGTTGGCCAGACTCGATTTGAATAGCGGGCTCAGGTTGTGAAAGGTCGTAGAATGCCACTTCGCGCAGCAGAAGTTTGGCGCGATACAAAACAGGGTATGTTGCTTCTTCGCTCGTACGATTTGGTGATAGGTATCCTGTGACATTCAACAAGTCCAACATATCATATGATGTATCCTGGCAGTTCCGACTTGAAGCCAAGGCGATGAGGACAGGTGGTGCCGAAAACAGGGCGTCTCGACTGCTCTCAGTCGCGCTTAAGACTGAATTTGGTCGCTGGTCAAGCTGGCCAGACCACCAAAATCCGTCGCGGAAATCAACGACCCCAGAAACGACTCTGTTAGTGCTCTCAGGGAACTGGTACGACCGTTGTAGATAATCGTTGGCACTCCGTCGGCCGGCCAAGGGTGAAATCACTGGGGTACCTAGTTGTCTAGGAGAGATTGGAGCTATTATTGACCGTCAGTTAATCGTCCTCAGGCTTGAGGCAGTGTAAAAAAAACATCGTACCTGGCAAAAAGATGCTGGTAAAGGATGTAAGCGGGCCTCGATAGCATCCTAAGGCTCTCCAATGTTCCTCCGGACCCGAGGCAGGGTACTCCAAGCAGAAGGAGCATGGTTGGCCGGAGTCGCACTTCTAGCAGTCAGTAATCGGGAGCGTTCCGAATGAGTATGCGCGGTACTTACAGCTCGATGTGAGACTTTGCACCGAAGACAAGGATCATTGTCGCGGAGAAGCTGAAGCTCACCAATAGACTGCAGGCGTGAGTGGCCTGCTCTATTCCTCTTAAGAGGCGGAAGTTGCGAGTCGACATCAGACTCGACAGATGCCCCGCGCGTGCCTGGGCGGCTGCTAGAATAGCTATAAGCAAAGCTCACAGATTCCCTCCTATCTCTAGTCTGAGTTTGAAGGCTCAAAGATGGCAAATGAGAAGAGCCTGCAGACTTTGACTGCCTCGCAGGAGGCAATGGCCGCACAGTCTCGACTGAAGACTGAATGCCTGGCGTGTTTTTAGAAGGAATAGGGGGTGGAGTATTGATAGACAAGCCTGAGTCCCTTTTGGATAGGTAGCCAGAATGTGTGCGGGCATGAGAATCACGATCGTACTGCGTTGGAAATCCGTAGACATAATGCACGCAATGCTCGTACCAGCATTTGTAAGATGATAACGAGTTAGAGCGAGTACGCGTTGTTGGCGATGCAGCAGCTGAGGCGGAGACTGCGGAGGCGGGATCGGCCTCCTGGCGTGATAAGTGTCTCTCAGAGCCACGCACAATCGGGTCATGAAGCTCGAGATGCTTCTCTAGCCAATTTCCGAAGCCATCAGGGCCTTCCTTTGATGAAGATCTCAAAGCTTCAATGACATCAAGACCCGCTGTAGAAGAAACAAAGTCAGCTTTCATCGTGGATAGTAATGAATAGGAACGGAAGATTCCTTACGGTCTTGCAGACAAGCGAGCTCAAGAGACTCGCAACGGGATTGCAACGCGCGTGCCTCCTCGACATCCGATGCAATAGGAACGAGTGATGTCAGTCCTGCAAAGTTGTTAGTGGAGGATGTTTCATGATGAATTGCCTGGAACAAAAGGTGCCAGGGAGAGAGCCTGTTACAGCGGCCCAAGCGGCAGGTTGACCCGGGAGAGAAGAAACATGAGGAGTGTAACAGCGACGTCCAAAAACAGGGCAAAAGAACCTTGATAGAGCTTACCATTGTCGTGAACAAAATTCTCTAGGACGCGACACTTGTGCATCAACATGCGCAACTCGTGGCTAGGATCGAAGCCATGCTGGGCAGCAAGTAGGAGGCCGATGCGGGTCTGGATGTCGGCTTGTTGCTCCAAAAGTTGGCGTAAAGCGGCATCGATATCACCAGGCCCGCCAGCTGGATGGCTATGGTCCTCCGCTGTGTTGAATGTCGCGGCCGAGATTGATGCGGAAGCGGACGTCGCGTTGCTGGTGGTGGTCTGATGAGCTGAGGTTCGGCCCTGGGGTGGCGCAACTGAGGCTAAGGCGGAACCATGTTTGGGAGCCGGGTTCAATGCAAATGGTGCCGATTCCGAGGCAAACGCTGGGGTGGTGAAAACGGAGGATGAGGCTGAGACAGAGGCGGCCGGAGCGCTGGGATTAATATTTCCTGGCGGGAGTCCGTACTCGCTATCATCGGAACGTAAAGGAGCTTCAACTTCGGAGCGCTGCGACGCAGGCGTCGCTGCGGTCACGGGAAGCACCAATGTTTTTGGCGAAGGATCGATGTCGACGACAGCTGGCGGCACGGGCAGCGTTACTGAAGCTGACCCTGCTGGCGGTGGAGGCGGCCGTGCTGTGGCGGGCGTCGGTCCCAATCCCGGTCCTGGTGTAGCGGGTGAAGCGTCCTGCGATGATGCTGTGCGGCCTTCTTGTCGGTGCCGGTGATGGTGCTGCTGGTAGTCGTAGACATTGATATTGGCAGATTCGTCCGAAGGATTCACCGCAGCGGCATTCATGCTCGCGCTGGGCTTCGGCGGCGGAGGCGGAGGCGGGGGAGCCAGTCGTGGCGCTGAGGGCGGTGCGAATGGCGCTGGTGCTACTTGTTCTTCTGGCGGCTTTAATGATCCTACGGATCCTCCTCGTGCTACTGGTGTTGCTGCTGACCCCCGAACAGCTTCAACTGCCGGGCCTGCGTCGGGGTCGGCACTGTCAACACCAGATCTGGCAGCGGGAGCGGCAGAGGAGGGCTCTGGAATGCCACTGCCCCCTGCCGGCTGCGAGGACTGCATTTAAGGATGCCCTCGTCCTTTTGGCCGCTTTTTCTTCTCTCGCGTTCGTGTGTCGTGGGCAAGTCCGAGCCCTCGTCTGGGCGATGCGCAAAATTGTCCAAGAACGCTCTGGTGCTGGTGCTGGTGCCCGCAGTAGTGCCGAGTCAGTCTACTCATTGCCAGCCCTGACGTTCTCTTTGTACGCTTCGCGTTGTCTCAACTTTGTCCTTGGCTTCAAAATATTCCCCAAACAGACCTTGTTGACAACTACAGCCTTGTAGATATTGGAGTCAGCACCAGGGTTATCCACAAACTCTCATAGCGATATGCTCCGAACGACAGTTTTGGTGCAAGTAGTACCAAAAAGAAAAGGGAAAGAGCAAGAAGCAAGAGTGAAGAAATCAGAACAATGAAAAAGACTGGCAAAAGAGAGGATGAATTGGCGTTCGGGGGGGATGAAAGAAGAGAACAGCCGCGTAGAAGGTATAATCGAGTAGAAAAGAAAAGAGCCAGAAAGAGGCAAAGGTCCGTGGGTGGGAGCACGACCGAGGCCGGGGACGATTATATCTGATCACAGGGAAAAAGGACATGGGCAATAAGTAAGAAGGCATGGATATTCACTTGCCTTTCCTAATTCCCATTTTCAGTGTCGCCGTTGTTGCGCAGACACCCAAAACGCCCCCTCGATCTCGGGTCGGAGTTCTGGAGGCTCTGGCAGTAGCAGCCCTCCACGGCAGACCCTTGAAAGCACTTGTGCCTCTTTTGCTTCTTCTGGTTCTTGGAACCCACGACGCTTTACTGAACGCGGTTCTCATCGCCTCCGGGAATCAAAGAGATTGCGGAAGACACCCACAGACATATCCTGGCAAGCATGGTGGAATTGCGAAGCAAAGTCGCCTCCCCCTCCTCACAACCTTCCGGGTCACCTTGTCACCCCAGAGTGAGCCGGGACCGGGAGCGTGCAGTTCGCTTCTCATCGTCCCGCCCGCTGCTGTTGATCTACGATACATTCTGCTATCGCCTTGCCTGTTTGGCACCCTGCCCACCCTGGCACAGCCAACCTTGCCGGGGGGCTTATCCTGGGGTGCGGCGCACATACGCTACGTACGGCTACTGCAACGTACTCGGCAGCTCGGATAAGGTCTGACCGTCTGGGGCTTGGAGGGTCTGGAGGGTCCAACGTCCCAGCCAGCTAGCCCTCCAGCTAGCCCTCCAGCTAGCCAGCCCGTGGAGTATTGAGGCCATGTCAGGTAGGGCAAAAGCTAGCAAGGCTGGGCATGATTGGCATCGCTGATCGGCTTTAGGTCAATGATGGCCCCGGGTGATTGACATTGACCACCTACATATTAACCGTACAGGACGGTATTCGTACTCGCAGCTCATCCGCGACCGTGCAGGAAAACTCGCCCGCAGAAGAGCCCTTTACCCCCGTCGCGCTATCACCCGTCGCGGACCAATGGTACGGTCGGTCACTGTTCGAAGCAGGACATGGCCGTTTTGACTTTGTGGGCCTGTTAGTTGGCTCCGTGATGGAAATGCCGCTCCTAGACATGTCGGACACGGGCGTTGTGCAATACCTTCCTAGGTGCGACTGGCAGACAGACAAGCTCTGACAGTACGAGTGCGCGCTGGGTGGGCCAGACTCCAATCCTTCGCAGCGGCGCCAAAGACAATACAAGTTAGGTAGTCAAGGATTGGAAGTGGCCAGCAGCGGAACCGTTGCCAGGCAGGTCCATCAACAAGAGCCCACGGGTGTGGCACCGAACACAACTTGAATGTACAATAGTCCGTACACATGACTTGTAAGCCGTATCTCGGGCCATAGATGCTTTGAGTACCTGTACTTTAACCTGCCATATCCATCAGCCTGGCCCCTGTTCGCCTGTGTAGTATTGTGTGGAGAATAGAGAGTCCGAAATCATCTCTCTCCTCTCTTTTTTGGTAGTACTAGTTTTTATCCCTTACCGGCGTTAGACTGTACCAATAAGGTGCAGTGAATTTTGGATTTGCTACTACTCGTACTTCGAAAGTCTTCTATCCTTGGCGTTTAGGCTGCTAGGCGCCCTTGAAAATCTACGTTGCGCGTGCACAGCAAACTCAACTTTGACTGGCCATAAGACAATCAGCTACCGTACATGTACAAGTTGTAAGGGCAAGGCCTCATCCGGGAGGCGGGAAGCTGTACGCGCCCGAGCACTAACGGGTGGCACAGTACATCGAAGTTGATTGCAGAGCTGTTGTCGACTATCAGCGGGGAGGGAGCCCTAGGGGGAAGCTCGGACGGGGGTGAGCAGTGCGCAAGATCGGATGCTGAGCGTTCAGGGAATACAGAGCTGATGCCCGTATTCTCCGATTCGTACGGCGATGGTGAAGAGTTGACGTGATTAGAGGGCGCTCATCATTTCTCGGTATAGTAATAGAGGCAGGGCATGAAAAGGAATGAAGAGCTTGGATGTAGTAAGTCAAGCATAAGAGAGCGCTTGAAAACGGAGAATGGGGGAAGGGAGACTGAGGGTTAGAAAGAAAGTGACGTACTCTGTCAAGTGCTAGTAGTGCTCTACCTTACTCGTAAGACCTGTGCTATCCGTGATAGGAAAGAAGATTGTAGATCACCCTCGGCGGCTTCCAGAAAGTCGGGTAAGACCCTTCCTGCTTACAATTCAACAAGCCTTACCAAGGCAGGCGCAGGTGCCTCTCAGAGGCGTTCTATTCTTGCCTGACTTACCCGTTCCTACCTTAACCTCAAGTCGTTGTGCAATGCGCAGGGCAGGCACTAACCTCAGCTAAGCAATTGATTGCCTGCCACCACCTTCCATTGATACGCAGCTTACCGGCGGGTGTTCACCGCCTGCACGTGATGCAATGCGGCTTCTTCCTGCTTGTCTTATTTCAGTGACAGAAATGAGGCAAGTGCTACTATTGACTGTCGTACTGGACCAAAGTTGCAAATCATCAGTCCACTGATTCAATGATAGCGCGGACTGAACCTTCCTTCCTTCTTTTATTTTTTTTTTTTTTTTTTTTTTTTTTTCCTTCGTCTTGTCCTCTCCACTTGGCATTTCAGGGTCCAAGAGGCTAACAATAAACCCGCCACAGCGCTAACCCCGCCCTGTCAGCCCGCTAGCCCAGTCCGAGTCTATTGTGAGGTGAATTAATGTCTGTCTACCTTAGTGCCTCAGGTTACTCCACTGAAGAGACCCCCGTAGTCATGATGCCTTTACTGTTACAATGAATGACCCATTCCAGTTCATGTATGCAACCTCAAAGTGCCAGACGTGCTGATTCCTGCAACCTACCTTGCCTACCTTACATCTAGCACATACAGCCAAGGTCACAGATCACAGCTGCCAACTGCCCACCGCGGCAAGAGAGAAACATTACAAGGGCCAGGATAGGGACAAGGTTATCTCGCCGAGAACGGGCCCTCCCAAGCTCCCAGCTCCTTTATCCACCCGCTGTGCCATTGGACCATTCGGCGGCTCTGAGGGGAACCCGGTCTCATCGACAGCGGCAGCAGTAGCAGCGTCAGCACACCAAGACTCGAGTAGCACTCTTCCTACACCTGAGCATCTTCATTTACTTACCCAGTGCCGAAATCACTACCAGCATCGAGCAGCTGCGTCCTGCATCCAGCATCCAGCATCGAATCCTTTTCCCTCGACTGCCGGTATCTGAATCTCCCTTGCTCCGGCACTTGGCCCCTCCCTGCCCAGCCTGCACTCTCCATCCTCAATTCTCCATCATCGAGCTTCAAACATCGACCCTCGCTCGACATTGCTTGGCAAAGCACTAACCATCAGGAAAACAATCATCATCGGCTCGGAGCTGACTTTACGGAGGACCGGCCGCGGGGCCATCTTTACCAGATTTCGAGTCTCGGAGCGGAGCCGTCTGCAGCAGCGGCTTTTCCCTATCCACCCGTATCTGCGGATAAAAAGCTGACCCTCAACGGAACCTACCTCGGCCAATGACAACTCCCCATGCCATCATAATCGTCGCCTTCGTCGCCTTACCTTAAGCCCTACCTTACCTTAGACAAAGAATAATTACTCTCCAGGTGAATCCGACAGACTGACCCAACCTAGCCTGGTCTTGCATTGATCGCTCCGACTCTCCGGCAATGCATGTCATCCCTGGTCTCCTCCCGCTTCTTTTCTTTTCTTTTACAGTACACACCTAATGCCGTATTACCATCCACACAACCATCAGGGCCGACTTGGCTCCAATGGGCTTCCCATCGATGATCGAAACGCTTGCTTTCCCCTCACGGCGGCGACAACGGGTGGTGGCGGCCCAGCTCCGTCGATCCTTAACACCTACGCTCGCTTATCGCCCAACAATCAGCTCTTTAGCCCCCGATCCCACCGGCTACTCACTTACAACTCCAGCAAACCCACAGCCCTCCTTCTTGTCGCGCAACGCGTTTGCGATGGCCCATTCCGATTTATGCCCGAAGCCATTGTCGTTTCACCAAGGGAAATGGGGGCTTTTTCTACTGCTTAGCATTTCGATCCTGCGAGTTGCAACTAATTGTTTCCGCTGTTGCGCATAGGGCTTCAGCTTCGAGTCGTACGAAAGACCCTATCAAAGAAGCTCGTATCGAATGCGCCTTCACAGTTGCGGTATCCTTAATACCCCTGTTATTTGCGCGCCGCGCCACGACATCGATCACCACCAACCGATTATCCTTAGCCGTCGCCACATCGAGGTCACCTCCTCATTCACTTCCCTCATCACGGAAACTGCGCCGCCTTTCGTCGTCTCCAATGCGATTCGAAAGTTGTGCCACCACTCATAAATCACCAAAAAAAAAATTGGCATATACCCGCCCTCAACGTTCTTGCCGTGGGGAACAGCCAAGTTTATCATCAAGGAATATTCCCTCCAACCGCCGTCGCCCTCAACAATTCTAAAAGCCTGTAATCATAGCACTTGCAGAATTCCGATTCGTTCCCGTGAAGATCATCAGTGCGGAGCACATGATCCCGTTTCTACCCTCCCCCTTGCCCTATTATCATCTAGTAGTTGCAGGAAAGCTCTGCTCTTGTCTTCTGTTACTATTTTGCTATACCGAATCTGTTTTGGCAAATGCAACTACACAAACGCCGTCGGGCCCGTGATCGCGAAACACACGCAACGACAGTTTCCGCATGCACCTAACCGGAACGCTACAGGCCCGGCATGAACGTCTCTTCTGGATGTGGTCTTGATCGACTGAAGGTAACTATTCGCGGTAACCACCATTTAGTGGAGGGGCAACCACAAACTCTTTGACTCAAAGGAACACCCGTCACGTTCCGTCTCACTCATTCCAACAATAGACTCAGCTACTTTACTCAGTTTCGCACGTGAGCCAGCTGACTGTTTGCTTACAAGCTGGGTATCTTTTCTCATGGCGGTTACACAGCTGGCAAAGGCTATAGCGGGTATGTATGTTTATGTGTGTGATATCCCGCCTCACCCTTTAGAAACAACGGGATCGACCACTCCTCTATCAGCTCTCCCTCAACGTGCTGACGCCACGCCGCATACTGGCTTCTACACCCAAACACCCATGATGTGTAAGCGGGCAGCCACGAGGGCGTTATCGAGCTCATCAGCCACTCACCGCTTCATAGCAAACAACATGTAGACATCCTCCTCCACACCCTCAATACAATAACATATCGAACGGCGGGCACGCGCGCGCGTGCATATGCCTCGTCTGCTGAGTACCTCCACCCCCGCTTTCTAGTAAAAGAATCGGCGTTCCCGTTGTTACTACGCTGTAACGTGGCAGAGCTGAGCATGTAGGCAATATCGACAGTGCCTGATGGCTGCATTTTTGGTCATATGGTCTTGTAAGAGGGCTCACCGCTCAAAATTACCCTTTAGAGAAAGCTTTGATGTTGATAGGTTCCATGTTTAATTTATTTTCATGATTTTTTGTCTTGTCGGTCTTTTTGTGTAAGTTCTTTTGTGTAGTTAGTTGTAGTGAGCATGCCCGTGTGATTTCGCTCATGTTGAATGGCTCCGGAAACATTCACTCTCACAGTGGTATTCCCTGCCTAGCTTTTGAGCTATACACTTCATTTCTTGTTTTTTTTTTGTCTCTCCTGTCCACAAGCCTCTTTTTCGCTGGGCTACATATCTGGCAAGTCACTTCCCGCTAGTCTGTTAAAGTAAACTCAGCGGGGTAAGAGAATCAAAAAGGAAAAGAAAAAGAAAAAGAAAAAAAAGACATAAAGGAAAAAGGATATCAGAGAAAAAAGGCTTGGGTTGTCGCTTGGAGGAGAAAAAGGGAAAAGGACACCAACGCCACCTACTTCTCTAAACTCTGGGGCTCTCTTTCTCCTTGCCTCTCTATTTCACTTTCACTCCCAACACCGTAAGGGCATTTCTTACCTTCTTTCTCCATCTATTGTTGAACCGTTGCAGGGTAGCTTGCCTTGCCGTTTTCGCCTCCCCCGCCTGCCTTGTCGAGCACAGTTCACCCCTCGAGGCGAATTAACGATGGTTTCGTTTGTTGAATTTGCTGGAACCCTTGACACGAAAAATCATTCGGTCTTTGTTCAAAATGACTTCTTCGGGTCCGAGATGGTGTCCTTGCTCCATAATCCGTGCCTCTCCGACCAAGCTAGTGCGCGTGAGGCTGCGCGTTTGTTTAGGTTTCCCACCCCTTCTTCAATACGCTCACTCACTTCGCGCCCACGTTCGTTCTCGCAGGGGCATCTCCTTGCCCTCAGCCACTCTGGTGCCATCACGTTCTCCCTTGTAGGCCCAGTACTCGCTTAGACGTAGCTCCGAGTATGTGGCATAGTCAAAGTCGATGTCGGAGATCATGGCTTGAATCGACGCCCAGATGCCCCAGTAGAACCCCGGTACTCCACGGAAGATGTCGACCTCCTCCATAAGTTTGCGTGTCTCCTCCTCTTCATTCAGGTGGGACTCGCCTGACAACTCGATGTATGTCTTTACATACTCGCTGATGAAGGAAAGCCGTTGGGCAACGGAGGGCATGGCGGAGTGGTCACAATCATAGCCCGCCCATTCGGCAAAATGATTGGCCACGTCGAAGGCGGCTGGAGAAGGCGTGGCGTACTCATAATCGATGAAGCTCACCGTCGTTTCTTTGCCTTCGCTGCGGTGAATGATAACGTTGGCAGATAGTAAGTCACAGTGAGCAAAGACGAGCTACATACAATTCCGTCGTTAGCAGGGCGTTCCTTTTTTTTTCCCAATGGACTCAGAGTCCCGTATAATTCAGGTAGGAAAAGACTGGTACATACCCCATTGTGGCCGAACCCAGGACGTTGACTCAGGTTCTTGACTATCTCCTTAAACTCCCGTTGCAGCAGCGCCACCCGTTCACGCTTCTCATCGGTATCCGTGGGTAGTGCTAAGATCCATTTCTGCATTGTTGTCCAGAGATTTGGGTATGGCTTTCCGGGAGCAGCATTCACAACGGCGGGGTCACTGCTGGGGTCCTTGTGGTCGCCATTGCTGTGTCCGTTCTGCTTGCCGCCGTTGACAGAGGGAGAAGCACCATGCAGACAAGGCACTCTGGCATGCCACTCTGCGAGTCTATGAGCGACGGCTTTGAAGATTGACGGATTGCTTAGATCCGGTGGTGTGGCTGGAGTTCCAGGGATGAAGCGGTAGAGCATCCCATTATCGAAGCGAGCGAGAAGTTCGGGAGCCAGGTCATGGCGCATGAGAAGCTCATGGTTGGCGGCCTCACGCTCGCGGTCAATCAGAATAGCGGTACCGCTTCCGTAGGCGCGAAGAAGAATAGCGTCGCGATCGATCTCGCTCTTAGTGAGACCTGGTTTTCGATTGACGACTTTGAGAAGCGTGTTGGTGATGCCGTCAGTGAACTTTGTGAATTCAACATTGGCATCGTCGCTCGCCCATTCGGGGAAGAGGGTGTGAATGAGTTTCAAGCCGGTAGCCTCCGAGTTTTGGCTGTCATATTTCAGCGGTATGCGCCTGACGTTGCCGAGATCATAGAGGGTTGTCGCGGCCGGAGACATGATGGGCAAGGTCGGAGCCACAAACGAGGGCGAGAGGCTGGCTACAAATGGATGAAAGACAGGACGAAGACTGCTCAACAAGTTGTCATCGCCAACGAATGCACGGTCAAAGGTAGAAGTCCTGACCGCTCAAAATGAGTGATTCTAAGCAGGGACTTAAAGCAGTAGTGACGATGGGGTTCGTGATGACGACCCGTCTTGCCTCCCCGTGTTGGTCGGTCAGGGTCTCAATCGTTGATATCGATAAAAAAAAGGGATGCTAGCGCCGGCAGGTAGATATGACGAAAAGCGTAGGTGGTCACGATGGGCACAAAATGCAATACCTACTACCTACAAAGGCGAAAGGGGCTTCCTTTGTCCGAGCGTGAAAATAATGGGCAGGAAAGACACTGGAGCTAATTTAAAATCACACGACCTGCTGCCGCTTTAGCGATTTTGATGAAGGGGCAGCTCAAAATTGGGAGGGGGGCACAGGCCGGGAGCGATGTGCGGGTTTTTCGTTGCGCGGTCGCTGCGTTGAGTGACGTTTTGAGACGATTTAGGCGAGATGAGGCGGTTGTTGTGAGATGAGATGAGTGGTTTGCTGGCGTGAGTTGTGTGTTTGTGTGTTGAGAGTGTGAGTTGTGAGTGTTTCTGTACGGAAGAGAGATTGAAAGTGAGAGAAAAAATGAAGGGAGAATCGATCTGAATCAGGTTATACGAGTAGAGGCATTTGATAATACAAGCTACTACACTACTCGAGTACGACTATCCATCCATACGTACCTGGGACCCAAACCTAGCGCCATGCAACTCAGGACATGTGAAGACCGAAACTAGAGCAAACTTGCCCGCCATTGTCTCTCCGCCGTTAGACCCATCCGTTCTGGTACATGTACGCTCGATTCATTAATTACGCGTGGCCCATAGTTTGCGCCGCCCAGGGGCATTGGAAGTGGTGGCTTAATGCTAATTAATGCTAAGGCTAATGCCGGTTAGTGCAAATGACGAACCGTCTTTTTGGTGGCCGTGGGTTGGTTGCCTTTGTCCAACTGCTATGCATGTTATGCCGATTACATACTCTGGATAATAATAATTGGGGATCGCAAGGTCAAGAAGAGACATTATGGATAGGTGTCAACTTGGACAGTGTTGCTAGGCCTGCAATTGCCTCCAGACTATTTGATTTTTGATGGAGCAGACAGACATATCACACAGAATGCACCATGCAGTAGCGGCCTTGTCATCCGTCGGCCCGCTCAGCACCAGGGCAGAGGACGTGTCTTCAAACTGATTGCCTCTGATAACCTCTATACCGGTAAGAACTAATACTCATAGTATTTCTCGTCTTGAGTTTGTAGATGACTTTCGATTCATCATGATGTTGGGTTACATTTTTTTTTTCTACCCACGATCGAAGAGGGATTGGCAAACAAGAGCCGAGATGAACCACCGATTTTGTTGAGGCTGCGTTGCGTCACTGTAGTACCAGGACACCCTCAGAAAGAACTTGAATCTGATTGAACCCTTTTTGAAGCTGCAGGGACCCTATGCATGCGGTGGAGAGGTCTGGCACACCAAACCCATTGAGCGCATAGAGCGCTATTAAGCGTGTTGTCGAGGGTTGGACCAAAGCGATCGTGTGCTGTTGGCTCATATACCGACATCGACCAGCGCCATGGGAACCCATTCAAAGTCTGAATTAGCTACATTCAGCATTCGACCGAAGCCCATCAAGGTTCTGAGGGAAGACTCAGTTTGAATCTGCAAGACTCGCATGGTGGAGAGAACGACGAAGAGAGAGAGAGAGTGGAGAGCCGAGGGGTCATTTGCCCCTCCCTCCCAAAGACCCCGCACCCTAACTCACTCTAACGCCTGCAGCCAATGCCAGTGGGCAGTCACCAGTGGCGACAGTGGTAAACTGAAGTCGCCTTCAGTGGGCTCTTACATCTCCGCCACAGATTGAGCTCAGAGCTGAGCCACATGTGGCACACTGACGGCGTAGCCTTGGCGCATTCATCAACGCCATCGTTGAGCTTCGTTGATATGCTCACCCTCGGGGACTCATCGGGAGAAGCAATGCCGGAAGCTCGAAGATCCTCTGAGAAAACAACCTAGAGCTGGAGATATAGTAGGAAGCCAGCTTTTGGTCCCCCCCCCCGTAACTGAGCGCGCATCCCCTCCGGCCATGCCAGGCAATCGCGCCCCCGTCCATCATGCCGGCATAAACAGCGACAACTTCCTCGCCGTCGCCCTCGTCATCAATCGATCCCGTGACGGACCAGCCTTCGTGTTTCACTACCCTGCGCGCGTTCAGACCACACCGAATGCGCCGGACCCAGCAGACCTGGAGGATATCCTCCTTGAGCGGCTCTCCCAGCCAGCGCACCAGGATGTTTACTCCGGCACCGGTAGCGAGGACCTGCCCAAGCAGTGGGATAACGACGAGCACATAGTCACGGAGTCTGGCTCGCAGATTGTTCCCTGGGAGCATGTCGCTGGGTTTCCCGCTCGCGACCTTGCCGGTATCCTGAGTCCTGCAAGGTCCTATCACAAGACCTTGTTCCAGCTCTCTCTCGACCCGCTCTACTGTGTTTCCTATCCCATTCACGTCCCTGAGAATGGCAAGTGGAAGAAAGCTAAAAAGGCTAGCCGGGCTAAGGGCACCAGTCAGGCGGATGATCTACTGAGTAACTCTAATGAAGTTGAGTCGTCCTCTGGCAAGCCCACCGAGACCTCCAAAGACAAGGAAGCCAAGAAGGAAGAAGTCGACGAGGAGAAGCGTAGCTCCATGACAATGTTCAATCTCGTCTTCATACTCAACCCCAAAGGCTACGATGTCAGGGAGCTGGTAGACATGCTCTATACGCACATTGTAAAAAAGGCCAATAGGGCGTACAAGTACAGCCAACAGCATAGCGACTTCATCTGGAAAGAGTCAAAACGCATACTGGCTTGCAAGGACAAAGCGCGAGAAGATCGTGAGTATACTTTCTAATCGTCATTACATGTCTATCTCAGGTTTGTTCCGTTGGCTAACCTTCTGTACAGGAAAGAAGATGAGTCTTCTCTGGAAGGAGATTCTCCAAAGCTCATCCCTAGCAGCATCCATGCAAGATATCTACAATGCTGTCTCGCAGAACAAGATTGCTGCGCTACATCTAGACACTGTCGCTGGCATACTCACTCCCTCCTTTCAAATACCTATACCCTTCTACACTGCCGACCTCCACCCGGATCACGACCAGCGAGGCCTATGGTTAACTACGGCCAATGCGTTCATGAGCCAGGACGCCCTAGAGGAGCCGGGCTTTCTAGACCGCAATTTTGCTCTTCTTCTCATGGAGGACGATAAGAAAATTATTGCCGAGCTTCAGGCAGACCCAGATCCTACAACAGCGTCTATGGTCGAGTTTGTGCGCCTCTCGAAGCCCACCACGTCGTACGCCATAACCTACTCTCGCATATCATCTTCCACACATAGCTTCTAACAATTCCTCAGTTTCTACCAAGTCGCCCAAAGCAACGTCCTCACCCTCAGCCAAGTCCGCAAGTACGCCCAACACTTCATCTACTGGCGCCGCGCCATCGCCATCCCACCACTCCACGCACGCGATGTCTACATCGTCTCCCCCAACTGCGACCCATCTCGTCTTCCCCAAGACAGCCAGGAATGGCAGCGCCTCTTCCCCGTAGCGCCACCTTTACCCAACTTCCTCGGCGACTTGTCGCAGAGCCCGCGCCCTTACAAGAACTACTGCCCTAGCAAGGCACATCGGCCGTCGTATCTGCTTATGCTGGCGTGGCTCTTGCGGAGGGCTTGGGTTACGCAGTTGTGTACTTTTGCTTATGTCGTGGTTTGGCCGGAGATTATTTATGAAGTGGATTATGATATTGAAGCTGAGGAACTTGGCGCCGCGGAGAAGGCTCGCGATGGTACCACCTCGAGTGATGAAGACGAGCAACAACAGCAGCAAACACCACAACCTCAATCACCAACCACCACAACCACAACAACTACCAATACCATAATCACCACATCCACCGAACTCCCTCCTCCTACAGCTAACTCTGAAACCGCTGCCGCATCCACCACCACAACCGAACACGCCGCCGAAATGGCCCGCCTCGAACGCATAGCCGACAAGGCCCACCGCGAAGCCACCGAGCGCGCCATCGCCCACGCCCGACGCGTACCACCCCTCGCCACCGCCCACCCATCCCTCAACGACGCGCACCACCTAAAGGGCCTCACGCCGCATATCATTCTGGATGCAAAGAAGGCTACGGGGAAGGAGGCGAGGTACCTGTCGGCCATTGCGAGGCGGTTTAGAGATGAGAGGGTGAGGAGGGCGTGGCAGTTGTTTTGCAAGTATTTCGATGGGAGGTGTGCTATGGAGAGGATTGCCTTGCAAGAGGATATGAGGAGGAAAGAGGTTTGGAGTTTGTTGAATGTTATGACGGAGTATCTTATGTGTACGAGGCACTGGTAAGACACAGTGAAAGCTACGAAATAGGAGTTCTTTTTGGATAGCAGGTAAAGTTGATCTTCAAAAACATCAAACATACTACACGCCTACGAGCACAAATATTGGGTAGGGCACAGTGATAAGTTGTAAAGCTCATATTGAATGAAATGTAAGCAGCCATAGCCCACCCACCCTGCTCAGTTCTCCTCCAAACCCTTAGAACCGGGGAGGATAGCTCAGTGTAGACGCCTTTGGCATGCAATAAACTAAGTGGATATGAAAATCAGACTAAAAACCAAAGAGTATGAGAACCTAAGAACAATGCGATGGATGCCTGATGCCAGCAGACCGAGCTATTATCCATAGATATAAAGAAAAAAGACCAAATGATGACAAACCACAAAAGGTCAAAGCAAAACTCCAGCGTTCCCCGGATCCCGAACTGAGAGCAAGTTGTGTTCATGATGAACAACAAGAGATAGATGGTTGCAAAGAGATAAGTCGATCTGAAGAAAAAAGGAGTGAAGCGTGGAATAAAGCCCAAGGGATAACAAAAAACTAGTAGTAGTAAGATCGCAGTAGGAAAATGACATGATTGGCCCTCTCCCCAGAAGGGCCCTGAGGTATCGCAAGAGGGAGAAACAAGCAAGTAAAAAGAAATAAAGCAGAAAAAAAATCAAGAGAAAAAAAGGAAAGAGAAACAAGCCCCGGAATCAAGCGCTGTGTATGTTCCCCCTGTATATGGTTCCGACACCGATGCAAATGCCATCCCTGAACATCGTCCACCCAAATGAGCCAGATGAGTTTCCCCTCATGGTCTCCCCAAACGCCACCCAAACGCCGCTTTGCTCTGGATGAAGAGACTGCGGCAAGAAAACACACAAACAAGAGGGAAGAAGGAGCCGAAATGGTTACGAGCAAACGCCAGTAATCTCCTGTATGCAAAGATGAAGATGGCCCGAGCTAGGCTTAGTTGGTGAGGTCCATGCCATAGTCATCGTCATCCTTGAAGTTGAGAGAGGCATGGCCGCTGCCGTTGTCATCTGGGTCGTGCCAGAATTGGTTGGTGTCATGGAGGTCATCAACGATAGCAGAGTCGCCATTCTGACCAGGAGGTGTGATGCCAACGGAGTCCAGGCTGGCTGGCGGGATGTCCGAGTTGGCGGAACCCCGGTAGTCAGTGTGGCTGGGCACTCGCAGACCGGAACCATTCGTCCTTGTGTATGAGAAATTTCCAGCGTCGTTCTTGTTCATGGCATCGATGAGCTCGGACTGCATGCGGCGCTCATCATCGGTAAACTCGAAGGGGTAAGGATGTCCAAGCTCAGCGAGAGTGTTCATCAACTCCTCCTGCTGCTGAAGCTTGAGGTGAAGCATCCACATCAAGTCACGGGTCCAGCTGACGGCTCCGTTGAGAATGTCTCCTTTGTTGGGACCCTTATCCTTGTCTTCGACGGGAAGACCAGTAGTGATATTGCCGGCATTACCAGCAGTAGCCCTCCTGGCTCCCGGACCGGCAAGTCCTGACGTGGCCTGAGATGGGTTGGAGATTCCTGTCAGAGAGGGGGACAAAGGTGTGCCGTTCTGGATCAGCTTCCGGATCTTCTCATCCTCCAGGCGATGCATGGGCACCAGCTTGCTCAAGTCCTGGATGCGCTCGTTGATGTTGTCACGACGGCGACGCTCAACAAGGTTGTGAGACTCTCGCCTTCGCTTTCGCTTGGCCTCTTGGGAAGACATGGCATTGCCACCACCGTTGGCGTGGTTAACACCCAACTTGGCGGGCATCGACGTACCACCCTTGACCATAACCTCCTCGATGGGTGGAACCATGGCCTGCTGCATAGGAGAAGCAAAGCCTGAGTTGTAGGATGTGGGGTAGCTTCCGGTCGGTGTGTTGAGCCACTGTCCGGAGGGAGACTTTTCATGGGAGCCAACTGTGCGGATGGACTGGGGTCCGAAGCTGGGTGAGTCGTTCGATCCAAGAGACAGTCCGTGCATGGCATTGGTCTTGGGTGTCATCGGGCTACGAGTGTTGGAGGGCTTGCGCTGCATCTGCTGGGACATGCGAGCTCGAGCCCGAGAGTTCAGGTAGTTCTGTTCGCCATCTCCGCCCATGTCACCGGGATACGACATGGGAGAGTGCAGAGATGTTCCAAGGGATTGCTGGTTGTTCTGCATCTGCTGACGGAAGTTGGCCTGGAATCCGGTGGTGTATGGACTGGGCATCGGGTCGCCATCGGGCGTGCTTGAGTAGCCGTTCACCTGGCTGGGGTCCAACCGAAGTCCGGAGCTGTGGCGGTGTGCTTGGTATGCGTCCTGTGAGAAACCCATGTTCATCCCCGAAAAGTCCTGTCCATTACCGGGCATTCCATGAGGCTGGTTAGAGTCGCCGCCTAGTCCGTCAAGAAGATCCTCGTCCGCGATAAGTGCGGAGCCGGTTGCAAAGGCCGAGCCATTTGAGTTGTTGTTGTGAGAGTTGAAGTTGTCGTTGCCAGAGAAGTTCTGGTTGTAACCGCCGCCCATGGCGAGGTCATTCGGATCGATGCTGCCGCCATTTGGGGCGGAGCCAAAGTGGTTGAAACCGTGCTGGGCCATGACGAAGCCAGATATACCAGCGGTAATGCGGTAGTTCGGTTGCTTGCCTGGCAAGAGTCGGTGTATTGATTGGACAACTGTCCGTTCAAGGCGCGCGGGAAGGTGCAGCGGCAAGAAGTGGTAATGTGTTGGAGATGGATTCTATCTAATGAGAAGGGAAAATGTCAGCCTCGGTGTCGGCATAAGCGATAAGCGAGGAGGTCGGGTGTCGCGGCGCAGGTTGGGAGTAAGTGGAAGCCTAGTCGTAAATGCGACCAGGACAATAGAGTCATCACCGGGAGGCCTAGCGACAATGAAGACAAAGGGAAGGGCGGGGAGAAAACTCACGTATATGTGTCGCTGGAGATGGCAGAGCCGACTGAGGGCATCTAGAGGCCAGATGCAGTGCGGTGTAGCCAGAGAGTGGAACTCGGGATGAAGATGATGGGAAGAAAGGCAGTGGTGGAGGATGCGACGTCGGCGTGGAGGGGTTCAGTCAGAGTGAGTTGAGGACCGACGGACGGTTGTGGTGGAACGGAGTCGGAGTGCTGAATATAGCAATTCTCCAGCCCTCAATACCTTGAACTTGAAGGGTAAGGTACCTCAGGTAGGTAAAGTACTGTAGGTACCTTAGGTACTGAATATCGTACTCGTACAGTGACGGTACGGTACCTATATTCCAGTTGAGGTCGGTGGCGCTGGTTGGGCAGGCGAAGCAGCCTATAGCAGCCTATAACCGTCCTTAGCGAACCCGGGGTCTTGCCTGGGTTGGCGTTGGCGCTGGCGCTGGTTGGTCGAGCTGCTGAAAGGCGCTGGGGTGGGCTCACTGCAGTCACTAATGACAGTCGCTGCAAGTGGAGGAGCTGGAGGCGCGGTAGGCGCTGAAGGGGGGCGCTGAAGGTTGCTGGGGGGGGGGCCAGAACGTCAGACCACTGAAGGCACTGGTAACTTCTGAGGGCGTCCAGCCAAGACACTAAAGACGCAGGCGGGCGGTGAGGGTCGAGCGCTGGGGTACAGTGCAGTGGCGCGGTGGAGAGCGATGCGATGCGCTGCGGGAACGGGAACCGAAGATCTTCTGGACTACTGCTACTACTACTAGTAGCCCTTAGTAGTAGCTGGCACACCTCAACAACGTATTATTGCTAAGGTAGTGAACCAGGTTCGTATCGAGAGGGTCCGGTCCAGTCCCTTGCTTCGATATTGATTATTGATTGCTGAGAGCAGGATGCTGGAATGGAGGCGGCAAAAGGGTCCTCACGGCGGTGGGCCTGCGGCTGTTTTAGTATGATGCAGACCATCTGCAGGAGCCAAGCTCCCATGTCTTGGTGTCTTGGAGAGGGAGGGAGAATAACTTGAAATGATGGAGGGTGGTGAGGAGAGAGGATCGACAGCCCGGGGGGCTTTTGGGAAAGTGACGGCCCTAGTCTTAGAGTCCTAGGAAGTAGAGTAGCACTTTCTACTCGTACTCTAAGACTAGACTAGACGGATCAAGCAGTACGGGAGCCGGATGTGTATGCATGCATGCGAAGCTGACCTGCCCGACAACCCGGAGCTCTCGGCGGAGAACGCTTTATCACGGTTTCCGTGCCATCTGCTCCGTGCCGTCTGTCAAGTTTATGCTCTGTACACGAACCACTATCACCCCGATAGCTGACAAGTTGTAGCTCTCGCACTGCCCTCAATGTCCCGTAGTGGTAGGATGAGGATGACCACGATCCTGCACCAGGCCCAAAAGAGACATCGGTGGCGTTGCAACGAGGGTAGTGAGGAAAACGAAATAGGGAGGCCGCAAGGGAGAGAGAATGGGCGTAACGCGACGACTCACTTACCAGGTGAATAAAAACGGTCGTGACCGTGACGAGTTCTCGTGTCGCCCACCCAACTGTCGGGGATTTGCGACAAGTCGGATATCTTAAATGCTTTTGAGAGCTGACGTCGCACAAGTCTAATCGTCAAGACTCCGCCCAATGGTGCAGAAACAAGCACCAGATACGAGGAAGCGTGAGTCCTTGACGTAGCCTGCCGTGCCGTGCGCTCTCTCTCTCTTTCTGAACACCGGTGTGTCTATCCGGGGCCGAGAGCTTGGAGCCGTGCAAGCTGAATGCTGGAAGGCTGAGAGCTGGAAACGTGATGTGTGGCTGAATCGTTGGTCTCAGATTCGCTATTGGTCTCGAACTGCTGGAACGTAAACGTGCTCACGCTGAAGTCGTGTTGGTGGTAATGGTGTTGATAGTTGTGGTTTCGGTACTCGTGCATAGGAAGAACCAAAGAAGAAACAGAAGTAGAAGAGGGAGCAGGTGTAAAAAGCTCGGTCTTCTTGGGCCAGGAGCTTGGTAAATAAGCTGCTGCAGAATCAGGCAACGCCCAGCTGTGGTAAGGCGAAGAGTGACCGTGAGGCGAGGCAAGGTGAGGCGCTGCAGGTAGGTGAAGAAAGCTACTATATGTAAGCCTGGGTCGCCTTTGGTGGATATAAAACCCAAAGTCGGTGTTGGCTTGCGTTATTATTGTGAGTTGCTGAATCGCTGGAAGTGACCGAACAATACGCTTCGTCAAGCATGAAAACGCCTATTGTTCGTTGGCCAGTGACGAGTTGCGGGTTTCGATATGGCGGTGAGATATGTTGGTTGGCAAATGCTGAGTGAGGTCGGCGTGTAAGTGCCGGTGCTAAAGGCGAGTTGTTTTGTTTATTCGATCGTGTAAGTAGTTCTGCCACTAGTAATAGTGTAATACTAATAGCTTGATACAAACGTACGGAGGCGACTTTGCGGCATGCATCAACAGGATCAGGAACAGATTCAAGTTCTCTTTCTGGGTTAGGGGATCTCCTGCAGGCTGCCTTTTATACCTTTTTTTTTCCTGGCTCACAACACGAGACATCCCAGGGCACCCATCTATCAAAACCTCGCCCCCCCAGGCCCACGGACTTATCTCTGGTCTGTGACTATGACGGTGGCAGAGACGGTAATGGCCATGCTGAAGATGGTGGTGGTAGTAGTGCGAGTAGTAGTAGTAGTATTCGTAATAGTGCGTGCCCACAGTAGCAGCACTACCGGCGACGAAGAATCCCCGGCTGCATCATCTGTCCCCCTTCGACCCTTCGACCCTTCAACCTCTTAGCAGGACTGGTCCCGGTATTGTCGTCTTCTGACACTCATATGGTATCCGGGGTGGGTAAAGCAGAACGGTGGTCGCATTCTCCCATCCCACCATTGCCCACCATAAACAACCCCGGTCTTTCCCACCTTTTTTTCCCTTCATCGCCCGCCATTGCCCACCATACCTCTTCCCTCACCTCCATCATCACGAAGAGGGGGGTGGAGGGCTTCTAGGGGTACAGCTCCAACGTGACTACTAGTGTAAGACACCCAAGTCGCGTTCTGGCTCACGCCCAGCTACTCGACTCGCCGCCGGGATCGAACGGGACCAAGGACATCGATACTCATCGATACCCTTCTGCCTCTACAGTCCGGTCATGGGTTGACGCTCCGGGCGTGGATATCCCATCAGCCTTGTCCACGCGGTCGTCTTCAGGCTGAGCACGAGCAAGCGAAGGGCATCCACGAGCCGCATCGTGCCCGTGGTCACCCAGTCGTATCTTTCTTTCCCCTGTCCCGTTCCCCTTTCATGTTCTTTGCCTCTCAGGGCTTTGGGCAAGTCTATGATAGGATAGGCCCGCTCCATGTATGCATGCTCGGAGCAGAATATGCACATGTATGTACTAGTAGTGGTATGATAGCCAGATAGGCCAGACTACTACTACAACAACAACAACTATTATTACTGAGAGGGGGGTCAAGTCGCCAGTCGCATCGTCGCACCCCCTCCTTCATGCAGGTTTCCTTTACCTACGCAGCTTCTTCTTGGATGCCTTGCCCTCCCTGTTCTTGTTAGCCTCGCATATCGGCCTAGTCTGCGCCTCCGACCCAGCCCAAGCTGCATGTTGCCATCTGCGCACTTGCGCAAGTGCGCTCCATCTCCCCCAACCCTCCGCGCCTTGACTGTATGCACAGACGGTCCCTCGCTGCATCATACATACTTAGGCTATGATCTGATCTGCCCGTCAAACCGGGGGTTTTTTGTTTCTTGGAGGGGGGCGATCTTGTCCGTCCTGTACGTATCAGAAGTAGATAAATAAACCACTATCAAGTATGTCCAAAAGCAAAAGTCCAGGCTTTCTGGAAGCCCAGGTTTAGTTCTGCTTGGACACCAACTAAGTCCTCCCGGACGGAGAGTCACTACGAGGACAAGGGACGGCACGCTCACAGGGCCGTTCCCTCTCCTTGTCTGGTGCGGTTTAGCATGTGAATGAGCAGCTTGCGAAAAGCCTTGAAAGTGCAGAGCTTGAAGCGTGTATATCTACTATAGTAGTGTGTACCCTCAGCAGTTAGCTACCGGGCGATACTCCGAGCTTCTTTACTCGTCATGCGAGTAGCAGTACTTCGACTCTACGGATCTCTGTATCGCCGTGACGATAGCTGCTAGAAATGGGCTAGTATTCTTGGGCGATTACCGTACTAAAGGCTTACTACCTTACTACTTAACGAGGACTTGTAGCGGTCTCAGCGGTCTTAGCCTCTTAGCAGTAGCAGTAGCAATGTTAGCGGAACGCGCTTCCCACCCTCAACCGCGACGGTCCCGGCGCTGCCAATCATGTGGCCTTGCCCCAAAGGTACGTACCGCTTGCAGGCGGCCAGTCAGAGAGCTCTGGAAGCAACCCTGAAGGAGCCAAAGCGCAGCTTCTGTCCGTTTGACTCGGAATTTTGAGACTTGAACTTGGTTGGTTGCACCCTCCACAACTGCCCACTGGCGGTAATACCTTAGCCCCATTACCTCACCGTTGACCATCGCCCATCCGCCAACTTCACGTCGCCCCCCCCAAAAGATCCAAAGACGCGACTCTGTCCTCAGCGGTACGCGCGGCCACGATCCGTACCATCGTCCTACAGCTCTACTGTCCTACCGCTGCTATCTACGAACTCGTATTGACCGGCATTTGTCTTTCGTCTGTCTTTGCTAGCGGCCAAACCGCTGCAGCCTGGACCAGTTCTGGTAAGGCATCACTCAACCTTCGCCCCCTTTTGCAGCCTTGAAAGGCCACATCAAGGGCCCGCGCCGGCAACCCTACCCGTCCCCGGGAGGCGTTCTGCGCATATACTCCTAGATATCAGCTCTCGTTTCGTATCTTTCAACTGACCATCGTCCAGGGTGGAGCACACCTTTCTCGACTTCTGGTTCCTACGTTAGAGCCCTTTGTCGCTACCCCTCCCCATTCGCAGACAACCCTCCCTAAAGGCATCTCGCCGATCGAACTTGCGCAGCTAGCTCTCCGATTCTACTACTGTGGACTGGTCTCCGTAGAGGTCCCTTACTCTTTCTGCCTCGCCCTCGCCCTAGGTCTCCATACGCGCATCATTCACCATGGCTTCCGCATCGCTACGAGAATCCTTTAACTCCTTGGGCTGGAGTCGACGCAACGATGAGCCCGTCAACACGACACCACAGCAAACGGGTCTCTTGTCTTCTATTAGGAATATGAACCCGTTTCAAGACTCGGGCTACGTGAGCTTGCCGACATCTGAGCAACAAGGCGCCCCCTTACCGGCCGCTTCTAGACGAGAGGAGGAAGAGGGCTGGTTCGTTCGTGAGTCAACCTGTCTTTCAGCCATGCGGCACCTTCCCGGAGCTTTTCCTGCCCATTGTCTGGAAAATGCAGAAATTCCAGTTTCCCATGCTGTTCAGAGATACTCCATATGATGGCGCATGATGCCCATCAAGTCTAGAAAATGCCATGGCTGACCCAAGAGTCACAGTTAGTAGATGGGACCGGCTGATGATATTTGGGGCTTGCAACCTTGCTGCCCTGGCCTGTTTCGTCATCTGTTTTACCTTGTTTCCCGTCCTGTCTCTGCGGCCACGGAAGTTTGTGATCTTGTAAGTTCGACCTTTGGAACATGGGATTCTTGTTAGCGCATTTCACTTTCGCATCTTCCATGTGATCATCGCGCATGATCACACATCTGGCAGGCCAGGTGCCGTAACACCAAGCCTCAAGTTCCCAGTTTTCGATCCCCCAAACATCCACACACACACCCTGATCACCATGGCCCTCGTATGTACTACTGGTATGCATGGCCGGAGCTAATGTCCGATAGGTGGTCTGTCGGCTCTGCCATGTTCTTGGCGTCCTTCGCCGCCGTCATGGGCCCTATGAATTACGTCTATCATCTCCTCTCCCCTCAGAGGCTGCCTTTCACTGGAGCCTACTTTGGCTCTATCCTCTTGACCCTCGTCTTTGCTATTAAGGTACGTTTCCCTTCGCCGAAATAAGCTCAGCGTCTCGTCACTCACCTCTATCGAACAGCTCCAAAGCACCATCCTCACTTTGTTCTCGGCGCTGGTCCAGATTGCTTGTTTGATCTGGTATCTCGTCAGCTACTTCCCCATGGGCTCTACCGGCTTGCGCTTCGCCACTACGTATGGTGCGAGACAGGCAGCTTCTTGGATGAACGGTTAAAGCAGCAACAGCGAGCGAGCGCTCCCTTGGACATACGCCACCCCTAGTACCACTACTGATGATCATGAACTTGTATAGTAGCAAAGAATGTACATTACTTCCTACCTATCCGCAAGCATAAGCCACTATTTTTCTTTTTTGGGGTTACTCTGGAGTCACGGGATTGAGCAGGATCGGAAGATGGGTTGAAAGAAACCACCCCCGGCACCCTTGCCCAAGAGCAAGTGGGTTGCAATGCTACCTTGGCTTCGCGTTCCTACTTCCTGAAGATCGGTCTTAACGAGAAGACGGAGCGGGATATAGCCCTACCATTACATCAACAGTATGTTTTATTCGAGCTACTAGATAAGCGCTTTGAGGGTGTAAGTCGCATCAGCGCGTAATGGAAAAAAAGGGCCGTTCAACAGAAGGGCGCGTCCCCGCCACCCTTTTTGCCTCTTCATCCTTCCGTCGAATTTACCTTAATATAATATACGCTAACCCATGAGGTTTTGATATGCGAGAGCACGGGAAGGCAAGGGCCAGGTGAACAAGGTACCCGGATTCTGGTCCACCCGACCTTCTTCACGCCTTATCCAACTGGAAGAATGGCCGAAGCCGGCCTGAGGAGGAATATGCAATGCGCGCGCACACTCGCGCTCATGCTCATGCTTAATATGCAGGCTATTAACTAGCTCCAAAAGATGCTTGGGCGGGACAAACGCTTGAACGCTCGTGCGTGCGTGCATTTCGGCCAGCGAGCCGGGATCCTTTTGCCCACTTAATAGAACCCCCATCCTCCCAAACGCCCCTCATCTTGTCATGCAACCCCACGCCTAGTTCTCGTAATACATATAGTAGTAGAATACTAGACAAGGTAACCGTAACCCTACGACAAGAAGACTTTCTCTTGGAAGCTTGTTTATTTTTCCCGGTTTTTTTGTTTTTTGACCCGGTTGTACATGATATTGAGTTGTGGGAAGGGCGGACGGGAGAGCGCCAAAGGGGATAGTCGTGATAGGTTCGGAGGGCGGGATAGATTAACATAGAACATTGCCGGGTCGTGTAGGTGGGCAGATGACGATCAGGAAAGAGTGTGGGGGAAGAGTAATCCATGCCGTACGCAAATCCACCTTACTTTCAGTGACATATACTATACTACGGTAGATCAAGGTAAGATCAGTGATTTAAACCTGGTTGTGGTAGTACAGGTGCCGGTCTCGGGTCCTACGGGTGGAGGTGGGCTATTGCTTCGGGATGTTGAGGAATAGAGAGCAGCCCAAAGCTGATGACGGCAACTGTGTAAAGCTGACGAGCTTCTTGGTCCATCCGAGTGAGACAGATCGCCGTGGAGGTGCGGGCCTTTGGGGGAGGGAAGGACCACGGGGTAGCATCGTGCTGGAGACGGGGTCTTGGTGGAGGAACTAAGGTGGTGTACTTGTACGATGAAGGCGAGTGGCGCGCGCTCTCGCGTTGCGGCCTTTTATGTCAAGATAGACTGCGCCTCGCATTACGAGCCACAAGGAAGTAGTGTAGGAGGAAGAGGAGCAGGAGGAGTAGCAGTACTACTACTTACAAGTAGTGGTAGCATTGGTAGTCGACTGTACGGAGTACGGTGATATGCACAGGTGCTCGGCAGAGGGCGGGCGGCGCGGCGCGGCTCGGTCGACTGTACCCCAGCTTAAGGCCACCTTCCCTGCAGAGCGCGAGCCAGGATCTAGATTCTACTCGAGCAAGGATATTGCTAATCAATACGATCCGGCGGTAATCGACGAGCCGTGAAAGAGTAGTACGAAGAACGCGGTGGGGGGTTACTTGCCAAGAGTGTAGTCTTGTTCGCATTCCAGCAAGACAGAGCACGATATGCTGCCTTCCAATATGGGGTTCGAGCCGGCGCTTGATCCTCCGACTTCTGAGCGCTGAACGAATAATGTCCGAACTCACACGCGTTTGGCGCGACGGAGGCAAAGATGCCATGTGAGGGCTGCTTTAGGCTTCTAGCCTAAAGACCGGGTTCTCGAAGTCCGGGTTACGATGGATCACCCACTGCTTACTGGTATTCTTAGCTTCTTTACAGAGACAAGGTGAAGACCCAAAAAAAAAGATAAGAAGGGCAGCCCCAAAATCTGACTGTTACGCATCGGCTCTCGTTCTGTGGCCACATGGGCTTGGTCTCGTGTTACAGAGAGCACGCCCGTGTCTTGGCCTCCCAGCTGATGTTGGTGTGTTTGGAGCTCTGCCGAGTGTGTGCTATGATGACGGCATGCTGCTACAGTCAAAGGGGAGGTATACCGCATTTGGGGCATCAGAACTCGTACCTCTCTGTGTCGTATGAGCAGTCTGATAGAATCCGATCTTGTATAGCTATAGGGTAGGAGCAAGCTGAGTTGAGTCGTAGTATGATCATCCTCGTATGTGAGCTTGGATACGGGCAGCGAGCAGCGATACGTCGCATGCAGATTCACTCCATGCGGAGCAGCATACCAAGGATTGATCAGTGCTCGGGTTCATGCATAATAAGAAAAGAGAACTGTCAACTTTGAGAAAACAGGATGAAAAGTAAAATTGCAGGGTGCCTGGATCGCACATAGGCATGAATCCTGCCACAAAATACGTGTAGAGTCATTGATGCTCTTTCGAAACCAAACAACGGCAGCTGGGAAGACTCGATATCCAAAAACTTCTTCGTAACGAGATAATATGCCAAAGACTATGAGGAGTAATATCTGGGCGTAGCGCGCTTGTACGACAACTGCAGCCTGCAGATTGCGGCTTGCACGAAGGTTCCAGAGGTATAAGTGACGCGGATCGGCCCAAGTTGTCGAGTCAAGCACCGGTGCCTGATAGTCCCAGCTCCCCGCGCTAACAGCGTCTCGATAAGATGACTTGGTTTATCAGGAGGCATGAAGGGTGATTCATTGTACGAAGTGACCGGGCTTCTCGTTTTAATGAGGTAAGACTTAGTTATTAAAATAGCAATTCCCCTGTTCAGGAGTGAGTTCGTAGCTTGCTTTGGCCTTCGGGATGGAAGCACTGTTAACCCGCCGTGACGGAGTGTTGCGGGCTCCGATACATATTCGCGCATCTCCACATGGCATGCGACTTGGTTTTATGTAGCCCCAGAATGAAAAGAATGAAAAATGTGAAGGCAAAATAAAATAGAATTTGAGACCCTCGTTACGAATGATGTAGGAGGAGTAAAGACTGTACAATAAAGAAACTCAGAACCGTCAAGATTATGGCCCTAATAAGGCAGTCCCTACCTAAGGCGAGGCCTTGGTTTCCCAGTTGGTAGCACCAGTTTGCTGTTTGCCTTAAAAGATATAAGGCAAGATTTAAGGCAGAAGGCAGGCATCTCATCTCATCTCATCTCACAATTGCGCGGCTCAAATAGGTACCTCACTGAAGCCCTACTCGTACCAAGCCTGGTAAGAGTCAGAAACTGCAGTGATTGCCTGCAGCTGCTAGTGAGGAACTTATAATCATAGGTAGCAGGGTGTTAAACGCACCAAGCACTTGCACGCACATGTCCCGTCCTCGGTGCAGCAGGGCTAAGTAAGGTAGTAGTATTACTTTGTAATTGGCACAACTTCCTGTAGTGGTAGGACCTTGGCCCGCCCGCTCAGGCTGGAGCTTATTAGCAACGGGAAACCGAGCAAGCAAGCCCTGCAGAGATCCATTGGTAATAACTGGACGCTACGCTGGCTACACTGGCTACACTGGGCTTGGTCATAGCAGTGAGTGGGCTTTTTGTCGGCTCGGTTGAGAGGGGAAAACCAACCTAACCCGCCCGCCTAAAAAAATTTATTATTCACACCAAACGGCACAAACACACAGGGCACCACACGCAAAAATAACCTCCGACCCCTTCTAGGCACTCTGACTTCTTCCTCTCCCAATCTGTTGCCCGTGCTTTTTGATATCTCCTTCAAAACGCACGTCGACGATTCGGATACCGCCAGGGCTCCCTTTTCTGACTGAACCCCCGGTTTGCCCGTTGCGTTTCACTCTTTTTTTCATTGCCCCTCGGCCTTGATTGGGCGCGGCTTCGAGACTTTTCTACGAGTACCTTACGAGTAACAGACCCTACCTGCTACCCGGCCACGGCAACGTCTACGTATCCCAAGGAAGCACGACGGCCGCGACTCAGGTTTTCTTCGTTGCCTCTTCTGCGACTTTGATTGTCACCCGGCACTCTTATCATCACTCTGGTTACCCTTGTTTACTATCCCGTCGTCAATTTCTGGGCACTTTTTGCTCCGTCTCCAGTGTCGCCTGACCTTTTTTTTTTGGGGGAGATTTTCATACCACAGCCGTGTTGAAGTTCTCCTCTACCTCTCTACCCTCGTCTCGACACCAATTTCTCCCTTGATTGATTCCCTCATCCTCGATCGACCGACCCGACTTAGGCTCGAGTACCCAGTCTGGAACTCGTCACGAGCTGGCTTTTTCCATCTGCGCCCGCGATCCTTGAACCCGTCAATCTCCGACCTGACGCTACGATACCCGACAATCCGATCGGCAAGCCTCCGCTCGCAAAAAATCAATTTATTTGAGCTCGAAACCCGTTGAAGGGCACTCGAGCTCCCCAACGGGAGGCATCAGTCTTTGATTCCCCAGCTCCCGAGGGCTCGGGAAATTTTCGACGCTGAAGAGCCTTCCTTCCTCTGCTCCTGTCTGGCAGTCAAAACGGCCCAGCACCTTTTTCGGTGCCGCTCCGTCGCTCGCATTCCTCTCTGAGGTGGTGACTCGACTTCAGACACACATCACAACCCACGACATCACACCCTACCCTCTCTCCGAGGCACCGCTAAGTTGGCTATTTGTGCTACCAGTCCGTCTCCGACTCCTCACGTAACCAACATGGCGGCCGCTTCATCCTTTTCCTATGCTCAGGCTGCCAAGGGCCAAGGCGCCCCTGCAGCACAGTCATCAACAGCAGGCCAAAACGCGCCTGCAGAGAATGGCGACCACGCCGCCCCTGCTGACGAGTCGGTTGAGGTTCGAAATAACACGACCGAGACTACACAGGAGCAGATCTCGAAGACAGATACCCGCTCGACCGGTCTCAACAAACCAGAGACCGAGAGCAACACTGAAGCCGAAAGCGAGACACGAGCCGAGTCAGTTCAAGAGAAGCGAGCTGAATCAAGGCGCGATGACACCTCCGAATCAGGAAGGCTAGATCGTCCATGGCGGCGAAATGACAAGGGAACCAGGTCCTCGAGCGCTACCACCCGATCTGTTGACGAACAAGAACCAAGGAGATCCCGGAAGGGAAAGAAGGGGAAGTCATCAGATAAGACGTCCAGCGAGAACGCTTCAGCGGGTGGCGAGGAGCAGAAAGAGGAACCAGAGGCTCCCAAGATTGAGCTCTCCGAAGCACCGATCCCTACCGTCAACATCTGGCAACAGCGGAAAGAGGCTCAGAAGGCCAAGGTGCCGGAGCCAACCACCAATGGCGTGTCTGGGCATACAGCCAGCCAGCAGAACCCAGAGAAGAACATTAGCAACGCCAATGCGGCGCCAGCCCAGCTCAACGGAGCTGGCAAGGCTCACCAGAAGCCCAACGAGAAGAACGAGCGCAATGGCAGCCGAGGCAACAGGTCCGGTGGTCGTGATAACCGCGAAGGAAAATTCGAGATCCCCCCTCCTGTCAATGACGTGGTCTCATGGCCAACACCCGAGACCGCTATCCAGGAAGACAAGAAGAAGACGACCGAGAAGGTTGATCGGCCCGAGAAAGAAGCACCGGTGGATGACAGTTCGCAAAAACCTCGACAAAAGACAGAATGGGTTACTTACGACTACGTGCCCACTGTTAGCTTCGAAACACAGATTCCCCAAATGCGAGGATCCAAGGCCCGCGGGGGTGCCAAAGGAGCCAACGGTGGCCGAGCTGCAGCCGGCGCCCAGAACAGCGAAAAGCCTTCAACGACAGCACCTCCGAAATCAAACGAGACCCGTGACCGTCCACAGGAGAGGTCGAATGGCGCCAACAGAGCTACATCTCTTCCGCCAGGCAGTAAGCGTGCGCCAGCAGATGCCCCCAACGCCAAGGGCGACCAGCGCAGAGCTGGTCAAAATGGCGCTGATAAGTCTAAGGACGGGCCTTTCAGTCACCAGGCCTCAGTAGTATGCATAGTCTTGAACGCTGATCAGTATTGAACCATGTAACTAACTTTATCCCAGGATCATCAACACCCCGCTCGAGAAGGACGCGCTGACCGAGGCCGAGGTGGATTCCGCGGCCGCGGAGGACACCATGCCGTGAACCCTCACGCTCAGCACCAGCACAGCGCCTCTTCCATGGCTGCTCCCTCATTCCCCTCCAACACATCGATGCCGTCCCGGACACAAGGACCTTACAGCCCGCCGCCGAGACAAGGTGGTCAAGGACAGATGTACATGCCTCCACCACCTCAGCGAGGAGGTCGAGGCGGCCGCAACGGTGCAACAGCGTTCCACCGCATGTCTCTACCGAACAGTGCTTCTCGCCTTCCTCCCGTTCAGACACAGTTTGCTCCTTATGAATACCCTATGCCTCCCATGTCTGCTGTGCCATTCCAACAGAACCCTTATTGGGACAACATGGTGGTACCTATGCTGCGGAGTCAAATCGAATACTACTTCTCTATCGAGAACTTGTGCAAGGACATGTACCTTCGCGCGCGCATGGACTCTCAGGGCTTCGTTCCCCTGATGTTCATTGCTGCCTTCAAGCGGATGCGAGAGCTGTCACCTGATGCAGGGCTCATTCGCAGCGTATGTGAGGAGTCAAACGAGATTGATTACGTTGTGGGCGAGGATGACTGCGAGCGTCTGCGCCGCCGCCACGGCTGGGTCAACTTCGTCCTGCCCATGGAGGATCGTGATGAGCTTGCTCGTAACCATGGGCCCATGCAATTGACATGGAAGAGCCGAAGCTACGCATATGGTCCCCAGTACAACGGCTTCTCTCCTCCACCATATGGTGTCACCTCGCCTCATGGATACCCACCTTTCGCCGGCCAGCCACCCTTCCCCGAGGGCCAGCCTGGCGGCCCGGGAATGGACGGTGCTGTCAACGGCCATGGCGGTCCGAGCCAGCTTTCCGCAGAAGTTCCTGACTTCTCACCATCGCGCCCTACTGGCGAGGGCCACAACCTCCCCAATGGCCATGGGCCGGCAGGTGCCGTGAATGGGTTACCCAATGGAGACCATGCTCAGGAAGCTGGGCAAGCGTAAGCCCATTCATGAGTTTGGTGGAGTTCGGCGAACGTGACATTTGATTCTTGCGACCTTTTTGGTTCTCCACATTCAATTTTGTTCCACGCTCCTGGGGAGTTGTAGTCCAAAAGTACGACGGAAGGAGTTTTTTTCGTTCGCATCCGAGCCCATCTTGACACTCCGGTATGTCAAGCTAGGTGCCTCACGACATTTCATCCATATCCTTTCAAACTGGATGGCGGCGTTTCGCGACCCAGCTGGACGAAAACAGCATATGACGAAAGGATTTCTACTGTATGGATGAGCAATTCACGCGTTCTTTTAATTCACAAGTATGATGCAATTTGGGGCGGACGGATCTATTTGCACATAGACATGCCTACACGGTGCCGAGAGTGGCGCAGTGGAAGTCGTATCAGTCAGGGTAACACGCGGCTATCTGACTCGGACAACCCATTCGATGGCATCACGAAGGGCGCATCTTGTCTCCTTTCCTCTTTTTCCCACTTGAGAGGCGTATGGTGTGGACACCCAGGCGTCTGACACCTTATCATCCGAAACAGCACTAGACGTCGAAGGCAGTCCCCGGTGTTTTCCTCTTCCTTCGCTTCCGTACACCTGGCAGTTGCTCGATAAGCTATGCCGTGTAACAGCGTGATGAGCTCTACTGGTAGTTGATTCATCAATTTATCATCAAGCTAGTTCGACGTAACCCACATTCGGCAATTTCGGCAGGCTGGAACACTTCAGGTTTAAGTGGCTCGCCCTTCAGAAATACAAGTCACGCCTACTCGTCCTCTTTCGTTCTTCACATTACATCGGTTTACCCCTCGGCCGACAGAGGGCGCCTTTGGAGACCCCGTTCTGAGGGGCTCCCGCTAGATTTCTTTTTCTACTCAATTTAAAACGGTTAATATGACGGTCCAGTCCGGACAACAGGCGAAAAGCATGGGACCTTCACGGTGTGGATCACCATCATGAGTGAGGACTTTTGCGAGTTGAGCGGAACGGTCAACCTTACGGCAGAAGATACCTAGGCTGGGCTCGCTCAGCCTCGTCGAACCAACGATGCCAGTGCGTCCGGCCTTTTTTCTCCTCCTCTTTTTTTGTTCATTGTGGATTTGCATTTTGAAACGGGGTTTTGTCTTTTTCGTCTTTTCCGACTACAGGGTTTTGGTTTGGCTGGTCTTCTTTCTTATTTTGACGCTACTGCTACATCTGCCTTCTGCGCCTATTTTCTTTTTCTTTTTCTTCTCCTACTTCTTTCATTCGGTTCAACGTCTGGCGTGCTTGAACCTACCTGGTTCTGAGACTTTAGAGGCTGCACACAACAGGCGTGGGCCGGGTTACCTTTCACACTTTGTGTAACTGTATGATTAGGCTTGAAGCAAAACCAAAAACAGAGCAAGGGAGGAAAAAAACACGCGATTGAAAACAAATGACCATAATATACAAAAGAGTTTGTGGCCGATATGATGAGCGAATTTATAGTGTTTTCGAGCTATGTGGTGCCTGGCCTGATTGTTCAAAAAGCACATTGTTATTGGCAGTACCGGTATATGTGTGTCCTCCCGATATGCGCAATCACGCCAGCGACAGTCTATTCTAACACGAGAGACAACGAGCTTCGCTATCACCTAATCCGACATATCATGTCGAAGAGCACACAGTCTCTAGCTCGGTGCGCGTTATGCTCGTATTCCAAGAGATAAGCAAGGTAGTCATCGTATTTGCATTGACCTCAATCGGAGACAATATCCTACCACTCTCACTTGCCTAACGCGTGAAACTACTAATTGAAAAAGGTAACGGTTCATTGGTGGCCGCAACCTGCCAACTTTCGGATCTTGCCGTGACGAAATGTTTCGCTGTTTCTTGTTTCCTACGTTTGAACCCTTGCGATTGGGCTGGGCTGAGTGCTACCGATGGGTTGGGTGACCACTGACATCATCGGGCTCGGAGTGTCGAAGGGTCCCGCCAAGTGGCTGAGCTTAACACGGCACACCCTTGTCGCTAGGTATTACCTCCTTCCTGCTGTGGCGGTGTGAGCGCGGGCTTCTCCACTAAAGGCGTGGCTGAGAGGCTGTTGCTCGTCGGTTTCAAGCCCAGATGACCTTACGGAACTTCTTCTCCATGGATAGCACGAGGCCTATTAGAGTGATGAGAAAAAAACAAGAATGACATGGGGGAGCGTCGATTCAGGTAGGTCTACGACAGCGAGTCAGTTCAGCTAACGCTCAAGATATCACTCACAAGTACCACTTGAGTAGCTCACTCTAGTAGTACGATCGTAACCAGAGTGACGGTAAAGAATTTGATCAGGCTTCAACTAAGACTTGCCCAACCCTTAACATGACTTATAATATCGCTGCTAGTAGGACATCTAGTCAGGGCTTGTTACCTAACCGTTGCTAGCGAAACTTGATTTTTTTTCGCGTGGTTTAGTACTGTTCTACTACATGTAGAGTAGTACCTCAGTACCTACAGCACATCGATGTGGTACGAGTGCTGGTGCTGACTGACACTGCCAGTGGCATTTCAGCCTTTAGAAGCCCCAAGTACCAGCCTAGGGACGTGCCGGCCCCGACTGGAATGCGGGCTGAAAGGGCAGAACTTTACGTGACTACGAGTAACATCCCCGTACTGCTGACAACTGAATGAACGAACGAGCAAGTTCGAGAGCCGCTGATGATATGATTCTGTGTCCCAACAAAGTGGAAAACATGATCGATTCGGGGCCGCCGGCATAACAAGTTTGGAGCAAGGTAGAGACTCATGCATAAAATGCTGGCGAAGTACATACAGCTGGGCAGTGCTTTTGTCAGGGTTGCCCAATGAAGTCATGTGTCGGTGCTGGGGTATGGAATGATCATGCCCGGTGGTTCGCATTACGTCGGCGGTCCTCCCCGCTCCACCAACCGTCGCCTATCACCGTCCGCGCATCGCGGTCGAATCGCTTAGCAGATTTCCTGCTTTGCTGCTCCGTTGCTGGGCCCCTCGTTAACGTTCATGCTGGCAGGCGCTACCCGCTCTTGTAGGTAAGGTAAGGTACCTAGGCATGACAGTAAGGAAGGTACTATATGCACCTGCCGTAGCAGCCGCACAGTTCTGTGGCCAGGTGTGAGCGCTTGCAGGTGCAGGTGCAGGTGCTGCCGAGTAGAATAGGTAAGAAGAACTTGGAGCAGGAGCCAGAGGGAAGAGGGGGAGGGGGGAAAGAGGAAGGGACAGGATGACATGCAGCGAGGCTTCTCGTTGGGCTCTAGACTACCTGGTACTCTCATCGTACGCTACTACTAGTACTTAGTTAGTAGTAGTAATAACAGCAGGGCCTAATGTAATGTAATGTAGCTTATTCCCAAGGCTGGTAATCGTACAGTACCTTACTAGCAGGAAATGTTGTGCATGAAGAAGGCATGGTGATAGTTCTCCATCTCGCTCGCCCCTTCACCTTCGCCTCTGTCTTCTCACCTTTCTTCCCAAGCTTCCAAGTTCTTCACTACTACCACACGGGCGACACATCACTTTGGTCTACCTATTGGTGCCCTGCTGCGCATCAACTCTCGGTCAGGCCCGCACACCAGTAACCAATTACGCATTGGCCCAGCCCATAGCCTTCCATTTCCCATTTATTCGACTTCCTACTTACCTTGTAACTGGTTTTTTTTTTCTCGGACTTGCCATACCCCTCATCGTGTCATCATCACCACCACCAAACATTGACTTCAACATTACTACCGTTGCAACTACATCTTTCTCATACAAGACATAGGGTTGCAACTTCTTCCTTATACCTTTCCCAAATAACATTTGCCACCCCTTGTGCTCTACACTTGACATCACACTAGCAGCACTCCATGTCAAGCTACGACCCGTACGAGCGGGAGCGGGATTACCCTTCCCGCCGTTACGTGCGAGAGCGCGAGCGAGAGCGAGATGATTATCGTGACCCTCGCTTTCTCGACTCTCGTGACTACCGCACCGGCTCCCGAGATCTAGTTCCCCGCGGTCGTAACGACAGTGAGCTGTCTGTCGAGGAGGTTCGCAGGGACTTCCCCCCGCCCAACGGCCGCGAGCTACGCCGCGCCAGGTCTGCCGAGCCCAGCTACTACGATGACGACTATGATGACTATCGTCGTGGTGACGACTACGATCGTCGCTCCCGTCGCGGCTACGATAGCCGCTCCAGCTCCTACTACGAGGAGGAGCACAAGCATAAGTCGAAATCCAAGAACATTTCAAAGGAGGAGAGGATCATGGCTGCCGTCGCCGGCGCTGCTCTTCTAGCTGGCGGTAAAGAGGTTTGGGACCGCCGCGAGGCCAAGCAGGGCGGAAAAGACGTAGAGCGCAACATGCTCTCCTCGGCGGCGTTGGCTGCTGTGGGTGGACTTGCCGCCTACCAGGGTGCCGATTATTACAACAAATTCCAGGCAAAGAAGGACCAGAAGGCCACCTACATTCTCCATCGGGGTCGTGATGGCCATGTGAGCGAGTACTACTCGGATGAGGACGAGGATCCCAGGGAGAAGAAATCAAACAAGAACTTCCTTGAGAGTGCTCTCGCCGCTACTGGACTGGGTGCTGCCGTTAAATCCTTCACCGGCGGCGGCGACAAGGATGACAGGTCCGACACTCGCAGCCGTGGGGGCTCGCGAGCTGGCTCTCCCTCCCGTGGTCCTGGCGGCAATAACAAAATGCAGAAAGCTGCCATGGCATCCTTGCTTGCTGGTGCCACTGAGGCTTTCCGAGTAGCTCGAGAGCCTGGTGGCTGGAAGGGCGAGAAGTCGAAGCGCATTTTGACTGCTGCCGCCGGTGCTGCTACGGTTGACGCAGCTCAGACCAAGGACCACGGAAAGATGGGTATGGCTGAGTCTGTCATTGGTGGTCTCCTCGGGAACCGACTTATCAATGGATCTAAGAATGAAATTGAGGAGGACAAGAAGACCGGACGCAGCCGATCCCGGTCTCGCGCTCGCTCCCGTTCTCAGGGTGGCGGCAGCAGTGGCACAGGTCTTGCTGCTCTCGCTACCGCTGGCCTGGGTGCCTTTGGCGCAAAGAAGGCGTATGATGGCTATTCAAGGTCCCGCAGCCGCCGCCGCGCAAGCAGCGACTCCCGTGATGGATCTCGCTCTAGGTCCCGCGGGGCATCTGACCGTCGCCGGAGGAGCCGCAGCCGAAGCGTTGTGGACAAGGCTCGTAACAGCTTGGCCAAGCTCGGTATTGGAGCTGGCGCTGGCGCTGCTGCCGACGATGACGACGATCGACGTCGCACTCAAGACGATTTTGACAACCGCTCTTCCTCGCGTCGTCCACGCCGCTACTCAGATGATCAGTACGATGACGACTATCACCGCCGCGGTGGCCGCCGCGATCGCGACTACGATGACCGCGACTATTATGAGGATGAGCGATCCTACCGTAGCGATCGTCGAGATCGCTCTAGGAGGAGGAGACAATCGGATGCTGGATCTGAATCAGATTTAGGAGACTCGTCGGACGACGAGAAACGAGCAAAGAAATTGAGAGGTAAGCAGATTATTACAACTGGACTTGCGGCCGTCGCCACGATTCACGCAGCGCATGGGGTTTATCAGAGCATGGAGAAGAGGAATGTGCGGCACAAAGCCGTCAAGGAGGGACGTTTGAGCCCGGCGGAGGCCAAGAAGCTTAGGACGAAAGCTATGATGCAGGATGCAGCGTCTGTAGGCATTGCAGCATTAGGTGTTAAGGGCGCCATTGGGGAGCTCAAGGAAGCCAAGGAGCTCAACAACGAGTGTCAGAATTTCCAACAGGAGAAGCAAATCCGTCATCAGAAAAGAGAAGAGAGGCGTCAGAGGTCCAGGACATTGTCAGTCAATGGCGATCGTCGACGGGCTGACAGTCGGGGGCCTCCTCCCGGCCGGCGCAACGATGACTATTATTCTGATGATGAGGATGACCTTTACGAGCCTCGCTACTTGGATGGCAACCCATACCGAAGCAACACCTTGCCTGCACCGCCTGTGGGCGGCAGCTATAGGCCTTTCTAAGCCGGCCGACCGCATACAACGTTACCAACGTTTTACGTTTCACGACTATTATCACGACCATTATGAAAGCAAACGACATGATCATTACGAAACATTCAAAGCTGGCGTTTTCTATAAGAGATGAAGAAAGCATTGGCGAGAGAAGAAAGAAGAAATGAACAGAAAAAGAAGGAATGAGCTCTAGAGACAAGATAGAGGAGGATTTGAAAGACTTGCTTGCTGCTGCGTGGGTTGGATTGCTTTCAATGGCGACAGATAGAACACACTCCTTTCTTTGCTCCCTTCACCCTTCTGCCCCAACAACATGGTCACTGCACAGCCATTTACACTCACATTTTGCGACTGTATTCATCGATGGATAACTAATGAGAATTGATTGATTACAGATCGTCGCTACTAAGAGTATTCTCAATAATGCCCTCATCAAGCCCTCCTACGTGGAGATGGCTTAGTCCAATCTAAGTCAAGATCGGGATTGCAGGGGGGATCATGATCTAGAGAGGAGTGGTGACAAGCCACGTCAGACGCCATGTCGGGTCGCCCACGCTTCCTCGGAGACGATCCTGAAAAATCCTTGCAAGGTCCCGATGGGGGTTTCACAAAAGGGAGGTGTGGAGGGAAATCGTGGGAATGGAACGGACGGCATCGGGAAGCGACAGGATATTCTCTTGGGAAGAGGCGCTATAATTGGTTGGAACGCACGGTTGGCATATGCAGAGACGGGGTTCGTTTTCTTGGTAATTTTGTGTGCAATGTTACGGCCGATGCTATAACACGAGTGAGTTAATAGATAGGGACTGCATTAGTCCGGTTTGTGTGCGTTTTTCTTTAGGGTTCTCACCGACATGACGGATATGATGATGTTTTACAATTCACGATGTTCTTACGTCTTATTACTCTGACTTTCCTTGCCTTTGCATACTTCTCTAGGTGGACGATTAAGAAGTGCCATTTCAATGCGAACAGCAATTCCAAGGCAGGAATAACAATTAATAATAGCGTAGGGCTAACCAAGTTGAGTAAAGACATCAGTGATCCCCCACTGACCAACACATGGATTCCAACCAACAATCACTTGGCAGGAATCCGCGTATCGGGGTTGACGATCCTGTCTTCTGACTGGATGGTATTTCCGAGGGTCCGGATATGTGACCACTTTACTTTGCATATTTATACCTTGCAGTGCTCTTGTGCTAACTGGAAAGTTGTGCTTGGTTGATTTGGCTTGTCCCAAGCCCAACATTATAAAGCCACTATATGCAAATACCCTTGGTGCAAGTCTTGATATCTAAGCCATCTAAGTATAGAGAGCCATTCGAATTTCCAAAGCCACCTGAAGTTCTCAAACTATGAAAAAAACACAAGTAACTCATAACATTTAGACCGAAGACTCCTCTACGCTTGGCTCCGCCGGCAGGTTTCGATCAACTTCGACAGTATACTTGTTCACAGCCTCGTACCACAACAAAGCACTTCCAATAGTGAAAGCCGCACTCGCCCAAATCAGGGTCAACTCGCTCTGGTACTCGCACCAGCTTGCCTGGCAATACCCAAACGACGCCGCTAACGTCCACCCCACGGACCCAATCATGTTCCATAATCCTATGTGCCAGCCTAGTAACTTGGGAGCCGGGGTGTACCAGTTTGGCTGCACTTCCAGCATATACAACGCCGAGGAGATGACGAAGAGGACTCCGCCGACGAGGTAGGTTAGGTAGTATACTCCTTGTATTACGCCCAGGCTTAGGTGGGAGTAGATGTACGGTAGGGCCATGATGCCGCAGACGTAGAATACGGTGGCTCCGATGGCGAGGGTTATGGACGCCAGCCAGCCGATTTCGAAAATGTAGTGCGTGCGTAGTTCGTGCCATGTCGGCAGCCACTGCCAGCTTCGGCCGTCCTGTGGTTGAGCGAGCTTTTCCTTCTTTTTCCCACGCGAGTGGTGATGCTGGCAAGAGTTGATATCCCCTTTAGCGTGCAAATGCGCTACATCGTCATCATCATCATGTGATGAGAAGGCATGCTCCAGTGCCCAGCCGAAACACCCCGTCCTATTCTCATTGCAAGCTTCCAAAACGAGCAGGACGGCACCGATCTGGAAGAGCGTGGCGCCGACAGCGGAAGTCCATCCGCTGCCTACGTCGGCTTCGCCGCTAAAGGCGGTTTCGGGAAAGGCGATGGGGAGCCAGGCGAAGAGGCCGCAGACGATGAAGATGAGACATCCCACGGTGAAGAAGACGGCGACGAGGTATGAGACATCCCAGTAGGGGCAGGTTGTAAACATGCGCCCGATGCCTGCGAGTACGGCGCGTGGGGAGGATGTTGGTCTGATGTGTTTCTTCCGCGATGGGTGGATGGCTAGAACATGTCTTCCTGTATTGGATAAGAAGTACCCGGTTAGTTTTATGTATTTTCTCCGTGCTTGCGCGTGAAAAAACTCCAACCTTTGCGATTATCGCGGGATCGCCATCGCACTTCCGCGCCTGGTATAACTTGGGCCGTGGCCTCGCCTTCTTTCGGCGAAGAGACGTTGAAGCGCGCCGTCGTCGGGTTGAGGAACGGCAATGCGCCCGAGACGGTGGGATGATCTAGATGAAGCCGCTGCTGTCGTCGAAGGGCGCGGCCGGCCGAGCCTGCGTGGTGAGGTTTCTATTTCTGTTCTGGCGCATCTTGGAGGACGACATGATGTGGTGAGGGAGTTGACCATGATAGTCACAAGATGAGGCCTGGCGCATACAAAGTATTACTAGTAGTAGTAGTAGTATTATACAGTGGTCAATACATCATCAGGCTACATCAGCGACGAATGTTACTATATTAGTCTCCACTGGATGTGCCGGAGAGCCGGCCGTTTGCGGTGGAGCCGGTTGCCTTTAATATTGAACGCCGACTGGACCCTCTGTGGGGCGCTCTAGCCGGCTTTCCGGAAATGCCTGTTCTTAATATGATTATATTACTCCAAGCATCTCCCCGGAGCCTCAATAAAGGCAACGATTGTACTCTACAAGGGTAAAAAAGGGAGGGTAACATATACTTCTAACACCGTACAATTAACTTTGATATATTTGATCTAGACCTCTGTGGGGTTGTGCGAGTCTTTGTTGTAGAATGCTTGCTTAGACACACAGCTACCAGTACCGCTCTTACTTATATATACAGATACAACACGACAACAGTGACAAGCGCATAAAAGAGCTCAAGACAGCTCGCCACCAGCCTGCTTCCACTTCTGCGCCATAGCCATAATACTAGACAAATTCTTGGCTTGCTGGTCATCAGCCGGGAAGACATAGTCAAAGTACTCCTCCCAGCTATCATCCTCCGTCCGCCGCCTCTTCTTGACCTTCCGCGGCATCTGCGCCTGCACGGCCTCCACATCCTTGTCACCCCCGTGTGTCCGCTCAAACGACAACCAGGCGTTGAGTAAGGTGACGCGTTCTTCTTTGAGGTCTTGATCGCGCATGCGGCTGTGTGCGCGCTCAAAGACTTTCCGTGCGCGGGCTTTGGCTTCTTCGCTGACGGGTTGTTCTGTCTCTTCGTCTTCCCCTTCTGCTCCTTGTTGTTCTTCTTCCTCTTCTTCGGGGATGTTGATCTCGAAGTGGGCATAGCTGATCCAGACCTTGACGTGGTCTGTCTTGTCGAGCAGACGCTCGTACAGCTCTCTTGTCCGCTCGTACTCGCCCTCTTCCTCTTCAAAGTCAATGTATGCTTTCCACAACAACTCCGGCATATCAAGTTGGGGCTGAGACACAGCGAGCTCAAATATCGCACGCGCGCGTTCCAGGTCGTCGAGACCGCGCTCTAGCTCCGCGAAGCGGATCCACGTCTGGCAGTTGGCTGGGTTGAATTCGATGTGCTTCTCGTACAGCGTGCGGCAGCGAACGAACTCAAAGAGCCGTCGCTCCAGATCGACATAGCCGTCGAAGAGCTTGTCTTTGGGACACATGCCGATGGCACGGCCGAGCAGCTTCCGGGCTGCGGTGAGGTTGCCCTGGCGGATTTCAAATTGGGCTGCCAGCAGCCAGACTTTAGCAAACGTGAACTTCTTGTGGGGTACCAAGTTGAGACAAGTCTGGTAGATCTGGCGTGCACGCTCGGCGTCTTGGCCCTCCATTTCCTCCCAGATAGCGTAGAAGATCCATAAAAAGATGTACCGTCGCCAATGCCTCTTCTCTTGCGTCGGCGGCACCTGGGCAATAGCTCGTTCGTAGACGTCCCGAACACGGTCGAAATCTCTCGATGACTCCTCCAGCCCGGCAAAGTCAAACCAAGCATCATAATTCTTAGGATTCTCCTTAACCAACTCCTCATAGTACTTCCTCCTCTTGGATAGCACCACGTCTTCCACGCCATCCTTGTCTCCAAACTGCTTCTCGAAAGTTGTGTAGGCCTTGTGAAGAGTCATTGACTTAGATCGTGGCAGGCGATCTAAGGCGTGCTTGTAGATGGCTCTCGCACGCTCGTATTCTTTCAGCTTCGCTTCGAACCTGGCGTAAGCGATGAAAAGCTTCTCATCGACAAAATCGTCACCTAGTGCCTCCATAGCATCTCCAAACACCTCGCGGACCAGTTCGCTCGTTCCGTTCTCCTCCTCAAACTTAGCCCATTTGATCCAATTGCGCGGCTCGGGATGGACCATGGTGAAGAGCCGGAAGATCTCGCGTGCCCGGTCGAACTCGCCGTACCGCTTCTCGAGCTTGATGTAGGAGCTCCATGCCGCCTCGTCAGGCTGCCACTGCATCCACCTATCAAAGACCTGACGCACACCGGGAATATTGCCCAGCATCTCCTCCATATAGACGTATTTATACCACAGCTTGTCCACGCGAGGGAGCCTGGAAACGGCGCGGTCCAGCAAATTCCTCGCATGGTTGATATTCCTCGACTTCATCTCGGCCTCAATATACCTCGTCCAAAGCACAACCGAGTTCGGATGCACGTCAAGCGCACGCTCAAAGACGGAGCGAGCGCGGGCAAACTCCTTCTGCTCCAGCTCCCACTGCGCGTATTGGGTCCAGTTGCTGAGACTGATGCGATTACGGCGCACATAGTCCTCGAAGCCCTTGCGCTTGCGGCCCTGGTACTCGTGCAGCTCCTCGAGGTCGGCGAAGCGCTGCGTGGGCGCTTGGAGGCCATCATCTTGGCGGTCGACGGCTTCGCGGAGGAGCTGTTCTGCGCTGATCTGTACGGGCGCGGCGGCCTTGTTCTTGACCCGGGGGGGGCCTCTTGACTCCATGATGGATGAATTCCCCGTTGATTCGCGTCGCAAGGACAGCCGAGGAGCTTGCGCTGATTGCGCTGGTTGGTGAAAGGTAAGAGGTGGTTGGTTGGTGCTGGTGGTGGAGGAAGTTAAGACGAAGAAACGCGCGAGACTCAAAAATTATCGATACGCTTCGTGCACGGACCATTTCTATATTTTGGTGGCGTGCCTGCCTGTCTCTGTCGCGCAAAACCTACCTCAGATTTGCGACTCAGGCTGAACGTGTAATAATATATTTTTCCTCCCACATCTACGCCAAATCTTTCCTTTCCACCACACCGCTTGCGCAGCCGATCATCGCCCAGCAAGCGACGAGCAGGGATCGCGCGCTCATATTCACCGTCGCCATGTCCACCGTCGCAGAGGACTTGCTCAACGATTTCGGCAGCTCGGGGGACGAGGCCGAGGATGGCGAACAGAATGGCGCCGACGGCCTTCTTCACGAGCAGCCAGACACCAACGGCAACCGTGATGGCGACTCTATGGATGTAGACGGTGCTGACACCGGCGAGAAAGCCGGCGACGATGGATCCGAGGAGGCTGATGCCGATGATGCGGAAGCTACCAAGGCCAAAGTCGAGAAGATGCAACTGGGCGGCGTGAAGGATGTTCGCAGCGTCGCTAGTTTGATGCAGACATTAGAGCCCGTTATTGAGGTCAGTAACATTCCCATTTCCTTTCCCTGTGTCGAGCGGGAATAACCCTCTCGACATCCATGTGGACGCACCGTTTACATCTGCTTTCTCGGAGGACTAGCCCTGACATTTTACCTCGAACGCTGCAGAAAATCAATCACTACCGATCCGAAGCCGACACACAAACTACGAACATCGGAAATATCGAAGACCACCCTGAATACCATCTCCTAACCCAATCCAACAGCCTCTCGACTCAAATCGACGGCGAGGTTGCCCTCGTGCACAAGTTCATCCGTGACCACTACTCTACGCGATTCCCCGAACTCGAACGCCTGGTTACAACACCGCTAGAGTACGCTAAGGTGGTTTCAATCATCGGCAATGGACCCATGGACTCGGAAAGCATCAAGAAACTGCAAGTTTCGACGGATAACCCCCTGGGCGTTACCCTGAAATCAGTCCTCAGCGGCCCTTCACTCATGAGCGTCACGGTCGAAGCCACAACTTCAAAGGGCCAGGACATGTCGTCGGAGGAGCTATCCCGGGTCCGTCAGGCATGCGACATGGTCGTGGAACTCTACAAGTCGAAGCAGACCTTGACCGAATACGTCCAGTCGCGCATGAACATCTTTGCGCCTAACCTCACCACCCTTATCGGTTCTCTCACAGCTGCCCAGCTCCTCAACGCAGCAGGCGGTCTTACCAGCTTATCCAAAACGCCTGCCTGCAACATCCCCTCCTGGGGCTCGAAGAAGAGGCAAGCCGGATTAGCCACAAACATCGGCATCCGGCAACAGGGATACCTCTACCACTCAGAGATCATCCGCGGTATCCCCACCGACCTGAAGAAACAAGCTATGCGCATCGTCTCCGCCAAGCTAGTCCTCGCAGCTCGCGTCGACCGCGTCCACTCAAGCCCAGACGGCTCAACAGGCGAAGACCTCAAACAAGGATGCCTAGAACGCCTAGAAAAACTCACCGAACCCCCTCCAAACAAAGGCCAGCGCGCCCTCCCCGTCCCCGATGACAAGCCCGCGCGCAAACGTGGCGGCCGCCGCGCCAGGAAGGCCAAGGAGGCGCTTGCCATGACAGACTTGCGCAAGGCCCAGAACCGCATGGCCTTTGGACAAGAGGAGAAGGAAGCCGGCTATGGCACTGGAGACACCACGGTAGGCATGGGTATGATCGGACAGCAAAACGACGGCAAGATCCGCGGCACGCAAATCGACCAGCGCACGCGCGCCAAGCTGAGCCAGAAGAGCAAAGGCTGGGGCGGCGCCAGCTCCATCGGCGGCGCGGCATCGTCCATTGGTGGGTTTGGCCAGGCAAACGGGCCGGACTTGCGCGGAAAGGGGTTACGGGCTTCTGGAGTTGGCAGCACAGTGGGCTCGGCTTCAGGGGCGGGTACAGCGTCTTCTTTGGCTTTCACGCCTGTTCAGGGTTTGGAGTTGGTTGATCCAAAGAAGCAGGCGGAAGTGAGCAAGAAGCGTAAAGCGGAGGAGGACAGGTGGTTCAAGGGCGGTACATTCTCGCAGGTTGGAGGTTCGTCAGGCGGGTTCAAAGTGCCAGACTTGCCTGCTGCGAAGCGAGTCGATACAGGTTCAACCAAGATGGGACCGCCGTCTACGAAGAAGTGAAGTTTGAGCATATGGGCTCTCCTGACTTTACAAATGGGCTACCCTAGACCCGGCTAGCCCATTCGCGATTACAACATGCGGCAAGCCGACAACCCCTTTCACCCTGTATATACGAAGCTGATGGTAAAGCACTGCTGCATATCTCAAGGGCTGCATCTTTCTGTTTGCGTTGATTTGGAGGATATGGTGCAAAGTGGACAAAGAATAGTGGATGGTGTAGAAAATCTCGGCGCAACAGGCGTTTTGACTACTAGATATCAAATACAGATACCATTTCTATTTCACCCTTTCAGCCTCTCACATGAGAACTCTTGAAGCCACAAGACTTAGCAATATAAACTTAGCCTATGAATGCTTATCATGCACATTCTCATTTCATTGTTGCCAAAAGCCTCAGCGCAAGTGATATCTTAACTAGATGTCAAGTACAAATGCCACCTTCATTTCACCATCTTAGCCTCCCCACAAACACTCTCGCAACTACGAGTCTACCACCATAGTCTTACCCTGTAAGTCTTTGTAATACAGGCTTTGATACGCGGTCGCCAAAAAACATACAAACAAAAGCAAAAACCTCTGACGTCGTCGCCACAACGGACGTAGCTTCCCAATGCCACGCATACATATCCAATTTTTCAACCAACAAGGATGACACAGTTCAAGGGACAGTCTCGCCACATAACATCATCCATGGGAAAGTGGGCAGAAATCCCATGTTCAAAGCACCATGTGCCATGGGAAAACGTGTCGAGGGGGAGGCGACCATCAACAGTCCACATGTACCGTGATCATCAGTTCGTTCTCTATGTACGTAGGTGTCATCTGTCGCCCGCCGCCAACGAATCATCTCCACGACGCTCACCACATGAAATCATGCACGCCGACCCAAGCAAAGGAAAGGAACACCGCGGAGGGCGCGGCGTTTCTCCCTACTGACTTACTGTCTGTCCCTTAGGGTAGCAGTGGCAGAAAATAAGGGTCGAAGAAACGACACCCAAGCTTTTTTCTATGAGACAGAGGTCTCAGAGCATCGAGATCTCGGATTGCCCGTCGACCCAGCAGGAAGGCGAACCTCCTCCCAGGGTACTGGGTTCTCCGCCTGGTACACATTTATGTATATCATCAGGGTCAAGGTTATGGGAGAAGAAAGATCAACAGAGCAAAGACAAAAAACAAACCAAAAGTCACTAGTTCTGGTCCAGCTTTCTCGAGGTGGAGATCTCGATGAGCAAAGCAAACAAGCATGTATGTCTCGCCGAGTTTCTTTCTCGAAGTTTTGCTTTTTGCCCATTCCACTGGGAACGAACGCCCATTTCTGCATTACGATTTACGAACCGTCTGGGCGGTCATGGCTTGCGTGATCTTCGCTGCACGACACACTCTTGGGTCCTATCAAGGGCCATCCTCGGCCGCATCTGAGTCCCCTTACATTCATCTCAATCAGCATGAAGCATGATGCCAACGCGAGATGAGCATGGCACATTCCTCAGGGTCTTGAGTGCTAAGCTTTGAATAGGTACGACTGTACAAGTAGAGCCCAGTCCTGGTGGCTTGGGTCACTTGAAACATGATGAGTAAATATCCAGGCTCACGGGTCAACTTGGCATCGCCGGCCCGCATGTGTCTCACGGTAGGTGAGGCTCTCTCGAACTTCATTCATACCTGCGGAGGCTGCCACTTGATGCTCACAGCCCATGAGGCTGAGTTCACTCATTCCACGTCTGTGCTCGTGCCATCGCCCTACACGTATTATGCGAGAACGAGAAAAACACTCGAGGGCAATGACGTAAGTGTGCATCCAAGGGATCCAGGGTCTCTGGTGAGGGTACGAGTAAGGAGATGCCATCCGTCGCGAGGTTAATTTAGGTGTTATGCCGGGTCCGGTGGGTTCCACCAGGGTCAAGTCCAATATTGCAAGTGGTAGGAATGCGCCTGCGTTACATACATGGTAGTAATAGTAAGGGTATACATGTAACCGCAGACCAAACGTTGGGAGGGCTGTCCTGTCGGATTCAGGGGTCTCAGGCGCAGTCGGCCCTTGTTGAAGAAGCATTAATTGTATGTCCGTATCGGTTGATTTCCCCAAGCCAAAGGTAGAAACAGCCATCTATGCGCCAACACACTGTCAATCGCTATCGGTACTAGCAGATCTTAATGTTAATCACCATCAACATTGCCATGCGTGCTAGGCGGATGTGTACATACTCGTATTGTTCAATGCGATGGATGACAACCTTTGATAAGAAACCGACCGTTAAAGAGTCTCGCGGCGCAGTAGGTTGTAACTGAGGCCATGGCCGGCGGGTTTCGCGACAAATTACGTCTGCCCAGACTCGAAGTCATGGGAGCCTCATCTCGCTCCCTGTCTGCACCCCCTCCCCCCTCGGCCACGGAAGGTTCTAGCAAGTGTCATACCACCGTGAAGCGCCTCCTCGTAATTACTCGTACAAGAATGCTGGACAAGAAGTCATCTCAACATGTGCATACGTCTCATACGTCTTCAGAGGCCGAAATACCAGCCAGTAATAGTGATAGGAAACCTAATTCGGCTTAGACTGGACAGAATGTTTAAGCAAGAAACTCAGGCAGTATCACGGCATTCATGGACTGAATCACAGCCTCGTTGAGTGCGGTATTGTGTGTGTGAGCATTGGGAGTCCAAGTTGTGAACATGCCGCCCATTCAGTCTAAGTTGGGCGCTCCCTTCGGACAGCGAAGCTTTGTCGGCGTGCTCCCGGAGACCAGTCAAGCGTCAAGCGTCAAGCCTCCAGCGCCGAGGAGACAAGCTGACGGTGACCTCTATTGTTGTACATAACGGCGGTGCGACAAGGATGGACCGCTCCCACCCAGGACCCTGTCGGGGTCGATGGGTCGACGAGGGTTAGTGTGGTAAGCCGGCGTGAGACATCGATCGCTCATACAATTTTCTGATGGCCGGCCTCCTCGATGCTCGATCCCTCTGACCACCAAAAGAGTATGTACCGCTTGATGCTTTTTCCCACGCGCCGCGGCTACGAAGCGGTCAGCACCATCACCGCAACCCAAACATAGACAGAGATAATATTGATCCTGCCCACACGCAAGGAGGATGCTCCGTTATCTTATGGAAGAAAAATAACAAACCAGCCTTTGTTTCACATCGCCTGTACGTCGGATTCTGCCGCCCAACTGTCAGGGTCGCTAATCGTGTGGATGTTCTTCCGATTATGTAAGGTTTGTTCTCATCGAGATGTTTGCGATGAAACGACCGCGCGGTTTCGCGAGCATGTCCCTCGGAATGCGGAATAGATTCCCTATCTGTTGGAAAGATGGGATTGAGGATTCGACTTGAGACGGCCCATTATCAACATGTTGAGATTCCCCATGTCGTTTCAGTACTGCTCCCACTTCTCAGTCACATTATGGTTGATGGTCACCACCATTCTTGAAGTTGCTGCAGCATCTCGCTTCGGGGAATTTCCCGGTACGTACTTGCACGAGACACATCGTGTCGTCGCATGTCACTTGCAATGTGTATGATTAAAGCCTTGTGTGGGCTTGATTCTAGAGCATGGGTATTGTGGGCAGTGGCCCGTGGGCGACCGAGATGTATGGGACACTTTTCCAAGCCCTGCTCTCGGTGTTCACCGCGTACGTTGACGATGACGTCGTTGGTGGCATGAAGCAGGGAGTTGCTGGTAACGGCGGGTGGACGGTGCCAAACGGACGGTCCGGGAAGGGTACAGCTTTTACGGTGATGTATTCAGCCAGAAGCAGAAAGACCAGTCCTTTAATATTACTCGTAGTTCCCGACTTTTCGTCCAAGTTAAGTGCGGATGTGTAGAGAGGACTGTCGCAGAAGGGTACGAGCACAGAACCCTTGAGCAGTTCTGCAGATTGCGTTTCTATGGTTGCCCTCGACAAACTCAACAATGGTTGGTTACCCGTTGTAAACCAAGAAATCGTAAAGCCGATTGAAACGACGATGCTTAGGCGAGAAATAAGGGTATCGAGATCCTTCAGCCCGAGCGACCCTCAATTGTCAGGCGGGCAAGCTAAGGAGCTTGAATAGTCCGATCTGATCATGATTAAACGGAGTGAGAAAACCATTTTGACCAATGGTGAAGCTGTAGCATTGCCGCAGTGTTCCCGCGGTTCCGATGCTTAAGAGAGGGCCCCGAACAGTCGACACCCCGCCGAAGCGCAGATTGTGAAAATGAACAAGAACGGGAATTGTTGACCCCCGTAGTAGTGGCTTTCGTACTCGTAGCGCTACTACACTACGACCACTAGTAATTCTACTAGCTGTGATAAGCGAGCGGTCGAATTATGCAACGCAGGGCATCGGGCGGTACTTGAGGGGGTACAACCAAATAAGAACTGGAGATCGACAGCTCACCCGACTCTGCATCGCGATGGCATGGATAAGGTAGATTTCGCACCCAAAATGGCGCTGGCATGCGCCCATAAAATGCCCGAAATCATGTCCAACTCATGGTCTTGTGAACAATGCCCATCTTGCTGGCCAAGTAGCGCCTGAGTCTTCGTGCTGCCAATGGCTCCTGAGACTTCGATGGCGCACGGCGGATTTGCTTTGGCAAGGCACTGGCCGTGACTGGACGAACTGCATGAGGTAGAGAGTATGTCAGGCCTAGCGGCTAGTCACGTCATCCCTTGGTGTGAAGGTTGCTGGATGTAGCCTTTGTACCTCATTCACTGAAACTTGTCCGATTATTGGTCGATCATCTTCAAGACCCTGGACCCTCCGACGACCCTTGGGACGTTAGCGTCAAAGGGGCATTGGGGAATTAGGTCCGGATGTGGCTTGATCCCTTGACCTTGGCCATGGGTATCTATGCCAGCTTCCTAGACAGTAGCAAAGCGTCGCTCTGAGGCAACGCCATCGCGCCAAAACTCATAACCTTGATTGCCCGACGCCGTTGTCGTTCAATTGCTCCTGGCTAGTAGCTTGGCAAGCCGTAAGCTGTTCACACAAGTTCTCGAACCTGTTATTTGTGCCCGAACTTGAATGCCAAGCGCTAGTAATCGAAGTCGCTTGCGCTTGATACAATCGGGTATGAAGCCGAGCCAGTTTTTGGCGCCCATCGCCCGATAAAGGGTCATCGTCGATCCGGCTAGCAAGACAAAAATAATTTTTTTTTTACCAGGGCCCATAGAGCAAGGGATCTTTAGCTGAGAAAGCCCAAAGCTTGAGCGCTGCGTTACCCCATTCACAGGCCGGCAAGGCTGGTGAGGCTGTCAGCTCAGCCTCTCTTACATGAGAATATACACCTGTTGTACGATAATTACCCTCGTGGTGCTGTTTGAAGTAATTGATCCACGCCGTCTTAGTCGTGGTATCCATAGTATGGCATTCAGCGAGCAGGACACATGAAGACTACTAGCTTTCTCGACTGCGGAATTGACGGCATCGGAAAGACTAGGCTGTGCTGCCTCTCTACTGTCCTCCTGCGCTTAGCTCGAGAAAACACCAGCCCGGTCCCACCAGTGATAATACTTGCGTGTACGAGTCCCCGACCTGGCACTGGACAAAGTCAAAGAAGGGCTCCCTGGCCCGTGCTGAAGCGGAATCGGGGTCTTTGGGTGGGTGAATGTAAGAAACGCCGAGCTTGATGGAATGTTACCAACACCAAGCCTGATACTAATCAGGGACCGTCAGGGTGAGAAGGGGCCGTAAGGGCAAGCATCATTGACGTCACCGTGCTCGAGGGCTCGACCAGGGCTCTCGACTCGGCGCGGGAGAGGCTTGGCTTGGGTGGGAGTGAGAGCTGAAGTCCCCTGGAGTCCCTGGTGAGCAAGGTGAGCATGGAGCGAGCGGGCAATGGGAATGGGGCCGTGGCCACTTCAGGGGCCCATTTGGGCCACATCTGGGGGACTGCGATCGGGATTTTGGCGTGCGATCAGAGGTCGACTCCTTTGATACCCCTCCAGAGGGGGGTGGTGAAGCAGCCAGGCTGTGATCCCTCGTAGGCGGGAATGGTGCTACAAGTACATGAACTTGTGTGAGTATGCACTTGTAGTCAGACCCGGCTGGGCATTTACCTTATTTGGGATCAAGGAACATCGTGTTGTGGTTGTCTGGTGTTTTCTTCTTCTTTTTTTTTCGCCGCCGCCGCAATGGAGCGATGCCGTGGCATGCAGAGGGACTGGAGGATCGCGAGCCTCTTCACGATGTGGTTACCCTCGGGCTTTCTGCAGGCGTTCCCAGCGTCGGTTATCTGTCTGAATCCCCACCACCCCAGGTTTTGAAGCGGATTCCTTCTTGGCTTGAGGAAGCGGCGTAGATACGAAGACTCCGTCGTTTGCTGGAAATGAGAATGATTACGATCGAAGTCAAGTATCGGCCGCAAACGGGATGATAGCTGGAGCGAACTCGAGACTCGTATTCTTAGGACTGAAGCTAGAAAATGGTAGTATTATTATTACCAGAAGCTTTGTTGGAACGATCTGATCAAGCCACAGAGTGGAAGAATAGGAAAAAAAACGCCTCAGGCGTGCTGGAGTGCCTCTTCGGTCCAGAGCCCCACTTTACCTTTTGGCGGGAGCAATCAGCTCGGGCTTAGACGAGGTACAAGCAGTGACCTGAACTCGAGCCCGGATACCCCTGTAGAGATAATCCCTGTAGGAGGGGCTAGTGGATCCTAGCGGGTCCCTGGGGGCTGCAGGAAACAGACGCGAGCTTTGGGGGCAGCACCCACAATACCTTAGGCCCAAAAGGGCCACAATGGGCCACAATGGGTCACAGCAGTCCACAATGCCCACTGTTGACCACTGTCGACCGCTGTCAACCACTCAGAGCGCTGTCAATAACGGCGGTGCTAGTTGTGCCTGCCTGGTGCCTGGCTTGTGACTGACTAACCTCAGGCCCGTGATCATCGATCGCCCGGCGCTTTTGCGACAGAACGGAAGGAACAAGGGAGCGTGGGAGATTTGGGGGCAGGCAGGACACAACATCGCGATTGTCGACATTTTAGTTCGTTCTACTCGCAGGATGTACAGTACAGTGTTCCTCTAGATCCGCCTACCTCCCTTTCTGTGTTTAGGAACTGTCATGGATATCCAAAATCTCCGCTGACCGAATACTGGATTATTTTATTCCTTGATGGATGAATGTGATCGGTATCCAGAGTGATGATGGTGTTGAATGAATCCGTCATCCATCTCTCTGGTCACGACTTGCTTGAGTGAAGTCAAGTCGAACGACCGACGACGTCAGCGCCTGCAGTTCCGATTCCTTCATGAGCCACTGGCAGGGAAAGAGACCCTGTGCCGCAGCTTAGCCTGCATAAGTACTGAGGTGGTAGTAGTCATGACTGGCAACGCACTGGCACTCACTGACTTGAAGGAAGTTACAGGGCTAATGACAGTAAAGTACAGGGAGGAAGGGCAGTAAAGACACGCCTAATCGTAAATGTACCCCCCCTGGTCGAAGTCCCTGAAAGCCTGAAAGCAAAAAAGCGGGACTGGCTTGACCCTGATCCTCACCCTAAAGAGGCTAAGGTAAGATACTTCCAAGTAAAAGCATCCACACCTTTGACCTTCAAGGCCGGGCCTCTCCACTGTGCCAGTGCCAGTGCCAGTGCCAGTGAGTTGCTTGATCCACCAGACCTGGTACAGTACTCGTGTAGTACACATCCCATATCCACTTCTATTGCACGTCCTCGTCCTCGGTCGGTCTCATCCACTTCTCATCCATATTGCCATGGCACCTTCGATTGTACGAGAGTAGTCTGTACGGAATAGTGTCTCTCCATATCTTTTTTTTCCCCTACCAGTACCCAGCAGGGATCCGGCCCCATCCTAAAAGTAGGTACTCCATCCCATCCCATCCTGTCCTCGTCGTCAAATACATACCGATCTAAAACCCCCATCTTCCATCCCTCCGTCTTTCTTCTCTCTTGTCCCGGTTTTATATACAACCCGATCTGCTCCCATCCCCCAGCCCCGTTTTCTCGCTTGGTCCCTCCCTCTCTTTCATCCCTCGTATTATACCCTCGCGACCTCAAGTCCCTCTTTTAAGACCCTTTCAGACCCTTGGTTCTTGGTTCTTGGTTCTTGACATTGGTCGACATCATCTTTCATCACCAACCACCCAGATCATCCTGTGCAAAGCAACAAGTGCACTATCCCACCAACAGCTACTATACTCCTCGGCAACGCCATTCACCCGCTTACCAACAGCCTTCTAGCGGTCTTCTCTCTCTCAGAGGAACATAACATTGACGACCAAAGTCAAAAGTCAAAAGCGCAATAAACTCAGAACCGTTCTACTTCTTCTCGACCCCACGGCAAGCACGGGAATTCTTCACCTTTAGCTCGTCCAACTCCATTACCGCTGCTTCTAAAACTATCTAAGCGGTCCCGCACTTCTCTCTCCAGCTTTGCGACAACCCGCACAGCGCACAGCATTCAACTTTTTAGGAGCCGATTTCTCAGCCCAGTTCAATAGCTGTTATTAATCGGCTCGGCGACTTGATTACAAAGGAGACGCGAATCCATCTTGGACTCTCACTTGGCTTCGTTTGAAACCTCGTCACAGCTGCAGATTGGCCCTGTTCCAATCGCACGCACCACCCATCTCTCGGTGCTAAACTCCTTGTACTTCTGCACGAAACAAGGCGCAATTTGCCTTGCCTGCAGCTGATAGCCATGATGCAAGCCCGCGACTCCACTGGCCGCCAGGTCTCGCTGCTCAATGATGACAGCCAAAACCACGGTCTGAAAGCACAGCGCCCGCTACCGCACCGCCCGATGAGCTTCCACCCGGCCAACAACGTTCTTCCTCGCCCTAGCCCCGCCCCTCGCAGCAACTCTTCTTCACCAAACATGCCCGAGCTGCTGCGCTCCGACTCTTACGACTCACAGACGAGCAACGACCCCATGTCCCCCATGACTCCCGCCGTGGACTATGCTTTCCCGCGCACTTCTCTGTACCCCATTAGCCAGGATTACGCTGTCGATGGCCCACCAGCCAAGCGTATGGCTTACGCTGAGAGTCGCACCACCTCATACACCGAGGACGACAGCTCCGCCACTTCTCCCCTGCCTGAGCGCCCGGGGAAGCGCTATCCCTGCCGCTACCGTGAGAGCCATGGCTGCGAGAAGACCTTCACTACCTCTGGCCATGCCTCGCGCCATTCCAAGATTCACACCGCCGAGAAGGCCGTACAGTGCACGCACCCTGGATGCCACAAGAAGTTCACCCGCGCCGACAACATGAAGCAGCATCTGGAGACTCACTACAAGGACAAGAGCCGCTCCTCAGGTGGCCAGCGAGCTCACAAGGCCGCCCTGGCCGAGGCTCGCCGCAACTCTACCTCTAGGCGCAGTCATTCCGTCACCCGCGAAACAGCGACGAGTCCCTGGGAGAAGGAGCAATTCCCTTTGCCGACTCCCCCTCTCGCATCGCCTAACGGCGGTGCTTGGGACATGCGCGGTCTCAACCTGCCCCTCCTAAGCCGCCCGACCGCATCAAGAACACCAAGCAGCGGGCTTGACGCGCTCGCCATGGCGGTGGCTTGCCAGGAGAACGAGTCGTCCTGAGCTGACTTGATCCGCTCCATTCTAAATCCATATCAGGATCCTTTCTCCTCATGGCGGCGCATCAATCGCTCTATTGCCACGCACCTTCAATTGGACCAGACTAGCAACGCGCATCCCGAGCTCCACATGACCCCGACCACCATACTCATTTTCAACAATCCCATCCTTTGATGACCGCCTTTTGCAAAGCTCGGTGTTGCTAGTCTATATCACCAAATCGCTTCGGCAATTGAATTCCTTTGCGATACCACATTTTTCCAAGGCCACAACGCCACAACGCTCGACAGGGATTTTTTTTCTCCCCCACCACCGAAGCTTTTCAGTAGGCGAGCTGGTCTTGCACAAAATATAATTGTGCATTATTTCCATGACGTTTTAGTCTTCTCACATTTTATTTTTTTTCCCCCCCTTTGGATGCGCGCCGCATCAGGCTCGGCACATGCATCATGGTGCTTTGGAGTATGGGGTTTCATTCATCTGATCATGGTGAATGATCTGTTACGATATGTTATTTTTTTAAGCGGCGTTTTACTTGGTTATAAAATGGTGACGGCGATACGCCTGCTCACACCATCGCCCTTGCTTGCAAGTTGGCATGCATGAATGAGAAAAGAGTTGGAATTGTATATGACTAGATGTGTACATAGCACTGATGCCTTTCGAGTGGACAGGGACTCCTCCGAGGCGTGTTTTCTGGACATACGCTTAAGATGAGGACATGAACGAGCTGAGGCCCGCGTGCCGGCTTGTTCGATTAGATTTAAACAATTGATACCACCTGATATTCTGCGAAGCAATCATATTTCTTCTGATCCCGATTGACAAGTGATGCAATTCGATTTACATGAGCGTAGTTATGGATTAGCTGATTCAGTTCAGGCCCAGAGATCTTCCCTCGTCGCACACAATCTCGCCATCTCATACTGCTCATCAGTCTGACACACCAACACCTTCCTACTATTCTTCCCATCCGCACCCCCACGGCTCAGCTCCCTCACAACCTCCTTTCCTCCATCTTTCTCATTCCTGTTCCTATCCAGATCATCAAACCCGAGACACTTCACCTGCTCCACAACAGCAGTCCGCAGCACAGCGCTCTTCTCCCCAATACCACCCGCGAAAACAAGCGCATCAACGTTGCCCTTCAGAGAAACGAAGTAGCTACCGATGAAGCCGCAGATGCGATCTACGAAGAGGTCAAAGGCGAGTTTTGCATTGACTGACGACGGTGTAGGGGAAGAGGAAGAAGAAGAGGTGGAGGCGGATGAGGTGATGGCGGCAAAGTCTGTGGTGCCGGTGAGAGCGGACCAGCCGGATTGTTTGTTGAGGATCTCTTCGGCTTTGGAGATGTGGAGATGGGATGTGGAAGCAGGTGAGAGTTTGCCTACGTCACTGGCGTAGTGGAATACGAGACTGCGAGAAGCGCACCCAATGTTAGCGGCCACGGTGAAATGCAGGGAAATAAAGAGGATGAAGGCGTACCTTGGATCTACGCTCCCGCTACGCGTTGCGCCAGGAAGACCAGCAAGCGGCGTGAGGCCCATACTCGTGTCCCAGCTACGTCCATTCTTAATGGCGCAGGCGCTGGCGCCGCTTCCGAGGTGCAAAGCGATGATGTTGAGCTCTGAGGCATCTTTCTGGAGAAAGTCTGCAACCGAACGGGTGATAAAGGCGTAGCTGATGCCGTGGAAGCCATACTTGCGCAGGTGATTCTTGCGCGCAATCTCTTGATCAATGGGGTACGTTGATATGTGCGCCGGGATCGAGGCGTGAAACTGCGAGTCGAAGCAGGCGATGTTGCGAGCGCCAGGCAGTTGTGTCGTGCAAGCTTCTACAATGCCGAGAGCCGGGCCATTGTGCAAAGGCGCAAGGTCGCTGAGATGTTCCAGGCGATGGTAGGTATCGCGAGTGATGATCTGTGCATCGCCGTAGTCACCACCGTGAACGATGCGGTGGCAGATAAGGGATATGTCTTCCTTCTTAGAAAGTCCCTCCAGTTGGTCGTCCTTGATGAGGGTGTCGAGTAAGAGCTCGAAAGCACCACTCTGTCCCTTGACATCGACTTGCTTGTTCTTGTGGACGGTTTGCTCTCCACGCTTGTATGTGATTTTCGATGGCGGCGCTGTTAAGCCGCTGACTTGGGCGTCTGCGATGAGATGAGGGTTTCTTTCGCCATCAGCAACTTGATAGACGGAGACCTTGACAGAGCTTGAGCCTGCGTTGATAGAGAGAATTATCCTCATGTTTGCTTGCTGGACAAGGCGATAATACTGTGTACAGCCAATAAAATGACCTCCGTTCAATGTTGGCAGCCGGATTTTAGGCTCATAGAGCTAGCCCACGGGTTGATAAGATGTGTCGATGAATCCTGAGAAGGCGAGCCGGTAGGACCGAATGTGACGTTGATGAAGTCCGTTCAAACTTAGACTAGTATGAAATCAACATTGCCTGATCGATGCTCTGTTCCGCCGGGCACTTGGTGGGGGTTGGAAGAGCAGGCGGGGCTTCCCGTGTCGTGCAAAGAGCCGTGTGCCGCTTCCGGCCGCCTCCGAGTCGAGACCCTGAAAACTGCAAACTGTCCCTGCATGTCGTACGTTTCCATGGGATGACAAGATTGCCTCCAAAAACCGGTACTAATATGGTAATATCGTGTTGCCGATGCATACCCGGAAGCTCAATCTCAAAGAAGACAAAAACCATAACAACGCTTCAACCAGGAGCAGGGGATTTCTGCTGCAGCAACTCGGTAGTCTCTGCGTAAAGCTCCCTCCCGCTCGTTGTCGCTCTGATGTGCGCATTATCCTCTAAGGCCTCTAGCCATCGATGCCAGCGTGTACCTGGCACAGGCTCTGCCCAGCCGCGAAGTGGTTCCAGAACGCGCGAAAGGCGGAGGGCAAACGGGGCAAAGTGCACATCCACTAAGCTGAGGGTGTTGCCAAGGAAGAAGGGACCCTAAAGTATCTCGTGTCAGTAAGAAATAGGTACGAAAATATTGCGATGTGAACGTACGTGCTCATCCGCAGCGAGGACAAGACTGGTAATGGCTGCTTGGAGTCGTTCTACTGCCTCGTTTTGCAGGGACATGTCCTGCACCTGGATGATGTTGTAGAATGCCGGTACAATAAAGGAATTGATCTAGATTCGTCAGTGGCTTTATCTACGCCATGTACTCTCAGCCACAGGCAAACACTTGACTTACATGGTCAACCCAGAGGCGGCAGTTTGCCCTCAATCGTGGATCACTCGGAAACAACGGGACATCGTTGTTAAGATCCTCTAACTGTGTGACCCAGTCAGCAATTTCTTTGAGAGAGTTTGTGAGAATAATTAACGTTCTAGACGTACGTATTCAAGGATAACAGCGCTCTCTGCGCAAGCCCAGTCCCCTTGACGTATCGCCGGTGTCAGCCCTCGGGGGTTCGCCTCGAGGAACTGAGTAGGTGCTGGCCGTCGGTAGGGGTCGATCTCGCAATACTGATAGGCCAGGCCCTTGACCTCAAGTGCGATCCAAACACGCTGCGAGAAGGGACTGCTAGGCGTCAGATTTTTACTTTTGAATGAGGGGAGGGGAGCAGTCCAGCACGAATGGAGAGCCACTTACCAGAAACATGCAGCGTACAGCTTCATCTCATCATTGTCCTTGCTATGTTTCTTCACTGTAGTTAGAGCTGCGCCTGTAGCTTTCCTCGGCACTGGCTTCTACAGAAAAATGCAAATTAGCTACTCCATCTTTCAAGAGAATCCGTATAGATGTCAGGAGGGGCATTTACCTGAACTTTCTTGGTTTCCTTCTCCTGCTTCGCCAAATATCGCTGCACACTGTTCTTCTTAATCTCATCGCTCTTTGCCAGCGTATGACGATGCGGACCGGCTACCCCATCGCCCTTTCCATTTCCACCGTTCCCATTCACCCGCTGGATAGTCCAGAACTTCTGACCGGGCCCAACCTCGAGTGATGATGGTTGCTGATCAAACGTCGACACGCCATCTTCGAGCTGAATCTGAGCCCCTGGCGCATACTCCGTGATCTTAATCTTTACATCACACAGGTCACGCTCTCGGGCGCTGCGCTTCCGCTTCTTTTTGTTAGGGTCGTCACTCTTGGGGGTACCCGGAGGGCGACCCTTCATGCGGCAGTCCCAGTAGTGGGAAACGAACGGCTTACGCTTATAGCGCTGAGTGGACCGGTGTGAATAGACGTTATCAATGTGTGGAAAGTACGTCTCGTACTGATCGTTTGTGAGGACAATCATGTCGTCCACGTTGAAGAGCTTCTCGCGCCAGGCGGCCAGGTCGGGGGGTTGGACAACAATCCTTCCGCTGTGGCCATGAGATGCTTTCCCGGCCACCTCTGACCCCGCGCCAGCTGGATGCTGCCCGTCCAAAGTACCGTGGGAATCCCCAGTGAAGGCATCTGGCGGTACGGCGGTAGGGGCAAGGATGCCAAACTGACCCCCAGCGGCGTGTGGTTGACGAGCCTGGGAGGGTAGTCTGCCGAACTGTGGCGGGGGAGGCTGATGGTGATGGTGAAGTGCTGGGTGTCGCTGGTCATGTTGATGCTGGTGTTGGTGCTGATGATGATGCTGTTGCTGATGAGGGTGAGGTTGATGTTGATGATGATGATAAGGTCCCCCATCCATCGAATATCCATCCAACCCAAGATGATCCAACGGCACACGATACGGCCCGCCCGTCATGTCGGCTGCCCCCGCGCTGCCGTGCGCAAAGTTCACCGTCCCCGGTGTCGCCATTGTCAATTCCCTTGATTCTATTTCCCCCTTCACTCTGTCGTCGCTAATGGAGAGCAGCGACGTTGGTGCTCTGTGGTATTTGGGGAAAAAGTCAGTGCTGCTTTTAGCGGCAATGAGTGAAAGAGGCAAGTTTCTTGGACGAGCGGCGATCGTTGTCGCAAATGACCTCGGGTGGGCTCCACTTTACGCCTGCTAGCAGCCAAAGGCGGCACTGAGAGGATGCCTCGCCATGACTATGACTACCCGGCATAACGCGCCTACACGATGATAACATCTTTCACCATGAGAGCATCATGTCACACGCAGATACGACATGTACCGAGATCGATGAGAAATAATTTGGTATGATTTCATGTTTGGTACAGCTAAGTAGAATAGTATCGTCCGATGGTGGAAACGTGCCCAATTATAACTTTCATGTATACTAAAACAACGCCTTGCCTGGAATGCCCAATATCGTAAATATCCATCAGAACTACTAGTATCAGTAAGTAGTCTGCAAGTCGACGTCGTAGCCAGATTCTTATATCTCATTACAGTACACGGCATGACATGTTCGTTTTTTTTTCGTCATTGCCTCATATTCTCGTTCCCTTGATCCCACGATGACAGATCCATGGCATCCATCGGCCCCATGTTCATCAGAGCTCTTAGCACGCCATCACCCACTTGAGGCATGCCCGCTTGGTTTTGCATGTCGCCCCATCCGTTGCCCATACCAAATCCGTTCTGTTGATCGTGCATAGTCGGCGACACAGAAAAGCCGGTGGTGTCTCCAAAGAAGTTCTGTTGGTGGTCTCCGCTCATGTTGCTTGCACCCATCATGTTGTGTTGCTGCTGCTGCTGCTGCTGCTGCTGCTGTTGCTGTTGAGGTGAAATAGGGCTTTGCTGGAAGGAATTTCGCCCCGAATTGTTCATATGCCCACTGGACAGGTGCCCACGAGTATCCATGCCCCCATCCCTCCCGCTGTTCGTACTTGAGTTCGGCGTGGGACCACCCGAGTGTCCTGCATCTGGTGTATTCGACATACCCTGATGATTATCACCCGAACCATTCGTCTTGTCGTACATGCCGCCTGAGCTGGGTGTCAAAACTGTCATGGAAGGGTCCGCCGATAACCATGACTGTGAATTGAACCCGCCAGAATTCGACGTATCCAACCCCTGCATGTCGCTTTGAGGGTCTGCGGAAGGGTCTATGGAAAGCTCAGGCGCCTCTGCTGGGTTGCCATTGTCGCCAACCGTCTTCATGAAGTGGCACTCGTTGCGGTAGCGGAGAATCCCCGATACACCTTCTGGATCGTCACAAGTAGCGCCGGCGCGGTCGTTGATATTGGTTGACTTTTCAGGCTGCAAGAGTATGAGCAATTGACTGGTATGGGGAAGACAAATGGATTGGAAGAGAACTTACACTGTCGCCTGGTCGAGGGAAGGCATTCCGCAACTTTGGTATGCGAAGTGACAGAGCTTCCAAATCGACATCCAACTGTACAAGGAAAGACTCGGTCAACGGATTTCGACGCTTCAAGGCATGCATAGCTGATAACAGAAAGCGGAGAGAGTCCGTTGTCTGACTATCGTCTGGCCGACTCTTCAGATATTGTACAAATACGCGCGCCGCAACGTATAAACAGAACGAAATGAAGGGATTCATCTATTCACGTTGTTAATGACGTCCGGGAAATCGTCAAACGAATCCGATTCGGGGCACTTACTGCCGATAGGTCCATATGTGAAACGGTCCTCATCATACTAGCTATTTCAGCTGCCGCGGTGATACACCGCACTTTGCTCTCCGCCCCCACCGAGGCAGCCATCTTGTGCTTCTCAGCCTTGAAAATGGCAGCCTGATGTAGACAGATGGTAGAGGTATGAATGCTCATGTTGGAGAAAATGACATTGGGATTCGATATGCCTTCTGGCAACTTGAGATGGGCGGGAAGGTTTAGAGAAGTGTTGAGGATAATGTTGTCCATCTGGCGATGTCGTTTCCAGAAGGGCCCATTCAAGTCACTGTCCTGGTCATCGCCGTCTGGACGGTGGAGATGGACTAGATTGCGGCCAAATAGGCATGCCATAAGAATGATGGCTCCAAAGGACGTTAGTTTAGAAACACCTGAGGCATTCGTAGCGTCGTTTAGTGACATGGTCTGTTCCGGTCTGCTCATGTTGAAAGCTTCCTCGGACGCAGGTAGATTGGACATGATGTCCTGTTCTTCGATCGACATGGGCCAACCGGTCCCGATGCTGGCGTACCTATCCTCGCAGAAGGCCATCCAAAAGGTCCGCCGACGTTCTTCGCGCTCTGTCCAGTCCTTGGGAGGCGGCAGACATTGTTTCACATCTAGCGCAGCGCCGTCCATGCGGTGCAGACCGATCCTGTGCGAATTGTAAGTCAAAGTCGCCGTTGCAGTACAAGTGTCACGTTAAGAAAGACCAATATATCCACTTACATCTGCGCAAGTCGCACCGCTGAGCCGGTGTTGATCCAAGCTCGTGGAAAGTACATCATTTTCATCTCATAAGACGATAGTAGAATATGGGTCTGACAATGAGCAACGGAGATCATATGCTCCCCATAGCCCTTAATGTAGTCCGCCTCGACGTATTTTCGAGCCCTTTGGTAGAAAAGATCCTTCATGTCGGTATACTTTTCAGTGATAGAGCAAGCCATTGTCCACATGGCATAACGCAAACACACTGGCGGACGTTGATTCGGTGCCCTGATATACGTAGGTCAGCCCAGGTTCTCGGACCATTGCCCAGTGCAGGGAAACAGGAAAGAATATAACGAACAGGTTCATTGCGGCAAGATAACGGTATTTGTGAATCATAGGAATCGAAGGATGTACTTTTTCAAAGTACACCTGATGTAGCTCATCGATCGTCTCTTGCGGCGGCAGCGGCTCTTCGAGTCCCAACCCAATCATCTCCCATGTGAAATCACCACCGGCGACGTTGTTCATATTTAAGCCCATGCTCGCATTGAAATTGAAGTCCTCCATTGGCGCACCCTGGCCCTGCTGAGGTGACCCGTCCCATTCGCCGCCCATACCAAGGTTAGCCGTTCGGATCGAGGCATCAGGTTGTTGAGTCGGGCCTCCGTGTATAGGAAGGTTCGAGATGCCTTTGTTCGCAGGCGTGGGGTTTGCTGGCGCTTGGTCCTGAGTCTTGAGCAACGTCTCAACTTGTTCTATAATTTAACGGTATTAGTTATCCGTATCCAAGGGGCGCGGCAACAAAAGGCACAACTCACTTAAACGTTCCTCTAGAGCCTTGACATATCCGCGCTTCGGCCCGCTCTTCCTGCGCTGCTCATCGTAGGCGCACATGTGACCAAGACGAGAGCAGGTACTACAGCTGGGGCGCACGCCGTCGCACTTGAGTTTGCGCTTCCGGCATATCATACAGGCCAGACGTTTCGGCTTCGGGACGCTCGAGTTGTCCGGGACGGCACCGCTTCCTCCGGCATTGTTGCTGCTATCACCGGGGCCGCCGGTGGTGGTGGTGGCGTCTGCTTCGCCGTTGGGGTTGGCTTGCGCCGGCTGGCCGCCGTTGTTGGACGACCCCTCCGAGGAACTCCCCATGGCTATGAGTTGGACAGCGAGGGGAGAGGCGTGGGTGATATCGGATTATGGACGGTGGGACTCTGATGGCGCATGTGTTGCCGGCCCAAAAGGGGGATCTATCTCTTGTGGCTATACTCGGAATTCGTTGGCGACTAAGTGGGAGGAACTTGAGGTCGATGCGCAGCCGGCGAGAGATACTCGTAATCGGATTGGAAGCCTAGGCGGACTTGATCCGAAATAATCGCAGATATGTAGTATCAGTTGGCGACTGGTCTATATGTCTATATCCAACGACGAGGCGTGCTCATCGCGAACGGACAGATATCAATGCTGATCACCCAGCTCCAAGGCTCGGCTGATAAAGTACGACTAGTAATACATGCACAGTCGTCAGCACGACCGTTGGAGCGCGAGTCAAGATGGAGCCGAGCGAAGCAGGGGAATTAATAAGCTTTGGAGTCAGAGAGTCACCACCACTGCCAGTGCTCAAGGCAGGCGGCCGACTGCTGAGGTGCGCTAGCGGATAGCGATTTAGGTACCTTTAGCGACTCAATCCCGTACGTAGCCTTATAAGGAGTGTGCTGTACCTGCCAAGACACAACCCTAGAGTTCCGTTGCTTCCAGGTCCGGATAGCCAAACCTATTGAGCTTTTACGTGGAACTATAACAGCTGGGAATACCTACTATCTGCCTAGGTAGTAGTAGTTTCAATTCCTCATCGTCTTGCCAGTTCGTTTCCGAAATTCATCTTTTGGTGGGTGACAACACAACATGATGGTCGCTGCCTGTTGTGCAGATGAAAGTGTGCCGTGGAGTATTTGCACAGCCTCCATCAGCCCATCCATCCATCTGTTGAGGTACTATATTCATCATTTATTTCTCAACCAACCACCGGGCACGGTGACGACTACTGACTGACGCTCGCATTATTCGTATGTCTACTGTAGTTCTTTTCACGTCATACCATTGAAGCAACGGTTGAGACGCTGTGCAACAGGAACCCCCACAATGATGCCGTTCTGCATCTCAAAGATGTACCAAAGGTTATGTTAGAAGTCCACATAGGATTCGAAGAGTATGGTTGAGCTAAGTCTTTTGTTGGCTTTCTATATTTTTTTTAAGAACACTAGAAGCGTTCTCTGCATCGACTGACACAAGAACTACTTTTTGATGATATTGGTAGCTTGGAAGCGTAAGCCCGCGACATTGGTAAAGAAGCTCTAGGCTCTCTATAACAATAGCGATTCCAGTGGTATCTCTTTACCTGCTAGGCGCCATTGCCATTTCATAAGACTAGAGGAGTTAGTAGACTAAAATAATAGTATCGGCAAGTGGTACTTCAAATCATCTGTCGATAATACCAGTTGATTGTATTTCCTGCTAGACCCTACGGCGTTGATTGATAAGGCGAGGTTACTTATATGTCAAATAATCTTGGCGTTGTGGTTTGTCGCTGGTCCGATCAACGAGAGATGGGGCTTATCATTTATCTTGGTTTACGAATGTACTTTTCGTATTGTAAGCTCTACTACGCATTAGGTTAATCAAGATGGTTAATTGATTTCCCTGCTGGAGCTACCGTGTCGAGGTTCCTCGACTACTTGCACAACATGCTCACTGAGGCTGTGAAGCTTGCGCCCGGATTCTTCGAAAATGCTACGCATATTACCCTAAGGTCAGCCCTGTAGCATCTCACCAATAGCCTCGCTCGCATTCATCTTTTCTCCCCCCCAGTTTCCATCTGTGTAGTACTCAGGCAACCGTAATCAAGTGGCATTCCGGGCACCTCGTTTGCCTTACCGTTCGGTTGCACAGCATCTAAGAATAGAACGGCGCTCAGACTTTACATTCTCAGCAACTCAGCTCGCAATCGTATCCCTTTGCAGCTTTTCCCTTACACAGTACTTCCTTTACTATGCCTTTCGAGAAGCTGACCATATTTTTGTCTTGTCTGAGCTCTAGAGACCTTTTAGTAGACAGAGGTTCAACGTGATGCGGAAAGCGACTTCCAGCGACAGCCGGTGTCGAATTCATCCGCGTTGACGGGCCGAGAACCACAATGGATAAACAATGAACTTGAAGATAGAGAAAAAAGGGATTTTACAACAGTCATCCCCACATGGAATATATCAAATAATTTGATTACTTACACCCCATAAAGTAAAGTGGTATCAGGCGTTGACGGTTATCTAATATGCCACCCGTTCGTGCCCAAGCTTGCCCGAAAGTCTTCACATATCAGACTATCCATTCTGAACAAGGATGAGTCCGAGCACCTTGAGCTGTCTATCGTCAATCAGACATCCTATTTCTTGTCGACATCTACACCAATAATCCTCAGAGACCCAGCATCACTGTAGGCTAGCCAGTATCTCGTAGGGGCCCACGCCACAACGGGACAAGCACCCGCCGTCTTAAACGTGTGAATCTTCTCTCCCGTTTCCGCGTGTGTCACATCCAGCCCGGTGCCTTCGTCACTGCCTCCGACCACGAAACTACCGTCGAATGTCCAGCCTAGTGAAAGTTAAGTTAGCGGCTGAGTCCTGTATAACAACACAATATCACCGGGACAAGCCGACGAAGCGAAAGCTCTGTAAGGTGGAGGCTAGCATGAGGGAAGAAAAAGATATTCACATACTGATACTCCTGACAGGCCCAACCATACTCGTAATGGTCCTCTGGCAGATCCACTCCTGTGTGTCCCACAGAGCAATAATGGAGTCTGAGCCGCCCGTCGCCAGGTACCTTCCTATCGGTTGCAGCTCGGCGGACAGGCAACTAGACGTATGGCCCTTGAGCGTAAACTCGCGATTGTCATCCCACGGCAGACGCATGATGGGTTCAAAATCTGGGTAGGACAGGATGCGGATGCGACCCTCGGCAGTTGTCATGAAGACCTTCTCGCCGCTCCAGCAAAAGGCGATTTGGTTTGTTTGTTGCGCCTGCTGATGAGAGGATATTGGCGTAGATGACGTGGGCGACAGGACAAAGATCTTGTCCGACTATGAGACATGTCAGTAAAGTGTACTTGCTACTTATACTGACCCCAGCTTGAGATGTAGGCTTTAGCCGAATGCCTGCTTGCTTAGATGTGAGGTTAGAGAACACATCAGCATTGCTTACCTTATTGCCCACAACCAGCGTTTGCCCATCCGGCGCCCATACCAGGGTAAAAGCGTCTTCCAGTCCCTTAACCTCGTTGAAGCAATTTTTGTTCCTCACATCCCAAAACTTGACAACCCCATCGCTGCTCACGCTGCACAGCTCAGCGTCCTTGGTTGGGTTGAAGGCGATCTTCTCAATGGGTGCCGAATGGCCTTTCAACTCCGTCGAGAACTTGACATGGGGCTTCTCAGGGTTCCCTTTACAAGTTTCAAAGAATATCACATTAGTTTATCTTGCGAAGTGTGAGGGTTGGGGGGCTCCCATGACGTACAAACGCGCAGCGTTCTGTCGGCAGAGCCGGTAGCTACCAGTGTCCCTAACGGATTCCAAGCAATGGATCGCAAACTACGCGGGCAAGCAACGTTAGCCGGACAGCCCCCAAAATCAGATCGCATGAGTTTTCAGAAGAAGATACGTACTTATGCGACCCTGATCGCGCGCTGCTAGGATCATTGTACAGCTGTGGTCTTAAGTTGCTGAAGTACGGCGAGAAGCGCTCAGCAGACAGACTCTGCCTAGGTCGTAGGATCGGTGCCATGGCGGGCCCCTGCGCTCAATCTGCCCAATTCCAATAGCTCTAGAGCGTTCGGAGATGCTGTAAAAGTAGAGGCAGAGTCCGTGTCTTGCGCATCTGGCTTTCAGTTCTGTGCAGTTGCCCTGAGAAGGGCTAGCTGACAGAGCTGTATCGCTCGAGCGGTGTGATTCCGGTTAGTCAATGATTTGATCGTGAATCTCAGCCTTTACTTTGGAGTTAGACTTGAAATTTGATTGGGAAGTGGCTCGTGTACAATGTTGTCGTGGGCAGTGAATACAATCCGTAGATGAATGGGGGAACATGCAAGGCTGAAAGAAGTTTGGTGGTCGTAGATGTTTACCGGGGTCGCTGGGCGTGCGACTAGCGTGACCCAACCCCACCAAATTAGACACCACTGCCCACCCATTTCGCAAGACACTGACCTCATCCGTAGATCCACGACATCCAAGTCAACGCGTTTATATTATATTTTACCCAGCAGTCGAAAAGTATGGTCACCAATGATTCAGACCTCACAAGCATTCAAATAACATCAAAGTCAAAGTAGGTTGTAAACATGCCATGCAATTCTCATTCCCTTGAAAAATGCCTGCGTAGACCAATCGTGCTGTATGTACAGTATTCTTCCAAAAGTAATCAACCGACCAGAGCTGTTCAAAACAGACCATGACGAGGAGCGCAGCTTCTCAGAGTCATGCAGTCTTCTTGGCCTTGCCTTGCTTCATCTTTCATAGCTCCGGTCCGTCCTCAATGCACAAGACGTTAAACAGAAACCCACTCGCCGAATCCAATGCACGCCAGAGCGCCTCGTACTCCCATCGCCTTTTACCAATCAGAATCCAGCATCGCAGGTGTCAATCCATGCGCGACAAGAAAGCATCATAACCAGAAGAAAGCTTTCTGGTGTCCTTGTAAGGGAAAAGCATCATCCGCCCAACCTCCAACTGCGTCCCTACTGCCGTCACATTGGCCTTCTGCTCGATTCCAAGGTGGGTCCAGGCTCAAGCGTTTGCCAAATATATTAGAGTCATTAATATGTCGATGTGAAATCGAATCCATGATAGAGCGGTACTGATAATCACGGCTCGTGTTTGTTACAAGTCATGTTGTGGTGGCAGCCGCTAGTGTCGGTAATCGTTCATGAGATTTGGTCGACGGGGTCCTTAACATCCGTCAATCCGAAGCTGGCGGCGTTCTTCTTAGCCCACGAGCGAGCCAGAATGGAAGCTAATAGTCCAAGTCAGTAAAGGTATTCATCAACTTTGATTTGTGGTAGTACTCACACTTGATGAACTTCTTAGCGGCATACTTCCTAAAGAAAGCCTCGTGGCAGATGGGCCGGGCAAGGTAGTCCACCATGAGTCTCACAACGGGCTCGACCTCTTCCTCAGAGTAGCCAGCGTAGTAGGTCAAAGTGTCATCCCATTCGCCGCGGTCAAGCATTAGACGTGACAGGTACATGGCGCCAGCAGCCACCTGGCTGGGGCGGAACTCCATGAGGCGGTGGTCAAGAAGGCTGATCTCCATCAAGTACTTGCCCATTGTGCGGCACTGGATGTCGTAGTCATCGGCCTTGGATATCCGACGGAGGAAATTGATGGGGTTGGGGTAGCTGAGGTCATAGTTGAGAGTGCTCAGCACGGCGCGCTCTGCGCTAAGAATCTCATCCTGGCTGAAGCCGTTGTCCGCAATGGTTACGAAGTTCTCAACGTGAGGAGAGAGCACCTCCTCGTACTTGGAGGCGATGAACATAGCCGTGATTCCAACCAGTTGAAGGCGGTCGAGCTGGACGACCTTCTCGGAGAGGAATCGGTCAATGATGTTGACGGTCAAGAAGAGAGTCTCGGTAAGCAGGTGGAAACGCGTGTGGACCTCGATGAGCCAGTCGACGAGAATTCCACGCGTCTTCCACTCCAAATCATCCTGATGGTTCATGTACTCGGGGTTGGGAACCGACAGCGGCTCAATGTCGCGTAGGTACTCGAAAATATCATCCGCGTACTCAGGAACCATGTGCGGGTCGTCCATGTCCGCTGAGTCTATCAGAGCGACCTTCTCCATCAAGGCCTTGCGGGCAGCCTTGTCCTCGTCCACAGCAGGCTCAACGACAGCGGCGGAGCGGGCATTCTCCTTCTCGGCCTCCATGGTGTGAACCTTCTTGCGAACGGGCTCGGCCTCATCGTTGCTAGCGGGCTCGTCCTTGACGCTCTGCGATGTGGAGGATACTTTTCTCTTCTGCACGGTACCAATGGTACCAGACCCGGACTTCTTGGTCTCCACCTTCTTTGTTTCCTTGGTGGCGAGAGCTGTTCTGCCAGCGGTACGCGTCGTGTTCTTCTGAACACCGGTTGGACCAGCAGCTTTGGAAGCAAGACCGACCTTTCCGGTAGCCTTCTTGCCCTCGGGGGCATCAGCCTTGCCGACATTGCTCACATCGCCAAGCACACCGCGTTTCCGCAGGCCGGCGACATTGGCAGCTGACTTCTTGGGTTGCAGGGCAGCCTTGGCAGGCTTGCCTTGATCCTCGCTGACGACATTGGAGGTGCTCTTAGCTCGCATCAGACGCGTCGTAGCGGTGTTCTCGTCATTCTCGTTCTGAACGACACGCTGGCGGGTGACTGGGCGACCCTGTCATATTCGGTTAGCCCGGGTGTTCCATCGCGTCGTATTCGCGGTTTTCTTGTAGGGAATTACTCACGGGAGGCATATTGATAGTCAGGAATATGTATCAACTGACTTGATTGTATGCAAAATGCCAGAGGGCCGAACTGCGTTGACCAGGTTAGTCTTTGGCAAAGGAAAGAAAAGAGAGGCTGAAGGTGGAAGGATTAAAAGAAAAAAACATGTAGGCTAGGGAAGAGAATCGAGAGCTGCTGAGACAATCGAATCTCAAAAGTGTGTTCTGGAGACTTACCTCTGGCTTAAGGTAATGAATGTCCGACACAAAGTCCAAGACCACACACGCGTGTTGGAATGCTGCTGACCTAGGCGGCGATGGCAATGATGCTGCTTCTGAAGTGATCTGATGAAAAGGTAGAAGACCTGTTAGAGAGACAGATTCCAAATCCAAACTTCAATGGATGCGTGACGAGAAGCAAAAAAGAGAAAGAGATAGAGAGTTGAAGTCGGAAGGAGAGGACACCCAGAGGCGAGAGGTGTTTGTTGTCGAAGCAGACACTGATGAGGGCAGCTGGAAGTGTTTTGACGAGCGGAGCCTTGCAGGGGAGGGACGTGGAGCGTGGGCGAGCTCAGGCTCCTTCCCACCCTCGACGACCGCGGTCCACGCTCAGTCCACGGTGGCACGGTACGTACCTTTTGCTGATGTTCCAGAGCGCGGTTCTTGCAGGCGACACAATTGGTCACTGGCCCCGTTGCTACGTCAGAAAGGCCTTGCGTCCCACCTCGTGAAGCTCGAGGATTGGATGAGGAGAGGTTGTTCTGTGCACTTGAACTTCAGGTTCGGTGCTTGGATATCTTGAATAAAATTGGATGGTCCCAGATCGGACGCGGTGCTGCAGACACACAGGAAGAGAGGAGATTTGTCTCTATCGAATCTGCTGACGTGTAAAAGATGCAGAAAAGAGGAGGTGCTGTGCGTAAAACCTTCTGTTGCCAAAAGTAAGCTGTGAACGATGAGAAATCTTCAAAAGAGTCTCAATGAGTCTGAATTGGATGGCTGCACAAGTAGGTGAGTCTAATATCGCTGTACTTGGGTGCAGTCTTGTACCAGCATAAATGGACGCGTACCAATTCGGGAGTGGGAGAGTCGTGTGCTAGTCGTGAAACCCCGGCAAGCAAATGCACAACCTTCTGTGGTGAGCCCCATACAAACAATGGCAACGGCCTAGCAACGCATCTTTCATTGGTCGGCACGCTGACGGGCGCGATGGCGCCTCGATCCTGTCGTCAATGGGGCTTGTCGCGCCTAAAAAAGCCGCTGTGGCTGGTGAGGGGCGGTTGGGCCCACTCGAGCTGTCGCACCGCCACATCACTTTGCCGGAGAAGAAGTTTCCCCTAGAGCCGGTCAAATTTCAAAGTGGATTGCGAGAACCTCATGTCAAGCAGCTGGCCAACGACGAGCCACAGCCATTGATACCTTTACGTCGGTTCTGAGGGTCTTCCATTGAATCCGACTTGGTATCACGATGCTTCAGCCGCGGCTGCACCTCTCTGCAGCCTGCAGAGGGCTGCAGTCCCTCTCACTCAACCGCTCTGCGTCTCGACTTTACACTACCACCGCCAACCTCCAAGCCCAGGTTAACGAGATAGAGGTTGTTCCCGGATCGGAAGAGAATACAGGACCATCTAGAAATGCCATTTTGCGGACATACAAGCCTCGAACGCCCGGTGTGCGGCATCTGAAGCGACCGATCAACGACCACCTGTGGAAAGGCAGGCCTTACCTGCCGCTGACATTTCCCAAGAAGGGCCAGTCAAGAGGGGGACGTAATGTCTCGGGAAGAATTACGGTCAGGCACCGAGGAGGAGGCGCGAAGAGGAGGATCAGGACTGTCGACTTCGAGCGCAAGCGACCCGGCCCTCACATGGTGGAACGCATCGAGTACGATCCTGGCCGAAGCGCTCACATTGCCCTGTTGACAGAGAAGGCGACTGGCACGAAGTCGTACATCCTTGCTGCGGACGGGCTGAGAGCGGGCGATGTCGTTCATAGCTATCGCGCTGGTATCCCAGCCCAACTTCTTAAGAGTATGGGCGGCGTGATCGACCCTGGTATTCTGGCGGCGAAGACAGCTTTCAAGGGCAATTGCTTGCCCATGCACATGGTGCCGGTTGGGACCAAGATTTTCGCCATTGGATCTGCTGCCTCTCGAGGAGCTGTCTTTTGCCGCAGTGCCGGTACCTCAGCTGTAGTCGTCAACAAGAACGAGGAGACTCGGGACGACGGTACTAAGGTCATGACTGGCAAGTACGTTGAAGTGCGTCTCCAGAGTGGAGAGGTTCGTCGCGTCAGCAAGGATGCTTGTGCTACGATCGGTGTTGCTAGCAACATCCATCATACTTTCCGTCAACTTGGTAAAGCTGGGCGCAGCCGCTGGCTTGGTATCCGACCTACTGTCCGCGGTGTGGCCATGAACAAGGGTGAGTTAACTTTCGTGACACCGAATACTGTATCATTACTAACGGTCTTCAATAGTTGACCATCCTCATGGTGGTGGCCGAGGAAAGTCGAAGGGTAACCGCCATCCTGTCACTCCTTGGGGCAAGCCCGTAAGTTCAACTTCGTCATTCACCGCGGTAAAATCAAGACAGTTACTGACATCAGATATAGACCAAGAGTGGTTTCAAGACGCGCCGCAAGCACAACATCAACAGTTGGGTTGTGGTACCTCGCCCGCGCAACCATGGCAAGAGACGGAACAAGTCGTCGTAGTGAAGGTGGATGGAGACCAGAAAACTGAAGGCAGGGTGAGAGCGTCGTCAAGGGCGGGTCTGATCATATATCAGTATTTGTATGTACAATACGGACACCACTGTACTATATCAATGTTATTGTATTCATTCGGCATCTTCTTTTGGTTCGGTACATCTCTACGAGCAAGCTCGACATGAGCTATGGAGAAACTCATGGCAAATTGTAGCCATGTTTGCCCGCGAAACAAGCATGCTGCACGCACGTTGATGTACTTGGGTTAGCTTCAGAGGTCTATTAGATGATTCTAGAGGTACGAAAGGCCACAGGTGTGCGTTGAAAGCATGACACCGCAAACTATCTCATCAACGGCCGCTTGTACGTCAAGTCAACATTCCGTGCCCACGGAGGTTTGTGATGACGGGTATTGGGTGCGACCACTTTGCGCAGAGCAAGCCATCAACCCCAAGGACATTCTTGATGGTTCTAATAGGGACTGCAGGCTCAGGCTACTTCCGCGAAAGGCCACATTGATAGGGATAGACATGTTTCCTTACACTTGTCCAGCCAGCATTGACTGTTTCGACCACGTTTCTTGAATGAGCACTTGTGCGCATGTTCGCCGGTCACCAGAACAGAATCGTTTAAGATACATCAAAATAGGAACTAATGGCATTTAATACTCTTTATCTGACCAAGAGCCGGTATCTTCTTGAATGTTTTACTTAGTAAGACCTTGGCAATCTGTCAAGCATAAGGATGGACAAACTCTTGAAAGTTATCCGAAGTTGTGTGTGGGCAGGGATGTCCAAATCTAGACTTCCCAACACCCTGGTGTGATCCTCACACCGCGACAATGCCGTGGAGATTTCAGGCACAAGGGACCAAGGGTTCAATTCTAACTTCCAAGGTATTTCGAGCTTTAGTGGATGAGATTTTGAAAGCAGATCTAGATCTGTAGACGACGGTGGACTTCTGAACACATTTTGCAATACCACCGCAGTGCTTTGCTAGAATCTCGTAGTACCATTATCAGGGGCTGAGGAAACCGACGGGCAGTGCTCTGGAGGCCTGCCTGGAATGAATCGAGTTGGGATGTCGACTGTTTCGCCGTCCAACCACCTTTTGGCACCGTTCAAGCGCGTCCCAGACCGGGGGAAAACCGCGCGTCAGCCACGAACCTGTCCTCAGTCAGACTGATATTACTGAAGGAGGGAAAAATGTTGCGAGCAGAATGCGAATTCGTAGTGCTTAGTATCAGACACAAGGGTGTATTCTTGCAGTTCAACTGCATTCAGACCAGCATGAGCTTTTGATGAACTTCTTGGTGATTGGCTAAACCTAGAATGATTCCTTTACTGTCCAAGTGTTTTAGAATTTCCTAGGCACTGGTAAATAAGCTACACACTTAACGTCGGACATTTAATTGTTCTTTTCTTCTCTTGACTTTTGGCACGTGGTGGCTGGCATACCCTAATGTGACAACCCTAATATGAACAACAAGTAATTAAGGTAGTGCCAGAGACCCTGCTAGATGCTGGCGCCTGATTTGCTTAGGCGAAAGAAATAAGCTTTGTTCGTTCATTCGGCAAGGGCGGGGGTTCCATGGCTTGGAGCCTGAGGCGCAGTCGCAGCGGCAGTGGAGCCACGCGACCCATACCCCAAAGGAGACTAGATCCGCGACTTTCACGGTGAGATTGTGAGACTGCTCAGCGCTTAGTACGGTGATTTTCTCGTATACGTACATGTACCTTCGCCTTTCGCACAATTCAACCACAGAGTTCGCTGGTGAGACGGCCCCTGAAGCGCGTGTTTGAAGGCGCAGTCTAGCATCGTGTACGAGAGGGTACGAGCAGATAATTAAGGTAGACATGGGACGACGCTCGGGGCGGCAATGACCAAGAATCCGTCCTGAATTGACAGCACTATCTATTTCTAATCACGGCATTTTAGTTGTGGGTAGCAGCAGTAGTACCTAGACGGGATCCCGTACGTGCGGTGCATAAGATGTCTGCCTCCCTGTTTCAGGGTCTTGCCTCTCGTAAGCTTTCACGAGCATAATCAGCTACCTTACTGCTAATTATTCTCACCTAACCTCCTTGAAACTTTCTTTGACTCTCAGTATTGAATCTGCGCCCTGCCCCTCCATTTCTGTGCGAACAGTTGCAGTGCCGCATCGCATCGATTTTACTTCTTTTAGACGCCAGACGCTAGACGCCGTATGACCTCACACTGCTTCACGCCTTTTTGGGTAGCGCTCGCCCTGATCGCCAGCTCGCCCCTTCTGCTTCCTTGTTTGGTGGAGGGTCGATGTGAAGCACTCTCGATCCAGTCGCCGATCTGATCTGGTTTCGTTTGATTTGTTACACGCGCCTATCCGGTCTGTTATAGTTTGAATTAGTGCCACGACTACAGCTGCGACTACGAGTCCTAGTACGGGCACTCCTAACCCGCTTTACACACTTTCCACCCCAATCCTTTCCCACCTTCTTCGACCAACCGTCGTCATCGCACTCACATCGAACCAAACTAAATACCTATTCAACCAACGAGCCAACGATTGAACCGGACGAGCGACCTAGCGAACTAGCAAACCAGGACGAATAATCGAAATCCACCGTCGCTCTCTGCTCCCCCGGCCCAAGACAAGGGACTCGGGCCATCCGCAGCCTAGCCCCCCAGACAAACGACCTGGCACATTAGCCTTTAGCCCCGGCCATTTGCTTGTCGTGGTGCTAATTTCTAGTGCTAATCTCGAAGCCCCGGTGCGAGAACCTTCATAAATATATTAGTAGGCTACAGCCAGCTCGCACGCGACCACTTTCATCGTCTTGGCTTTCGAACCTATGGCGCAACATCTGCACCATCGCCCGTACCAAAAGATGCCGGTCTCTAAGAACCAAACGTTGGCGTTGCTACGGCATAACATGTCCGTTAAGGTCATGCTGTCCTATGTCTTTGACTGGGTCGTCCTCATTGCCGTCGGCATCGTCTCCACCATCTTGGGTACAATCGAACCTCACAAGCGACCATTCTCCCTTACTGATCCCAATATCTCGTGCGTAAATCTTCGTCTTGTCTCTCCTCATCTCTTTTTAACATACTGACTGGCCTTTCTGTCCCAGATTCCCATATCACGAGCACGAGGCCGTACCATTATGGCTACTCGCCATTCTCATTGGTGCTTTCCCTCTCCTCACTATCTTCATCGTCACCCTCGTCTTCGTCCCCGGCGCTACCGTTCCACGACACACACCTGCCGCCCTCATCTGGAAGCGTAAGGCATGGGAACTGCACATTTGCACCATGGGCCTCGTTACTGCCCACATCCTCGCCTTCTTTTTCACGCAGGGCATGAAGAACCTCTTTGGCAAGCCTCGCCCTGACCTCCTAGATCGCTGCCAACCTGATATGGATAACGCCATGAAGCATGCCATAGGCGGATTCGCCGGCGAGACAATGGCTGGCCAGCTCTTCTCCGCCTCCATCTGTACGCAGGAAGATGAGGATATTCTTTGGGACGGCTTCAGGAGCTATCCCAGCGGCCACTCATCCGGTTCCGCTGCTGGCCTCGTGTACACCTCTCTCTTCCTCGCCAGCAAGTTCGCCGTGGTAATCCCCTTTGCTCTCCCGGGTGCGTCCTCCAAGGCCATTGCACATGCGGCCTTCCCCTCGCGAATGGCTGCCGACGACGCTCTTCGCAACGACTCGGACGGCTCTGAGGTCGATTCTCCCATGACTTCCAAGCCTGTCAACGGACAACAAGCCAGCCACAACGCGAAGCTCCAATCATTGCGCAACCAGGCAGCAGCTCCGCCCCTGTACCTGCTCGCCATCGTTCTTGCGCCCTTTGCTCTGTCTGTTTACATCTCCGCTTCCCGCTGGTTTGACTTCCGCCACCACGGATTCGACATCCTCTTCGGGTACCTGATGGGCTTCATCTCCGCCGTCTACGCTTTCCGATACTACCATCTCCCCATTCAAGAAGGTGCTGGCTGGGCATGGGGCCCTCGCAGCAACGACCGCGCCTTCTGGGCCGGCGTCGGCAGGTTGGGCTACACGTCCCAACCGATCGAGGAGGCCGTCACATCCGCCGAAGTTGACAAGGGACACCGGATGGGGTCTAATGACGTCGACTACGGGCGTGAAGATGCTTCAGCGCCGGGTTATCTGTCACAAAGACCGACAGGCCTCAGCGAAAGTAGCGCCGGTGCATACGGCTCCCAAGCGTATGGAAACACTGCGTACGCTTCAAATGTGTACGCGCCAAGCGGTCACCACAATCCCTATGCTGGCGCTGGCGTACATGATAACTACTCAGATGTTGAGATGCAACGAATGGATAACAGGATTTGATTCTGTGGTCTTTCGAGATTCCTGCCCTCTTTCAAGGCAGTCTTTACTTCTGCACAGGCGTCAACATACGGTGGCCTTTCTACCTAATCTTTTCATCTGGGAAGGCATGCGATGATATACGAGTTGAGAGAGGTCACGCAGGACACGAGGTTAAAAGCGACGGTCAACAAAGGGCACGGTTCACGGCGGCGTTTTTGTTCTATATGTTCTCGGGTCATGGATGAAGAAAGTAGGGATATTTCCGGACATCAGCTCGAGTTTTGATCGTTTTTATGTGCGCGCACTGAGTTTTGTTCTTTCGATTTAGACAGCGTTACGGGACTTGTTAGAGGGGGCTGGATACCATAGTATGGTCTGTCGCGGTTTCGGCTCTCTCTTTGTACGGATATAGATACTTATGTACGGATGTATGTCACAAATTTACAGCAGTGAACACTCAGACGAGATATGTTGTCAAGGTTGATATTCGAAGCCATTGCTACGTGAATGAGAATTATATCGCAGGTGGTGACGCCGCATTCATGTACTTGACTTCCAAGCGCCTTAGTTTGTATCGTACCACTTTACGAGGGCAAACTCTAGGAAATCGAAAGGAGAGGGTTGAATAAATCAGCAAAAGGCTTTCTTTCGTCTATATTTCGCAAACAATTAAAGGATTAATTCGAACAGTCCCCTGTCCCTGTTTTTGGCTGGATTTCTTTATTTTTTGTTCTTGACTTCCCAAATCATCGAACGCCCGCACCCTCTGTAATAACCATCCTCTCCGTCCCATCCACCCCCTCAAACTCAACATCATCCTCAATCTCCTCCTCATCCACCTCCCCCGCGGCCGTCCTAAACCCTGTATCAACCCCAGCCCTCCTCAATCTCTTCCTCATATCCTCCCTCCTCTGGCCCTGCCACCTCACCAACGCAGCCGCCGCATGGACTTTAAACCCATAGCAGCGAGGCACGTAGCGCTCTACGGATTTGGCGGGGATGAGGGTTGGGTAGACCTGGAAGATGATGTTGTGGAAGGAGGTGCCGAAGTAGGCGCCGTCGATGGCGGCGTGGCGGGAGGATTTAGGGTTGTAGATGTCCTCGCAGCGGGCGCAGTATAGCTTGACGGGTTTGACGTTGGGGATGTCGGAGAGGCCCATGGGGAGGAGAGGGTGGGAGTGGCACATGACGCGGGGGCATTTGCCAAAGTCGGCCTTCTTGTACTTGTCGAGCTGTGAAGAAGAAAGGAAGGAAATATGTTAGCTAGCTGCGCGAGAGTAGAGCGAAGAAGGGGGTTTGGTGTGGTGTGGCGGCGTACCATCTTGGCAAGACCTCGTGTGGTTACAATGTAGCGCGCATGGACGAGGCCGTAGAGGTGACGAGCCGATTTCTCGATGGTCTCGCGCATGTCATCGTCGCAGTCGAGGTCGAAGACATCGGTAACCAGATCCAGCGCATACTGATAGTATTGTACTTCGGTGTTGAGCCCAGTCAAGTTGAACCTGTCCGTCAGGTAATCCTCGTCGATTTCGCAAAAGTATTCATTGCCGCGGGAGGAGATGAACTGCCCATCAAGATTCCGTTAGCCTTCCAGACGCTCCAAGAAACGAAAAGTACGAAATATCCATCGTAACAACGATACCGCGGGACGTTGAGAATGTTTCGATGGTTTTTGGCATCATTCGCGTACCCCGCGGTAGCAAGCAGCATCCCACGGAAACCACATTCAGGGTCCAAACTGCCCAAAATCCCATCGCACACGGGGGTGTATCACAACTCCACAGTCCGGAGACGTCGCCATGCCTATCGACTTACCCAATCTCGCCAATAGCTCGTATAATCACTATCCGACTCGCTCACATAGTCATCCATCGTAGCAAAACCAAGCGGGTTGAATGGATCCACGGTCGGCGACCGAAAGGGCGTTGGGAGGAGGAGGAGGGGCGGCGCGAGACGTTTAAGGCCGGCGGGTGTTGGGAGCGCTCACGGCTGAGCGACCATGTCCAGCGGCACGCGGATCGGTCGGTCGATGGAAGGATGTGAGTTAAAGATATTTCGAAATACGATGCGTAGGAAAGGGTTGAATGTATCGTTGGCGTCCTGTTTAGTAGGTGCAAGCCACGAGCGATCGCTAGCGCGGACAAAGGTAACGTTAGGCACGGTGTAAGGTAGTGGTAACTTTGGTAGTGGGAGAGTTGTGGTGGTGGTGGTGGGCGATGGCGGTTAGTGGGGTTCTGCTATCTGCTCCCCTCCTCCGCGTATCTACTAATACACAAGAGCTGGCTAGGTAGGTACTAGATAGATAGTCGTGGTAACTGACTCAGCGACACTGCCAAGGTCAACCCAGCATGATTACAGGATATTCGCAGATGGTCATACTATTACTACAGTACTCACTCTTTCGTTCTAACAATTGTCGTATATGTCCTCAGTTATGTCTACTACTGTCTTTTTCAAAGCTAGCCCTCTATCAAGCTCTGCTGCTTCATCAAAACAACGAAAGTGGCGTATAAGGGGCAGATCGCAGTTAGACTAGTAGCAAACTGCAATAGGTAGATCGTACTATTATATCTTTCCAAACTATCCCGTCTATAACTCCTGGTAATCTCATGGATTTTTCCATAGTACATGTACCCCACAAAGCAATCATATAAGTTCTTGCCCATGGTCAAAATAAAAAAAATAATATCTGAATCAAGGCTTGCTTATCTGCTCCATCGGACTAATCACCGACCCAATGCTAGCAGCGTCACTGACAGACGGTGTTTCTGAATCAATTCCATCGTCTTCTCCACTCACAGAGCGGTCCTTTCCGTTGGAAAGCTTTGATGAAGGGATCCTTAGTTGGTTCGCGACTAAATCGTGGCCGCCCTGACCCTTGATGGACGCGTTAACCAGTCTCATAACCTCTTGCAACACCTCCCCCGTCTCATCCATCGCCGCCAGGAACCGGGCCAGCTCCTTGCACAGATCCCAGTCCCCTTCATTCATGGCGCGGGTTAATAATCGCACAGACTGCTCTGTTGCTGCGTCTAACTCTGCGAGTGTATGTAACACGATTAGATAGCCACCAGCAGTCTTGAGTGACCCCCTCTGGAGGGACTCCTCAAACAACTCCTGGGCCGGGGGTAGATACGCGAAGAGGGTGTCCCACTGCCGCACCTCCGTCTTGCGCGTGCATTGTAGAACAACGTCTAAGTATTCCTTGAAGGAAGACAACAGTGACAGGACTCTAGGTAGCACAGCTTCTTCTGGGGTTGGCGAAGTGTCGGCTTCCTCATCAAGCACTTTATGCAAAAGTATTTCTAGTGCGTGTGCAAAATACTCCAGATCCTGATACTGGTTAGCCAGAGCTGCCGCCTCGGCTTTTCTATTATTCTTCAGATAGAAGCGCAGGACGTCGGGCAGGACGAGGTGCGTCTGGATCACATTTAATTAGTCAAGTTCTGAAGGTTGGCGAATGGTGATTCTTACCCTTATGGCAAAGTGGAAGAAGGAATAAGTAACATCCCTTCGCTGCACAAGGTCGGACTCTACGCCCAACACAACGCCCTTCTGTAGAATGATAGACAGTGGATAAAAGTCAACAGGGACAGAAACAGACGGCGGGAGCTCCTTGGCCATCTCGCCAGACGTCGCCTCCAACACGTCGCTGAATTGTGTCCATGCTTTCAGTTCTGTTCCGTCAAACACCCATAGTGACTCTTTGAGGGCTGTGGAGGTTGTTTGAATAGTTGCCTCGCTGGACTTTTGGTTGGCATTGAGCAATGGCTGATCCCTCATGCTGGCATAGTACTCCACATTTTGAGCAATAACGCGCATATCATACTTCAGATGACCCTCGTCGTTAAGCGAGGGTCGCAAAAGCACCAGCTTTCCATCGACTAGGAAGATCACGGATGCTACGGCCACATCTTGGGACGGATCCCCATCAACTAGTTGGCTTGCCGGCAGGACCCAACTCAGGGCTCGGACACGAGCTGGAGACCTCACGATTCCGTGGAAGGCAATCTGCCCGACCTGGACCAATCGAACGGAGCCAGAGCCAGACGTGAAGATGTAATGGTAGAGAAGATTCTCGTACGTGTAAACAAGAAGCGAGTCCTCTCCTGAAGTGGTTATCAGGACTACCGGAGCCGGAATCGACTCGGTATGGAGGACTGCTGAAGCCTCCAGGGCGGTCTCACGAGAATAGAGCCGAATCTCATACGACCTGTTACTCTCTACAGCTGCCACGAGGATATGCTGGTACCAGCACATGCCCCCTCGAACCTGAAAGTCATTCTCCATGACCTCGTTAGAAAATGTTTTCCACCTTCCACTGTTGACGCTGTAATGAGCCAAGCCACGGCGACCTGCCACAGCTACATATCTCCCGTCAGGTGAGATAACGGTCTGCCGAATCGGCCATTGCTTGAGCAAGTACGTTGCAGGCACTCTCGCAGTGTGCCAAAGGAAGGGCTCTGCAGAAATGCTTGTGAGATCAGGGAGATCATAGCCCCTGTACACCATGACTCCAGTCGGGGTCTGGAGGACCGTACGGAATACGTTGGCCTCGTTGTAGCACCCAGTGACAGCACTTTTCGCCATTTCGAGTGACCAAATAGCTTCGTGCTGTCGTCCGATTAAGAGAATTTCCGAGCCTCCTCCAATCCACGAAGCCGCTCTGATCCCCTGTAGCCATTCCTCGCCGTTGCTTGCCGAGAGGTTCTCCTCCGCAGAGAAACTATTCGTGCCGAGCTTACCAAACATAGACCACACCGACCATCCTTTCTCAAACCCAGCGAACAGGCTGTATCCATCTGGCGAATAGCTGAGGGTCGTGAACCTGCCAGAGGCGGCCGAGGATATAGGGATGTGGTGGGTGTGGGAATGGGGCACGTTGCCATCGTAATCCCGGACTGAATAGACCTGCACACTACCATCGGCGCAACCTACTGCAATGAGCGAGAACCGGGCATTGATGACGGCCTGCACAGCATGATTTTGAGGGTTCTTAGGCGAATGGAAGCAATGCCCTTTGAACAGCCGTTTCGCATCATACTCATCAGTTTCACCTCCCTCCGCCGGTGGCCGTGGTCGATATCGCTGAACAGCATAGGCACAACCATCGCTAGTGATCCATGTATAGAGGTTCATAGGTCGGTCGTGCGTCATCTCGACAATAGAAACCTTCTTCTCTACCCAACCCATCCGGCTAATGAGTTCAGTCCTAGTCTGGCTGCCGCTACTGTCAGGGCTCCAACGAATGCACTGAACGGCGGCAGGCTTCGTTGTCGCGACCACCAACTCATCATCGAGTGCCAGAGCGCTCTCAATCCCCGCATCTACCTTTATTACCATGCGGAAGCGCACACTGACATCCCGAATCCCGGATCCCTCGCCAGCACCCCAGAGGAAGTCGTCTGGCTGTAGGCCGGTTTGTCCTGTTACTAGGCTTTGCCGTCGTCTTTGAACATTGTGGTAATTTGTGAAATGTGGTTTATATACGCGGGACTCGCCATCGGTGGCCAAAGAATACGTAATGAGGTAACCGTGTACGGTGCGAACAACTAGGATTGCTGAGTCTGGTCGGAGGAACAGGTCGACATTGTCGCCATACTGGTGGAGGGAGGATTCGGATCGTACGACAACAGCAAGTACTACATTAGGCTAGTGAGGTCAGAGCACGAACATAAAGAACATGGTGGGCAAGAAAAACGATTAGGGCGGGAGAGAGCGCATACCTTGGTCTGCCAGACTGTAATGGATGTTTTGGTAATCACGGCGTACAAATGTCCGGTGCGCGAGACACGGAGAGCCAGTACAGGTTCTTTCGTGGGGACATCTGGTGTTGCGTTGGCATCTTGGTCATCTGAAGGTGGTTGTTCGTTCCCATCGTCATCGTGTTCGACAGACTGGACGGCGGGAGTACGGGGTGTAATCGGGGTTCTGGGTGATTGAATATCGGCCTGATCAGAGTTGGCAGTCCCCCGGGGCGAGAGAAGACCCTCAGACCCAGGAGCACCGAAGAAACCATCTTGGGACTTGACGAGCTGGGCCGATGAGTTTCGACTGCTGCTGGTAGCGTATATTCGTGGAGTTCCTATGGGCCAGTACATGGCTGCAACTGTCTGGCTCCCCAGCAGTCAATGGGGGCGCAGGGCTCGAAAATCGAAGGTTGAACCGGCGCCGACTGGATCATTTCCATATATGGCCCGTTAACGAGGGTACGACGGATGCCATGAAGGGGCAATTGGATATTTAGCGATTGTCAATCAATGGGCGATGATCGGCGTGGAGTTTAGAGTCCATCGTCAACTGCGCTGCGCTGCGCTTGGAAGTAAGCGCACTGACAAGGAGCTCCTTCTCCCTCCCTACCCTTTACAGTGCTTGGCGGATTATGTAACCCCACCAGGCCACCGCTAACCTCAAGGTATTAGCAGTAACTGCTATTACCTACCTTAGCTCCAACTTAGAGCACTTTATGCCACTTCATGTCACTTTCTGTCCCTTCTCGGATGTCAACGTGCCGGATAGCGTCCTTTTCACCCACAATCGCCCTGTTACTGGCTGCTGATTTGCCTTTGACGCTTACACGTACTTTACCTTATCCTGGCTATGGCACAAATGAATGGTCAACGAGATGCCGGACTAGGGTACTAACTCTAGGCTCGTGCCTACTCAGGTCCTAAATGGCAGTGGAGATGGCACTGGCAGTGGCAGTGTTAATGTTGGGAGTCGCCGCTGGCTTGGAACGCGGGATACCATAAATTACGAGAAGGTGCCGCCCTGACCGTAGCTCTTGCCTAGCATTGTACTCGTACCTAAGGTACTTGCCCATTCCAATACAAAACCAGCAGAAAAGGCAAGAGACACAATTCATCCTCATCCTCCAGTCTTCCATTCCGCACCAAGAAGATTCGAATCGAATTTCAGCCCTATACCTCGTTTGAACCCTCAGCTACATACATTCCATCTTAGCCCATCATGTCTGGTGAAGGAGAAAAGGAAAAGAACAACCTCGAGGCCACCGCTGCTGACCCAAAAGCGGAGGAGGTTGGTGAGAACAAGGCGGTCCAAGATCACAATGTCCGTGAAACCATCGCCAGTTCATCAGCTATACCTGGACCCTCCGCCGCTGGACCGTCAACGACCCCATCTTACGACAACTCAGCGCCTCCTGCTTATGATGCTACCGGCGAGTCTGTCGTCCCAACCGTATCTGAGCCCTTCAATTTCCCTCCAGACTCTGCCCTGCCTCCGTACACCCCTCCCGTCGCAGGCTCCAACGTCGAGCCGCCTATTGCCATTCCTCAGTTGAAGCCAGACAAGGGATCTCCATTTGTCAATGCGTACGCTCCATCTCTCTTGAGCCATGGGATCACTCAACGCGCGTGGTGCTCTTTCATGGACACAATGTCGGCCTTCCTCACGGCAAAGATAGGGGATCGAGCCGTGAGCCATGCTGGGGACATGGGCAAGCAAATTGCCAAGCAGCCTACCAAGTTCGGCAAAAATATCTTTGGACATACCAAGTCTGTCGGCAAGGATATCCAGAGCAGCGCGAAGAAGGGTGACGTCGTTGGAGTTGCTGCCGGTGTCCTTGGTGGGACTATCACGATACCACTATTCACAGCTCTTGGCATTGTTTCGACAGCCACCAGTCTTCCAGGTATCGCAATATCCACTCTTGTCAAGAAGCCAAAGACACCAGCTCAGCGGGTCACCGCCTATGCCACCGTGGCAAACAAGGAATGGCTTCACGCGCGCGGCCTTCACGCTCATTTGCTTGATACCAATGAATTGGCCAAGATGCTGAATATCCCTGTTATGGACTTCTTGAACCTTGCGAAACAACAGAAGGACACGCGAATCGAGGCGCAAATGCAAGCCCTTTCGAGTCACATTGCACCTCTAGAAGTAAATGAGGAGAAGGCCGAAATGGAGTTAGAAACTCATACTCTATGGTTGGTCGTTGCTCAAATTGTCCGGCAGGAAGAGGACACGACATCTAGTAGTCATTAAGTGGTACCGATCTACCTGTTGTCTGAAAATGGTCCAGCCCGCTGACGTCTTGCGACGCCGGCTGTTGCTGGAATCTCTGCGAGGGTTTCTGAGCTCTAACACGAACGACAGAAAATAAACTGCTCTGATCCGTCTCAAGACATAGAAGTGATCTAACAGATGCACACAATGAGATCTATGCGTTCTGTCGGCTCTCCCAGTCCTCAAGGGTGTCGGAGAGTCGGAGATAATAAAAAAAACGAAAGCCGACGTGTCGAATCTATACCAAGTTCGAACCAACTGTCGATAACTTGGTTGTTCTGGGATCCGACCATCAAGGCGTGCAGAGGTAATCCATACTCCTATCGGAACTCGGGCTTGCAATTGAACAGCCAAACAAAACGCCTTTACCCTTGGTCCAGATGGCAAATAAAGAGAGTAAATTCCAGGTTTCTCCATCGGCTGCCTTCCTCTCTGGAGGGTGGTCCTTGAACACCATGAAAGAAAAACGTCGCACAAACATAAAGAGTCAGGCTGTGGTGGAGCCTATTGTGCCTCTCATAACGGCAGATTAAGGATCCATCTTTCCCTGTTTGAACACTAAGAAATTTTATGTCGACTTGATGCGGATAAACTGTTGGATATCATGGTTGCCGGTTGCCTATGATGACTTGAGATGCATTAATCTCATTCAACCGCATGGATGGTGATTCCGGAACACTTGTGTCCTTCCCAATTCTTCACAATCCTCTATGGTTTTTTCAATTCTTGCAGCTCTGTCTGTGTCATTCTGCTGGGCTCCTGTGAGCGTTATGATTGAACCTGAGCCACTGGATAAGCTCTTGGGGTTTGGGTCCGGGCCGGTGTGGTTCAAAGATACGGAATTGGTGTACAAGACATCCCAACGATGGCTAAAAAGTTCTGGGTCCTTGTCCAGAGTAATTGCCAGAGAAGGCGTTCCTTGGGGCCATGGTCCTCCTGAGGTGTCATCTTCTGGATTTAGGTCCGTTGCATACTCTCCACGGGGCGGAACGTAAGTCGATAAGGCTACGGCAGCTGCCCAACAGGTTATCAGCATAACATAGTCCTTGAAAACAGTCTCCAGTTGATGGGATGAAGGCATTTCAGTCCCAGCATACGGTGTAAGTCTTGCAGAGCTGAAGATGGCCAGGATCAAAGCGTGGCGGTTGAAGTTTTCCCTATTACGGCGGCTTATCAACACACGCCAAGCTATAAGCAATAGGAAGGCCTACCTCTGCAAAGCCGTACGATACAAGATGGCTGAGATGCCGGAAGACGCGGCCAATATCGCAAGAACGCTAAACATGGTTAGCACTCTCATCTTGGCAGATCCATGAAACTATACACAATGACGAGGAATTACTTACACGATCCAGATGTGACCATCCGTTCTCTCGTATTCCCTAAAGCTCAGCCCAGAGCTGCACATAATTGCGGCAGGCAAGATCTTTGCCAGGAAGCACGCATTGTGACAGATCCTCTCGAACATTGAAGGTTCTGCCATGTTGGCGACAATGATGAGCTTGCCCTGGTCCCGGACAGGTTGGGCACGACCAAGCGAAACTTGTGTATGACACAGTGCGCGATGGCACCTAAATGTGGCAATTATCTGTCGGGGAGTATACAAAACAAAAGCACGCAAATAAAGGGCATATGCATATGTCTGTGTTATAACTTGAGTCAAAAAGCCAGCTACGATAACGTGGGTAGAGCGGGTTCATCTTTATACATGAAGCGGGAGCCTGTCGCTACATCTTTTCCCATTCAGGTGGAGCCCGCCTACCCAGATTTACTAGAATACGCGGAGGAAGATACTGCTGTAATTGCGTGGGCTTAGTAGCTGCAGCTGGACTCGATTTCGATGAGCGAGTTAGAAGCACGGTATCGGGATGCATGCAGCTATTGTGGCCCAAACCCCTCCACCAACCTTACAAGGCAAACCATCTGAGGTGGTTCGCAACGAGAATGAGGCTCAGCAAGTACACATCTTTGACTGGCTCTGGAGTACGCAGACTAGGTATTACATCTATATGTCACGACATTCCGCCTTACATTAGACCTTGGGCATCAACGCGTCAGAACTGAGCGCGGCTCGGCCGCGGGGTCAACTGATACATACAATCATTGAAATCCAATCGAAGTGGAAAAACCACGTCAACTAGCTGAGGTACAAGCTTTCAAGATACTGGTAACTGAGAACGGAAGTGGTGCGGCACAACCCACTATAGTGCGGTAGCACGATTATGCGCCTGACGGCATCTACCCACCGACGATGATCTGTTAAGGTGCCAACGGTCTGTCAAACGGCCCTTTGCATATATACTATTGAGGATCAGCCATCGCTCAGTGGGAAGGTATTGAACTCCCAACACTCGTCCACTTCTGGCTCTTTGTTGCTTAAAAAAAGAAGAAAATTGTGTCTGACGAAACAAATGGCTAGATACGGATATAGCCGTACTGCATTGAGCGCGCGAGAAAGTACTGCAGACTTAGCAGAGCTTGTGCCGGCGAGCATTGCTTCCTGGCTGATATCTCAACATCACACACGCCTAGATACGGGCTCTGATTTCGCGGTACAGCACAGATAGCTCCCTCATTGCGCAATGCCTGTTCCGGAGCTAACCATGGTGTCAGGGGGGTTGGCCATTTCTTGCAACGCCGTGGTCAAAGTATGCTCTATACACCGTATTTGCTCTCTTCTCAGCCTCATTTCTCTACCGGCGTCGAGATCGGGACAGAAGACAGGCGGATGTACTCGCCCTCTGTGCGAGTGTCGGCTTTGGGCTCGGCTACTTAAGGGGAACCAGTATGGCGATGATCTTGGCCGTCTATATGCCGTGGGCGGTCTGCGCAACCATGTTGGCAAGCGTCATCAGCTACTCTTGCCGGAAACACATGCTCCCCGAAGACGCAGAAGATCTCTGCCACCCTGCCGACGAGGCACGAAGCATGCTGATGCAGAAAGAGACACCAAAATAACTCTAGTGTGGATCTGACGAGAACACTAACGGTCTCCCGTGCGCTTCCTCTTCGAGTCTGGCCTGTACGAGGCCCCGTCAGCGCCACCCGTGGACGAATAGTTAAGAACTCGAGGAGTCTGAGAGAAAGGGTATAGCTCCTTTTTGGATGCCTTTGTAAGGAATGTGCCCAGGTTTCTCAAGATCAGAATCTTCATAGTCCGTTGTTGTTTAGAAGCCTTATCCAGCTCCCGGCGGGTTGCTTGAGGAACCCAGCAGCGTCGGCTAGCCAGGCTACGAGCTCGATTTACTTCATGAGACATACCAAGTTCAGAACTCATTGTTTAATCAGTGTCAATGGTTAATTGCAACGTGTACATGGGAAGAATAGTGTACTCAATATCGGAAGGCTGCTTCGTTACAGTAAATCATAGACTCGCCATACATTGAATGGTCTTCCTTCACTCAACCAGTCGTTCAGTCCATTATTTACATTACACTGCATGCCTGTCGGGAATCTGACCAGCAAACTTATTCCTCGGTATGAGGTCTAGCAGACGTCGGGATCAAAGTATTTTGACGCTACTGGATACCTGCTGGATCTTAGTACGTAAAAGATGGAGTCTCTTGTGAGAGGGTACAAATGTCGTGCCTTGGGCGTGACGCGCGCCTATTACCCCACACGCCGTCCGGCACGCACGGTGACCCGGCGGACACTCACCATTTAGCGTCCGTCCTCGGGACCCGTGACCAATTCAAACAAAGCCTGGTACACAAACACAGGCTGACTTGCCCAAAAGAGAAGATCCGCGATGTATGGAGTGGCGGAGGAGTCGGTGGGTACATGCGGCTAGGTGCGGGCACATGACGTCCGGCCCCGGTGCCGGGATGGGATGCCCTGTGCGTATCAGTGGCTCTCACACTCGTTGATTATGAATGAGTCCACTTACACCTTTTGCATTCTTATCTTCTAACTGGGTGTTGCTCTTGTTCAGTGTGGCGGGCAATTTACAACCATAATACTCATCACAAAACCACTCACGACAACACAATAAAGGCTTGTCAACTCTCGCGCAACTAGTTCAGAAGTGGGCTGTTAGTATCATGCCTCTCCTCCCCCGCGCTGGGAGCGCCAGGGCCGCCCGCCCCCTGTCGGCTTTCACCACAACAACAACGAAAACACCCTTGACATGCTCAAGCAGAGCTCGATTCCATGACAAGTCGCCTCGCCTGAATAGCGCTGAGGCGGCTCCAGCTGCTAAACCAGCCAAGCATGAGAGTGGAAGTGGCATGCGAGCCATTGATGGCATCGCAGCGCGTAGAGCAAAGGCTGGGAAGCTGGTAGCGGGGATCGCTGCTGCTTCTGATAGTGATATGTTCAAAGGCTCGGTACGTTTAAAAAAGAAATCGGGTTTCAAACTTCATAAAGCAAGTAATAGTGTTTCTATTTGGCTCTGATCTAACTGAATTTGCAGACGAAGGGCATGCCGGAGGCAAAACGATGGGACAGTACGTTCAACCCACTCATATATTTAAGACTGATGATCAATTATAGAAAATATCACTAACACGAATCTGGCAGAGCATCTCAGCAAGGAGAGTTTGGAAAGGAAACCCTGCACACTTAAACAAGCAGCCAAGCACCTGAAGAAGCCCGGTCTCATATCGCTCGGCGGCGGTCTACCTTCCAGCGCCGTCTTTCCCTTCGCCGAGCTCGGTATGAAAGTGCCCGTGGCACCAAACTTCTCCGAAGCCGATACACTCCGCTCCGGTCAGAACATCAGTATCGGCAAGTACGATGTCCGTGATAAAGACGCCGACTATGACCTCTCCATAGCTCTTAACTACGGCCAGTCTACTGGCTCTGCTCAGATGATGCGCTTCCTGACCGAGCACACTGAGTTAGTCTGCAAGCCGCCCTATGCCGACTGGCGGATTTGTCAAACTATTGGCAGTACAGGGGCTCTGGAGCAGGCACTCCGGATGTTCTGTGACAAGGACCGCGGAGATTCGGTCCTCACTGAGGAGTTCAGCTTCTCCACCGCCCTCGAGACCATTGCGCCTCTAGGCATCCACATGTTCGGATCTAAGGTAGACGATGAGGGTCTCATTCCGGAGGCTATGGACGAGTTGCTAAGCAATTGGGATCCCGCTGCCCGCGGAGGAGCTAGGAAACCCCACGTTCTATACACCGTGCCCTCGGGCCAGAACCCAACTGGTGCGACGCAAGGCGCCGAGAGACGGAAGGCTCTGTATAAAGTCGCACAGAAGCACGACATTTACATCCTTGAGGATGAGCCGTACTACTTCCTCCAAATGCAGCCTTATCAAGGCCCTGGCAAGCAGACCTCCAAGCCACCGCCCGCTTCTGTTGAGGATTTTGTCGACTCGCTCATCCCAACCTATGTGAGCCTTGATGTCGACGGCCGCGTTATGCGCATGGACTCGCTATCCAAGGTCCTCGTCCCCGGTTCACGATTAGGCTGGATCACCGCCTCGGCACAGATCGTCGAGCGGTATCAACGCCACGCCGAAGTTGCAAGTCAGGGGCCGAGTGGCTTCTCTCAAGTCATTCTGCATAAGCTGCTGGATGAGACGTGGGGTCATGAGGGTTATCTGCAGTGGCTTATGACACTGGGCGTTGAGTATACGGAGAAGCGGGACAAGCTTTTGGCTGCGTGTGAGGAGCATTTACCACAAGATTTAGTAAGCTGGACACCGCCAGCCGCCGGCATGTTTGTAAGTCACCCCCTTTTTTCCATAAAATCATCCTTCCCCTTTTTCTTACTCGCTTTGTCCTCAAACAGCCGCTAACAATTTCCAGATGTGGCTCAAGGTAGACCACACCAAACATCCAGAAGCGGGCAAGCGCGACACTATGGATATCGAGGAGGAAATCTTCAACTCGTGCATCGATAACGGCGTTTTGGTGGCAAGGGGGTCGTGGTTCCTCACGGAGAAGCACAAGAGCCTGCCTGGGCTGTACTTCCGAACAACATTTGCGGCGGCCAGCGCAGAGAGCATGAGCGAGGCTATTAGTCGATTCGGTCAGGCCGTGAGTAAGAGTTTTGGAAAGAAATAGGCGGCCTGCCGAAGACACTGTTCATGTTCTTAGTTAGCTTCCAGAAAAGGTTCCACAGCGGGAGTGGCAGCGCTGCCTCTGCAGACTCCAATCGGGACGTCAGGAGTAGAAGCACATTGGTGATTGATCACTGTCACAAAATTCAGCAGCTGATCTTCAATAAAGGCGTTCCCTAAGGATATGATAGCTAGCTCATGATAATAGATATCGTAAAAGATGATAAGTCGTAAATGTCATAACTCCTGTCCTTGAGGGGATTCCGTCGCCCCGTTTCCTCTCATCCTCGTAGAATAGAAATTTGTGACTATGATTTCTCCGATTGCTCTGATTCCTTGCCATCTTTGGCTTTGTGGAAAGCGACTTTAACACCCTGGCCAGGCGACAGCACAATATCGGCCTTGAGCACGGGACTACCGCCATCAATCTCGTACATATGGCTCGTAACGCGGTCGTAGCGCTGGAATAAGCGACATAATACGTAGCTCATCTCGGTAAGGGCGAATTGCTGGCCGATACAGATACGGGGTCCAGCATTGAAAGGGATATAATCGTGGGGCTTGGGGTGCCATACGGACCAGCGTTCCGGGCTGAAGATGTGTGGGTGGAGGAACGTATCTGAGACTGGCGGGTAGAGGTCTACACGGCGCTGCATGACGAGGGTAGAGTAGGCGATCGGGGTATCCTTGAGAACGGCGATGGGCTCGGTGCCGTCGGGACCACCACCGGTGGGGAGAGTGGTGTCCTTGAGGGCGAGGCGGACGTTGAAGGGTACACTGGGGTACAGGCGAAGGGTCTCATTCAGGACAGCCCGGAGGTATGGCATGTTCTTAAGATGCTCATAGGTAGGGTGGCGGTCACGACCAATGGTTGTCAGGATCTCATCGCGCAGTTTGGTGACGGCGTGCGGGTGGCGGCTGAGCTCGTAGATAACCCAGGAGAGCGTTGAGGCAGTGGTATCACGGCCGGCGAGCAAGACAGCGACAATCTGGTCGCGGAGAACCGTGGGGTCACGAGTGAAGCCAGCTAGTGCATGCAGGAAAGTGTAGCCCCTTTCACTTTTGGAGTGTTTCTCGAGCTCCTCGGGGCTTAGGCACAGGGCCCGGTCGATGTAGTAGTTGACGAAGCTATTAAGGACCTTGAGGCCAGCCCAATATGAGGCGCGAGGGATGAAGTGCCGGGCTTTGGAGGCGCGAGCAATAATATTCTGGACACGCTGGACCTCGTTGAAAGACTCGGCGAATTCGTTTTTCGGTGATCTGAGGTAGGTGTTAGATAGGTGAAAAGGGGATGAGAATAAGCGGAACTTACGAGAGTGATTTAGTGTCCTTGCCGAGTAGGAAGTCGGTGGTGACATCGAGGGTATAGCGGAAGAACAGCTCACTAATATCGATGACCTTGCCACTGCCAGAGCCAGGCTCAACGTGCTGGTGCTCGCCGGACAGAGGGCCACAGTTATCCATAGCACGGAAAAGAGTTTGCATGTGCGTCTCGAAGCAGTACAGATCACTCACGCGGTCGCGGGTGAATTGAGGTCGGATGAGCTGGCGGCTGGCATGCCACTGGGGGCCGTCTGTGGTGAAGATGCTGTCGCCAAGGAAGTCCTTCCATTCATCGTGGAAAGGCTCGCCTTTTCCAAAGTCGGAGAACTGGAGGGCCAAAATGGCCTTGATATTCTCAGGGTCGGCAGTGAAGACGACACGCTGGTTCAGGGGGCGGAGTTCGCCTGTGAAATTGGTAGAGCCCAAGAAGTATTCATCACGCCACTGCTCGAGGTTCTTATGTGCGCGTGTCGACTTGACAGCATACCAGACAATATCCAAGCCTAACATTCGTCAGTTTCCAACTTTATCTAGTATACGAGAGATCATTCTTGTCCGCCAACATACCGAAGGGCGCCCAAGAGTAGACACTGCGGCCATATTTGCCTATGCGGCGGATGCGGTAGTGCTCGATGAAGCGGTTGACCCAATGGTTGATGAAGAGGCCAGCAATGATATAGAGGAAGACAGATTTGACGGACAGGCTGTCCACAAAGTTTTCGACCAAGCCCATGTTGACGGTTGAATCGAATCTACTTGTGTTGCCTGGTCTTGCCTGGTCAAAAGCTAGCAGATGGGACGAGATGGGTTTAGATTTGGCAAGCCATGGGGTCGCAGTCCCTTTTCAGACTTGCCAACACTCAAGGTGGGATGGCTTATATTAATAGCTTATAGTGAGACCAACAGGAGAGAGTCCGGGGGAGGGGCACAAGACACAGCATGGGTGATCGGGATCGGAATCCGGAGGGTGGGTAAAGTAGATTCTTTATAACTTCAAGCTCGGTGACACATGCATACGAGGAGCTGTCCATTCTTGTACTAACTTAGATCTGGGACGGGAATGGTGGGTTCAAGTCGGCCGAAGTATTGGGTACTTGTAGCAGTAAACGAGGGCCTATTTGGACAAGCGCATGAACGCACGGCTCGCTGCACTGAGTAGGCCACCACCACTTGACAAGTACGGAAAACACCATTACGAATAAGTAGATTTTCAGGGTGTCGGCAGGGGGAAATCCATAGCTACGAGTTTGTTGCACAAGGTACATGAACAAGTGTAACCTCACACTTCCCCTCAGTTCGAATTTGGAACGAGTTACGTCGACAGCAGCGGACAGACTGAACAACCAACGACTCCGGCGGCCAGGAAGACTGGTGGACCGTCGAGTTTCAACCCCCCGGGGCCGTTCGGGGGTTTTCCATCGGACAGGATCGCAGACTGCTTTGCATTTAACCTTGTACCGTGGCGCAACCCGGGCATTCAGGGAGATCCCCCGTTGAGGGTTCACTCAATAAAGTTTGTTGCTCATTGTCTTACAAGTAATCTCTAGGGAGCTCCTGAACTGAGTACATAAAGACGGGGAACGATGAAGCGGACAGCGCAAGCAAAGAAGCCCCCGTGAACTCTCCCGGAACCTGTTGGAATTGCCCCGAGTCCGACTACGACGTCGACCCCGAGTTGCATTACCGGAAAGGTCTGGTCGCTAGCGCTGGTTGAATTTAGGACTGCTGGACGGGCGCGATCTTGTTTAACCAACGTTGCGAGAGAGAAGGCCAATCATATGCAAGACCCACGACGGACGCCGGGGTCGTTACCAGGTGAAATGTACAAGTTACAAGACTACAGCCTAATAACAGCATTGGCAGCCAACCCTAAGTACTAAAGTAATACTCCACCATCCACACTCTAATAATCCATCGCCCACCCTTAACCAACAGCATTGGCAGTCATCAGCGATACTCCGCAAGCTGGTTGCTCATTTTGGGACGCGCTCGTTGAGAACGACCCTCCATATTCGCCACAAGGAGCATTACGAGCCAGGACGGTCATTATGTATGAATACTCGCTTCATCTGGACTGGCCATGTAAGGCTTTCGAAACAATCTACCGATGGGGATCATCTGCATCCCGATCACCGACCGCATGGGTAGAAAATACGCCTGACCCTATCGGGGAAGCTGTTCGCAGCACTGCATCCCTTGAATGCTGTGCGTTGTGTCGGCAGTATCCGCCCAGCAACGACTTGATTACCCAACATAGAAAAGGGAACCCCGGTAAACATCCCCCACCCTGGAGATCTGTCTGACAGGCTTTACGAGTAATTACTCGTACAGCTGTGAGAGAACGATTCTGAGTTGGGATGAACATCAAATGGCAACTTGACGTTTTGGTTGCCATTTTCGGATTTTGATGCAGGATGTGCCGCCCTCGTGGGTCAAGAGAAGGACAACTTCAACTTTAATCTCATCTTCATTCTCTATGCTGGACGAGTATGTAGGTACAGCTATCATTACATAATTACGTAGAATTCCGGCGAGAGGGGGAAGGGAACGGACGTGGACAAAAGTTGGTGTAAGAGAGACCGGAGCGCCGGTCTAACAAAATGCTCCGCCGTCCCGGTCCCGTGTGACGTATGGATATAACAACTACTATGACCGTCTTGACCTAGCTTCCGAACCTGATCCACTTACACGGACGGCCTACCGAGGATGCTATCACCAGCAGCTCGAATGAAGTCTCTTCCGTTGCTAATAGATGGTCGCCCTTGTGCATACACATGTAGGGTAGGTGGACCAAAAAAGAAACAAGTTACTTGAGCGGTAGGTGTCATTCGATGGAATGATACTCATTCACTATAAGTTTTGTGTGTTTGACCAAAGCACTGGAACAAAGTAGCGTGGTCACTTTGTGATATGCACGAGACACATGGAAAAAGAGTGACCGGGCACGTTGGATCTTTTGTGCCTTCACACAACCGCTTTTGATCAAAACAAAATTACCAACGAGGAAGCAAGTCAGCATTTGCACTATAATGTTTTTTGAAAGGGAACAATGTTCGACTGAAGAGCCTATTATGCAGGCAACAAATACAGTTAACGACACCAATACAAAGAACAACCAAGTCAAGTTGTCTTGACAAAGGGGAGGCTTTGTATTGGTAATGCATGGGTGCTCATGTGGCACGTGACCCTCTATCTGGATTGCTTATTAAGAGCAATCAACGCCAGAGCAGAGGGATCCAGAATGCCAACTGCCAAATAACGAATCATATCACGTGATCTTCGCGACCCATCTTTCTAAAGACTCTTGATCAAGTACGTGAGGCAAAGCTTTGCCAACTCAATTATTCACCGCGACAACCACTTGTCCTACGAATTCCTCGTTACGAAGCGTGGAAACCCGACGAGATTGCTTGAATCAGGACGAACAATTCACCTCTGTTTATCCACCCAACACAACTTTTGGCTCTATAGACGAGATTACTTGGAGCGCAGCGCAACCGAGCCCCTTTAGCAAGCTACGCGTAACAGTCGCCAGCGCCTTGGGTTCTTCTCAACGCTCTCGAGGTCCCTTAGCACCTCATCAACCTTACACAACCCTCATTCGACCACAAACGCGACTACGCGATCATGCCTGTCGAAGTTAGCTTGAACACACCCCTGGCGGACGCCCTCAACGCTGCCATCCAGCCTAAGCTTGTGGAAGTGGGCTGGGCCGGCGACGATAATGACTCCGCCCTCGCTGAGTACATCATCCTGATGCTGGTCAACGGCAAGACGCAAGACCAGATTGCCGCCGAACTATCAGGGGAACTGCTGAATCTACCACCCGATGATCCTTCTTCGCACGAGTTTGCCAAATGGCTCTTCGAGCAGATCGAGCTGCTGAATGCGCAAAGCAATGGTGCTGCCGCTGGAGGCGATGGAGCAGCGGGAGCTCTCCAGGACACCACTGGCGGCGGCGAAATGGACACTGATATGGCTTCAACTGATGTTTCGGAACTCAACGCGTACGTTCAAACCCCCTCTACCCCACCCCCCTAATCCCTGAGATTGGATTTTCAGAAACGAATGCTAACTTATGCTAGACCCACCGGTCCCCGATCTATGCGCAACGGAAACCACCGAGGTAACCGAGATAAGCGTATGCTCGGCCACATGTCCAAGGCTATGGATCGCTCCGGCGATAACACTCTGCATCGCGTGCGTGGGGGCGGAGGCATCAACACACATGCGCGGGGACCACCAGCCGGCCCTCGAGGTGCCATGCGCGGAGGCCGTGGCAACAACCAACGCGCCGCTAATATTCAACATGGCCTAGGTATGGCTGGCCAGGGTAACATGATGATGCCCGGACAGCAGCCCGGTAACATGGATGTGTATGCAATCTTGGAGCAGCAGAACCAGATGATGATGCAGCTATCGCAACAGCTCATGAACGGCAACGGAAACGGCGGACAACAGGGGCAGCGAGGGCGCGGTGGCAAATCTCTCTTCAACCGGGTTCATGACCCTCACAATAAGCACAACTCAAGGAGAGGCGGCCACGGGCACCACAACAACAACCGGCAAGAGGGCGCCGCACAGGAGGGCGCTGGTGGCGAAGGCGACGACGTCGACATGTCTGGCAACAAGCGCGAACCTACGAACCCGGAGGAGAGCATTTGCAAGTACAACCTGAACTGCACCAACCGCGAGTGCAAGTTTGCGCACCAGTCGCCGGCTGCCCCTCGTGGGGCTGCTGTGGATGTCAACGACGTCTGCAGCTTCGGCGCCGCCTGCAAAAACCACAAGTGTGTCGGACGTCATCCCTCACCGGCCACTAAGCTGGCGCACCAGGGCGAGCAAGACTGCAAGTTCTTTCCCAACTGTCAGAACCCGCGGTGCCCCTTCAAGCATCCGTCAATGCCGCTCTGCCGCAACGGCGCTGACTGCACAACCGCGAACTGCAAGTTTACCCACGTTAAAACCAAGTGCAAGTTTAACCCTTGTCTGAACCCTAACTGCGCGTTTGCGCACGACGAGGGTCAGCATGGCGGGTTCAAAGATAAGGTCTGGACGGCAGAATCGGGTAACGAACATGTCAGCGACAGGAAGTTTGTAGATGAGGCTGGGAACGAAGAGTTGGTCCAGCCCGAAGGAGAAGGGATGCAAGACACTGCGGCTCAAGACGCCGAGGTCATTGGTTGAAAGGATACACACAGAGGATGATGGCCCATACCAGAATGGATATTGTTAAGGCATAGCGGCGGCGGTAGCGGCGAAGGATATTGTATGAGAATCATGTATGATACAAAGGTCGAGGTCATCTGCTGGTGTGGGGTTGGATGGCATGAGACATGAGATGAGGCGTTACTGGGAATGGATCTTCTTTTCTTTGGGCTCACTTAGAGCTCGTTTTCACATCATATCATGTTACGGGAAGAACTTTGGTGCTTGGGAATCATGAGTTATTTCATCAAGTTATCTATAGAGAGGCCAGGGCCATGATGCGCTGAGCCGCGACGGGCAATATACCACCCGCAGTCTGTCGCTCCCCAACAGTACTTTTGCATTCTATGTCTACGTGATGTTTGAGCTTTGAATAAGCAAACTTCTGACTACCACTACTAATAGTAATGGGCGATGATGACTTATTTTATTCTAGGCACATTACAATTGCAGTTTTATACGCAGTTGGTTGAGACTCGTACATGCGAGGCATGCGGTACGTACTCTTTTCCATGACACCACACCACTGGCACATAACCTCAGCTCGCCATGGTTCGTTTCCTCCTACTCAAAACCTAACACTGAACACCTTCACGACCCCAACTTTATCCATTGACGCCTCGTCATGCGCTGTAGGCGCGTGGCCAACGCCGCAGGGGCTCAATTGAGCTCATGCAAGAACTTTAGAAGCAATCAACAACATCTCGCTCGTCCACATTGCACCGCGCGACAGCTATGCTCTTCAGCACGACCAACGTCTCGATGCGATGGCACACGACCGAAGACCACCATTCGCGAAACCCGCAGACCTCTCTACACCGAGGTCAATGGAAATCTTCGAAGGGACAAGCCCGTGGCCGATTTTCCTGATTTTCAAGCCACTATGGAATATCCGCCGCCAGAGGATCTGCCGCGGGCCCCGAAAGTAGCCGTCATCGGCGCAGGCGCCACTGGCCTCTCGACGGCGTACTATCTTGCGGAGAACCTACCTCCTCGAGCGCAGATCACTGTGTATGAGGGTGATAAGAGGGTTGGGGGATGGATACGATCGGAGCACGTTGATACTGGGGATGGGGAGGAGAGGCTCTTGGAGCGCGGGCCCAGGATGATCAGTATGGCCCAGAGCGGTGGCCGGTTGGATCGAATGGTGGTGTATGATCTTGTAAGATTTTGGACATTACCAGCAAAGCGCTGCCTAGGCTAACCTTGCGGGGCTTCCCTTTTGCCTCTCGACAGCTTATGAATTTGGGTTTGCCTACGGCACAAGGTGTTTCGCATGACCTGCCCCGATGGATATGGCACGACGGTCAACTCGTCCAAGTCCCGCCTTCCAGTTTGAGAGATGTGCTTGATACCACGCTATGGGCGGAGATTGGCCCAAAAGCGCTACTCAATTACCTTGTCAATTTCAAACTCTTCAAGAAAGTCTTCAATGAAGACATGTCGGTCGCCCAATGGGCTGAAGCTATGCTCGGAAGCCGCAAGCTGGCCGACGTGCTCGTCTCCGCTATGGTCCATGGTATCTGGGGCGGCGATGCTAGGAAGCTGAGCGCACAGAGCGTGCTCGGTGAAACGTTCTTCGGAAACGCGAAGCCGAACCCCGTACATGAGAATCGCACTGTGTCATCTAGCCGAGAGATGCTTTTTTTCCGCAACTTTGTTGAGCCGCGGGAGTATCTGTATGACTACTTCATCCACGAAGATGCTAGACAGATCAGACTGGATCGATTTGGCCTCGAAGCTTTGCCTCAGGCATTGGCGGATACCTTGAAATCAGACCCTAGGGTTAACTTGCAGATGGAGAATCCGGTAAAGCAATTATCTTATAGTAAGAGTCAGGACAAGATTATGGTATGTTTCCCCTACTCTCGCTCACAGCATGTCGACTCAGGGGTCTCCGGAAGACCTGCGCTTTTACCTCTTCAGCGCGAAATAGAGAACCTAGGCACTAATTTCCATACTACAGGTTCATCATTCAAAAGGGCGCCCAGAAGTCTTCGACAAAGTCATCTCCACCCTGCCGGCTCACCAGCTTGCCAAAGTTACGGATGAAAAGCTTCCCACGCTGGAGGAGCTAGAATCGGTGAGCATTATGACCGTCAACCTATGGTACCCAGGCGGGAAACTCGTGCCCGAAGGGCTGGGTTACCTCATTCCGTCCACGCCGTGGGAGGAGAACCCCGAGCTAGCCCTAGGCGTGTTGTTCGACTCGGAATGCGGGATTGGCGTCTCTCCTAAAGGTCCGAGCCAGCCAATCATTGAAGCAGACGAGCTCGGGACAAAAGTCTTTGTTCTCCTAGGCGGTCACCATTACCATAAGCATCCTGATAAAATCCCAACCAAGCAAGAGGCTATTTCTCAAGCCAAGAAAGTCCTGCTGCGCCACCTCGGCATCCCTATGCATTTACCCTGTCACGCCTCTGCCCGCTTCGCCGACAAATGTTTGCCCCAGCACTATGTCGGCCACAAACAAAAGATGCAATCGCTGAGTGAGGAGCTTAAGGATAACTACAATGGCCGTTTGGCCGTTGCCGGTGGCTCCTTCGGCCGCCCGGGCGTGTCCGCTGCCCTGCGCACAGGCTGGGATATCGCCTTCCGGACGGCCAGCCAGGAGTTCCTCTGCAACGGCTTAGAAGACTTCAAAGAGGGCCCATTGTACTGGGTTGAGTCGTTCTCTGACCGGGATATGATTAACTACAGCGCGATGACGAGGAAGAAGGGCTAGAGAAATAAGAGGCTTGAGCTACATTGCGAACCATAGATGTCAAGTCATGTTAAATTATGTCAACAATATACAGGGGATTCATTTGATTTTTGATTTTGATATTTCCTTTTCTTTCTATAATGCACTTGAGGATTTCGAGGTATCATAAAAAGGAATTAAACAGAACCTCCCTCCCCTCCTCCCCCCGGCCTTTGACGTTCGGGAAACAAGACACCGTGAACCACCCACCATCATCAAAATATAATAAAAAAAAAAGATCAGAGAAACAGAAACAGGCGTGCTGAACGCCCTCCCGCAACAAGTGTATGTAAAAAAAGTTGTTATTGTGTGTTTGTTCGCCGGAAAACACCTTTTGTCTCCCCTTTGGAATATAAAAAAAAAGACCACCCTTGACTCACTAGCGATGCATTTATGAAAAAAAGAGTAAGAATCCATGCTCTCCGGCCGTGTTTTTGTTTTATCCACATATAAACCTTGACTGAATGCCTCCCTCCACCCCTATCCCCTGGGTATAAGCGTGCGTGCTGGTGATTAACTGATCTCGATGGCTTGTTCAGGACCCTTGCCATTCTTCGCTTTGGTCTGCTTAGGCTTGGGTTTGGGCTTCGGTTGCTGAGAGGGAGTCTTCTGACCCGGTGGCTTCGGGTTCGGCGCCTTCTGCGTCGGTGTCTTCTGCGCTGTTGGTTTGGGGGCTGGTGCTTGCTGAGGCTGCACTGGTGCTGGAGTTGGAGGCTGGATATCGAAGCCTTCATCGCCTTCAAGGTTGCCGACAAGATTTCTGATGGCCTCATCAACCTTGCCAAGCATAGTAGCAGCACCTCCGCTGAGTTCACCCGCGGCACTGTTGCTCAGGCCCTGCCATCCGAGGCCTCTTCCCTCCCACACTGGCATCAAAGCTTGATTGAACCGATCTTCAGGACTATGATTTTCATCCAGGCGCCAGATATGCCACCATTTCTCGTCGTCGCGAATCTTGACTCTTGCTTCGAGCACAAGCTGCCTTTTGACAGGCTGGCCGGCGTTGTTCGACCCCTTGATAGTGTAGCGAACGCCCATCCAATCCAGCGTCTTAACGAAGAATTCAACCTGGCCTTGCGCCTTCACTTGAATATCCTCCCACTTAGTCTCAATATCGTCAATAGCCTCGATGGTGGGCATAGACCTAGGTAGCCAGGACATGAGCGCTAGAATACCTCCCTGAATATTGACTAGTCTCTTCATCAGGTCAATAACGCGCAGATGTGGGTTGCCCTTGTTGAGCTTCACGTCGACCTTTTCCTTTGATAAGTCAAGCTCAACCTTCCATGGCTGTGAAAGCTCAGGCCCATCTGTGTCCGAAAGTTTGGGGGTTTTGGGACCGTAGAAGAAGGATACTCCACCCAGCGAAACGCGCTCACTTTTGATTGTGTTCTTACACTTCTCAAGTGCTTGGAGGAAGCACACAAAGCGGTCGATAGCGATGATGCGCTGCTTTAGGACACCCAAAATGGATTCGCCGACGGGATGGCACAGAAGCAACGAAAACTCCGCCTTGGCGGAGCTGTAGTGGACATTACGGTCGACACGACCGTTCAGGCTTGCCAGCTTGGACGGGTTGCGCACCTTGATTTGTGCTTCAGCGGCGCATACCAAGCGTGGCGCCGAGTTGTCGTCTCCCTGTGCGGTCTCTAGTGAAGCAGACGGCTGTACAGAGTTGAATCGCAGTGTGATGACGTTCTTCGCCCATGGCTCTCGTGGAGACAGAGGAACTTCCTCCTTCTTGGGCTGCTCTTCTGTCAGGGCTTCAGATGAGCCCTCTGGCATTGTGTCCTGCTCCGACTGGTTCTTGGATCGTCTGGATGAGTCGTGAACCATGGCTGGGAACATGTCGGATAACGCAATGTCGATAGCAGGTAGTTTGATGTGACCTCTTGACCAACTCAACTTCTGGCTGGTCATATTCTTGATGCGCTGTTGATACAGATCCCGTAAATCGAGGCACTGGGAGATCATAGCGCTGGCGAAGAGCGTGAGTCGTAGCCAGAATTTCTCTGAGTGATCCGGGGCGCCTTTGCCCAGCGGGAGTTTGATTTGATGCCGTTGACCACTGCGCTGAGTTGCATCAGCAGTTCTGTTTGAATTGTTAGCCATCGTTTCCAAGAGTTCTGAAGAGAATTATGACTTACGTATCTACAAGCCACCATTCGTCCCCTCCCTGACTCAGAACCACCAAAAGGAACCAATTGTCTGGCCACCCAACTCTTTGAAGCCATAAAGTCTTCGTCCAAGACCGCAGCTTGGTCATTGTTCTGATCTCTTCATCCTTCATAGGCGGTCGCACAGTGTTCCAACCCACCGGACTGGAGCGTCTGGCAATCTCATCTTCAACAAACGAACAGCGAACGTCTTCTAATGACATCAAGCCACCCTCGATCTGGTCCTGCCCGTTGTTTAACTTGAATTCAGGGCTGTAAGTGAACCTGGAGCTTGGCCTCAAAGCAAAAGCCCCTGTCTTAGGCTCAACTAGGATCGAAATATCCATGGCATGGGCTACCTGTGTAGTCAACTTGGACTCAGCGGGGTCGTTCTTGGAAATGTCGAGGTCGACGCGAAGCTCGCGATTCTTGAACCGAGGCTTCTCCATCAGTTGATCGTGAATACCGCGCAGGATGAACTCAATATGACGACCAATCACATCTTGTAAGAGTGACTCTGCGGACATATTTCCAGCATCGGATGAGATGACCACATCCGACATCTCCTTGCCATCCGGGTACCACTTGACTTCCAGATAACTTGTAGTCTTTGTGCCATCGATACCCTTCTTCTTGCGACCACTATTCACAGCCACCAAAACCCAGCTCTTCGGATTCGTCGAGGGGAGGCGACCGGACCAGTACTGAATCGCCAGTGCCCGGTGAAGGGGTTCAATCTTCAGCGTGCCGGTCCACGAAGCCTTGCTGAGTTGTAGCGCCTGGCGTTTGAGCTCATTGATCTTGCATGTCATGACGAATTCGTGGAGAAACTCATAGCAGCCCGCGAGGCCGTCTTTTGCTAGCGCCTCGTTCACGCAGCTCTCCAGATATCCTCGCAGTGTTTCGGGTATCGTCGCTGCTGCAGGCTTGAAGGCGAACCGAAAATCAATGAACCAAAACTGCTTCTCGAAATCCTCGTCGGCGATTGTAAGATCCACCTCGAATTCCCCTTCAATCTTGAATGTAACCCGGCCAGAATCGATCTCGTAGTTTCGAAACTGCGATGGTATCTTCTCGAACTCGTCCAAATTCAACCTTAAGGATAATAGAGTGTTGAGGTCGTTCATCCACTTCAATTGATCTTGCACGTCCAGGGGCGGTAGTTCGATGTATTGGAGCTAATTGAAACAGTTAGCATGATTGCGAGAACAGTCTCGCGAGCAATTCATGGTAAAGATACTCACATCTGGCATCCAGGGGGCCGCCCCAGTTGACAGAACTTGGAGCGCAGTCTTCAAGTCCGGACTCGGCATCCGAGCAAAGGACAGGTCGCGCTTGACATTCACAATCTGATCTAGCATGCCATCATAGAGTATGCGCTGTTGATCGATATGCCATTTGAGGTCAATGAGCTTGCTGACCATCTCAGATTTCCGGCTCCACTCCGCAATAACCAAGGCTTTGACCCATTTACCGTGCATTTGCTGGGCGAATTTCAGGAGGGATGCTTTCTTCTGCATGTTCTCGTTGGAGGTATTGTCCGGCGTAGGGTGCGAAGCGTTTCCATTGACAGCGGCGGCGGGTACCGGCAGACTGGCCAAGAGGGCGATTTGTTGTTCGAGTTCGTTATGTGACTTTTGGGCTAGCCTCGTCAATAACGTAGACAAGGGAACGAAGCCCTCTGTGATGTGCACAATCTCATCGGGGAGATCGTTCATTCTTGATCCTCGCTTCTCGTCGGAGGGTGGCGCTGCTTGCGAAACCACAGCATTCTCTTTCGCATCGGCCTTGTCGCTTGGAGGCGCAACAGCAGTATCCTTGCCAGGACCGACGGTCGCTACACCGTTAAGAGCGCTGGATTTAGGATCCCGGTCATGGTCGCTGCGCGAGCCCGGCTGGCCGCCATTGTCCATGACGACAGCTGGCATACCACGCCAACGGCAGGATCAACCAGAGAATCGGAAAAGCCGCCTCTCGTCCCCAGCAGCACCTCACGGCGCAGCAGGCGTAGCTCGTCGTACTTTCAGACCGCGCCTGCCGCTCATGGAGAAGGCCAGGCCGCTGCCGAACCGCCTCGACAAACGAAAGCGGCGGCGGAGGGCTTGTGTCCGCCAATACAGGAGAGCAAACGGTCGGCCAGGTCTGCGGTGAAGAGTGGTTGAAAATTTGACTGCGCCGTCAGCAGCAAGCAAGACAGATGAGTGCTGTCGGGCGCGGATCGTCGCCTGGGCGCCGTCGGGGATCGTGGTCGTCGGTAGGGGGTGGGAAAGTGGTTGGGCGGTCTTTTATGTGGAAAATCGTTGAAAGGATAAGGTGATGATGATGCGAAATGCGTGACGCGACGGGATGATGGGGTCGGGAGCCCGAAGCTGCTGGAGCGCTAATGATGCGCAAGGCGATGGAGTGAGTCCTCGAGAATAGTCGGCGTCGCGCTTGCGAATTGATCGTGGTGAGGGAGGGGAGCGGCGAGTGTGAGAAGCATAAAGCGTCAGGCAAGACAACAAAGAACGAGCGCTCAAAGAGGTTGGATGTGCAGGGCGGGATCTCGCCTACCGCATGAGGGAACCTCAGCTCACTCGCTCAGACAGTCACTGCACTACTTTCCTTACCTGTGGCACTTTACTTTTACTCGTATTAGGTAAGGCAAAGTAAGGCGAGTTGATGGTTCGGGTGGCTTGAGAGCGTGCCGGCTCGGGCACATACAGCAGCGCTAGGAGGTAGCATGAAGTACCGTGCCCAGTGCAGGTACCTTACTTTCCCCTATCACAGTTGCTTACAGGGACTGTGCCCACCTAAGGAAGGTACATGTCAAGTGCTGTGACTGCCACTGACTGCACACGCTTAGTGGCAGTTGGGGGCGTCCTTCATTGTTCGGTAGAGGACCTCCCGGGCGGGTCATGTGAGGCTTTGACCCGGTGAACCACTGGAGGTACAACCAGAGGTACATCGCTCTTCCCCTGCACACCTTAGAGGCAAGCCACAGATCGACACATCGTCATCGGCTCTTTCACTACGGCACTCTAACCTTAATACCGGAGATGCCATCTTACACTACTAAGTACTGCACACTGTCAGGGTCAACACGCATTGATTCTCAGCAGTACTTGCCCCAAATCCAAATTCGAGGAATTATTGTTGGCCAAAGACAAAGATGACACAGAATAATGATTTTGGAATCGTTTTCAAATTCAAATTCACATTCAGGGTCAGGGTTACACTACCCAGCGTCTCATTGTCTACTGCATTGTTGTTCACACCATTGGGAACCATACAGACCCCAGGAACACCATTGAAATAAAATTGCTCTATATATCAGTCCATTCATGGCTCATGTCAAAGATTTTGAGGTACATGCAAATACCGCCATTGTGAAAGCCAGACAGGATCCTTGCAAACATTTTCGAAGCCACAGGAGGCTGCACGACGAGTACTCCATTCCCTGCGCCTTGTACCGGGGGATATTCATTCTCATTACCGCTTGTTGAGGTCTTCTCCTTTGGTAAAGAACAGCTCCTTTTTTTTAACTATTCCTTATATTAGCTGCTGATACTTGCAAATATCGCAAGAATCGTACAAACAAGTGATCGCGTGAGTTGACAATGACAACTTACAACTTGTTGGGCTGGGTCGCCGCAGCCGTTGGCCACTGGTACCCAGTGGCATCGCTGAATTTGTAGCCGTAAGAAGCAGTAAAATCGTCAAGGACAGCAGGACCTCGTGAGCCTATTTTCAATGTCAGCAGCCATTCAGCTTGTGCCTAGATTTAGGGTCGGCCTACCATAGGGGTACTCCATCGGGACAATCTCCTTGTTGTCGTCTAAGTAGTGCAGCAGAGGTGTGAAGATGCGCCAGCTGGCGTCGAGCTCATCGTCACGAACAAAATTGGAGTGATCGCCTTTCAGGCAATCCAGCACCAGCGACTCGTATGCCTCCGGAATCTTCAGGTCCGAGAATCGTCGTCGGTAGGTCAAGTCGAGTTCCGTAACCACGGTCTGCATGCTCAAGCCGGGGAGCTTCGAGTTCATCTTAATGTAGACACTCTCGTTGGGCTGAATTCGCATGACAAGTTCGTTGCGGGGAATGTCCTTAAAGATACCAGAGGTTACATCCTTGAATTGAATTCGAATCTCCGTCTTTTGCTCGTTCAGAGCCTTCCCTGCCTTCATGATGAAAGGCACGCCGTCCCATCGCTCATTCTTAATGTAAGCGACAAGGGCGCAGAAGGTAGGGCATCTTGAGTCCTGGGGAACCGTGTCGTCTTCCTTATACCCCGGCTTGCTGCCGTCCAGGGATTTTCCGTATTGGCCGATGATGACGTTCTTGGGCTCGATGGCGGGCATGAAGCGGAGAACGCGCACCTTCTCGTCACGGATATCTTCGGCGTTAAAGGAGATAGGACGCTCCATGGCTAGGAGCGTGAGAACCTGCAACAGATGGTTCTGCATGACATCGCGAAGGATGCCAAACTCGTCAAAGTAGCCACCGCGACCCTCTGTACCAAAAGGCTCCTTGAATGTAATTTGCACATTGTCGATGTGTTGGCGGTTCCACGTCGCACCCAAGAAGGAGTTACCGAAACGGAGGATAAGGATGTTTTTCACCATCTCCTTGCCGAGGTAGTGGTCAATACGGAAGAGCTCCTCCTCCTTCCAGTCTGGCTCGAGGGATTTCTGCAGTTCGCGGGAGCTGGCAAGGTCCTTGCCGAATGGCTTCTCGACCTATGTACATCATATTAGTCGCATTGTTGACGTTAGTGGCGACGAAAAGTTCACTTACAACGACGCGAGCAATGCCCCTGGTAGGGTAACAGTTCTTCTTTAGGTGCTGAGAGACGATGGTGAAGACACTGGGAGGAAGGGCCATGTAGAAGACACGGTTGGTCTCTGAGCGGCCGCTCTCCAGCTCCTCAAGGTGAGAGTTGAGGGCCTGGAAGGACTCATCCTTATCGTACTGACCGGACACGTAGGTGCAAAGGCCACAGAAATCATTGAGCTGCTTTTCGACCTCCGCCGTAGGAGTCTTCATGTACGACCTAACCCTCTTCAGATACTCGTCATGATCCATCTTAGTGCGGGCATATCCCACGATCTTGACATCTTTGGGGAGGAATTGATTTCGGTACTGCGCGGAGGATTAGTTAGACTACTATTCCAGGTCATTCCTAAATTTCGGCCGCGACATGCGCGGTCCTGGCGACGATGGTGGCATACCAATCCAAACAGCGCGGGGTACTGGCGGCATTGATGTTAGCAACTCCGAGGTTTCAGAACATTTCGTTGAGCGGCGTCTCACAGTCTTCTTCTTGGCTAAATCACCAGAAGCACCAAGGACGACAATTACAGTATTGTCCTTGAGCTCCAGAGTCCTGCATCATCCCATGATGGTTAGCGAATGGCTCCCCGAAGCTACCGACGAAGGTGGTGCCTGTGCCCCTCGTCGGCGATAGAAAAAAGACGTGGTGGATGGTGGGGTTATCCAGTACGTACGAGGCTGGGCTCTGATCCATGGTGACGGCGAGCTGGCGGTACGGTCGGAGGGAAAATCGAGGTAAATTTCGTCCCGAGGTGACGGTGAGTTGCGTAGAGAACTAGCAACGGGAAAAGGAGCAGCAGCAGTAGGAGTAAGATAGGTTGACAGGAGATCCGGAGTCGAGACCGAAGGGCAAGTTTGATGGGAAGGGTTTACTTTTTGAGTAGGACGTATGACGGAGGAGTTGCGCGAGGTGGAGGGGTCCGAGGGGGGACTCCGGCGCGACATGCAACTGAAAGTGGAGGTCTGAAGGAGGAAGCTCACTAATAACACGGCCCAAGTCGGTGCTGTAGTGGTGATTCAGCGCTGTATTTCTGTACTGCTAACTGCTAAGGAAGCTCCTGCCGTCACCTCAACCACTGCAGCTACCTACAAATATAAGTTAGTACCCTGCCTCGCTTCCAAGTTCCATCCCTCATAATCCCTCGCTTTCCAGAGGCTTAGAAGCCACTCCTCCGTGAGCTGCAAGGCAACATCAACATTGGTGGCATGTAAAACCCGCACATCCGGCGTGCAGTCCGGTCCCTCGCTCAACGCTATTCCGGCCGTTCTACTGTCCACTGAGCTTGAAGCAGCTGCCGCACCGGGTGGGCCTTCAAGCTTCACTGCACCCACTCTATAGATTGGGTGCGGATCCGTTACCTCATGGACATCTCCAACCGCCGGCGCCGAGCGAGACTTCACGGTTTAACCATTTGCGGGCCGAGCACTCTCAGCCATGCGGGTTTAATGATTTCCGCACGTCAAAATGTCCTAGCTCTCGAGGCGACTTGGATGTGTTAGAGTGCTCACAACTGAATCCTGGGAATGAGCTGCATGTTAACACAGAAATCCGCCATCTGCCACTCCGCAGCTCCTTGTCCGGACGTATCGGTTGTTGCTAGTTGCTGTCGGTCCGTCATTATGCCTAAGCGATTATGCTCTTAATAATGTGAGATTGCGTGGAGTCCTGCTTAGATCCGTAATGTATGTCCGCTCTCGGACTTTCTCTAATCAACACCTCCGGTTTCTGGCAGACTCACTAGCAGCGGAAAAGACGCAGCCACAGCACGCCTACGACCAACCCAAGTAAGTGTCGCCGACTACATTGACAAGAGAGGCTAAATCTAGTAGTTTGATGGCGCCGAGACGAGCCCTACAAATACTATTTTTGCCGGTCCAGTCACGTTGCCGTTGCGGACCACAATTACATGCAGGCTACGTGCCCCCCCAACACTGCTATGTGTGTTCCCCCGACACCAAGGTTGCGGTATTTCTTCCAGAGGAGCTTACACTTCTGTATTTGGAAGACAGGGTTATGGCTGCGAGGCCGGTTTGCAGATCGCTTCTCTGCTAATTTGTAATGCCATCGGCTCTCGATTCGTTTGTAGACTAGAATTACCTTTCAGAACGGACACTAACGTCAGCGGAGCCCATGCATGGAAGGCTTACATACGCTTTCCACTGCTCTAGACACTGAGTCAACTCCCAAGTAAAGCCGTTTCTCAACTTGCTCGCGTTCGAGAAAGGGCAGCTTCAAGTTTCTTCGCGTCACATTACGAGGGGCTTGGAGTTGATAAGGAGCTAGAGTTGACCTGCACTCAGTGTCATTCATGGGTTTATGCTATTATCGAGCAGAGCCTTATCTACAACAATCAGGCCCGTAACATCACAACGTATCTCTTCAAGTCCGTGTTATGGCTGCAAGATACCTATGTCTGGCAGTCAGCTATTTACGCTGTAAGGCAGCTTTCCACTTCACACTTTGTTGGAAACCAAAACGTATTCCTTTGCGCCCTGCGGTGTGAAGTCGACATTATGGAATTCAGAAACTTACGTAGAAGCGAAAACGAAAAAGGCGTATTACTATGCATCGTCAACCCAACAAGATGATAATTCTTCCAGAGATAATATGAATCACTTGAGATAAGAAGCCATCAAGGCTAACGCCACAAGGTTGAGTGTGGGGTTACTGTGGCTGGTAAATCAACTCGAACTTGCACGACGTGGGGGTCCCGCCTCGAAAGCACAGGGGCCCGCACCGCACCAACACCAAAAAGCTTACTTAATGTGCCCAAAACTGCCCTAACAGCCCACACGTGATTGCCAGGGCACAAATTTTTCGGGCTAGGGTCACCGCACACCAGAATCGCATCCACCCATACGTTTGCCCTGAGCCGAAGAAGCATCACGACCATCCAACCGACCGACCAACTAATCAACAGCAGGGGAGTCTTTTCGCTAAGACGTTTCCAACGCGGACGACTCTTTTTTCCTTTTCCCTTTAGGTTCTCAAGAAGGGCGGAAGCCATCTCAAAGCCGTCATAATGCCTTCCGAAGCTGGCCACCGCCGTAAGTTTGATGTTCCCTGTCCCCCCTCCGAGGTTGAAGGTATCGCGACTGGACTTGCGGTCTCGGATGCTTTTCATAAATTGGCTCAATTGTTGGAATGTTCGCTAATTCATATGTTGCAGTATACGTCAAGTGAGTATCTATCCTCCCTCGAAACGTATTCCTCCTCCGATATTTGAACTCGATCGACCGAAAGCGACTATCGTCAATGTCTTTTGCGTTGGGCAATGCAGTTGGAGGGACTTCGGGCAGGGACAGCGATTTGGAAAGAACGAATGCTAACCTGGTTGGCAATAGGGGACGTCACCTGAGCTACAAGCGCTCGCGTCACACCACCCACCCTTCCACCAGTCTGATCAAGATCGAGGGCGTCGATGATGCCGAGGCTGCCAAGTACGTTTGAAAATGATTGAAAAGAGGGAATGCTCTGGAAGGGGAACGGAGAAGCTAACATGGGATACAGCTTCTACCTTGGCAAGCGCATTGCCTACGTCTACAAGGCTCACAGGGAGATCCGCGGATCCAAGCACCGCGTGATCTGGGGCAAGGTCTGCCGGCCACACGGTATGGAATTCCCCCCTTTCTATTTCAACGGGATATGTCAAACGACATGATCAGGAAGACTCAGTGCGCAGATATGCTAACGTGTTGGAATGATATAGGCAACTCAGGTGTCGTCCGCGCCAAGTTTTCCAGCCCTCTCCCCACAAAGTCTTTCGGTGCTTCGGTTCGTGTCATGCTGTACCCCTCTTCGATTTAAATACAAAGAAAAAAGGATTACGCCCCCCGCGCGCGGGAATGGAGTTGGTAGTGAGGACGGTTTCTCATTTGGCTGCATTGTTCGAGGCAAGGGTAAAGCATACTGCCTGGCTTTGAGGCATTCAATTAAAAAGACGTCAAATCCCCCCAAAACCTTGTGCTGGATATCAGATATACCCCCCTTTTTATCGTCCTTGCCTATCGTGATATACTCGTTCCCTCGAGGGTTACGTTCGAACGATGTGGATGACACACCGACGATCGATGTTCTCTTTCTACGTGCATGGATGGGTTGTGGCATCAGATCGTTGGGCTCGTTAAGAGAGGAAATGCTGTTGTCCTGGGACAAAGAGGAGAGATGTCTAGCTGGAAAAGGGTGGGACTTGTGCTTCTCGGATAAGCGATTCGCTTTGAGGCCGATAGTCGGAATATCAATACTTAAGACATGATGATCATATTTATCCTCTGCCAAGCCAAGACATCAAACCTGTATAAGATCCATTACTTGCAAGTCGAGCATGTACAGACTGACGCAACGGAGCCAGTGATTCTGTTCATCCTTGGCGGGATGGACTCTATCAATGGCGTCTACTTGCAATAGCAGTAAGCCGAGCTTTTAGCCTTCACAACATGTTATCGGCTTAACGGACTACCCCAGGATCATGTGTAGATCTCTCAACAAGGTATCTGATGAACCCCACGGCTACCCGGTAGGCACCTGTGGCAGTTTCACAGGAGCCATCTTGAGGATAACTCTTCGGAAGAAACACTCAATGCCGCGATCTCGGGCCGCGATCTCGGGACAATCTTGCCGTGGTCTCGCTCTAGAGGGCTTCAATGCCTCGTGTGAGATTTATGCGAGTCGATTGATGAAAATCCAATAAATTCTTCATAACCTTGAACACACCGTGGTTCTCAGGCCTTTTTGTGTTCAGTAGACCAAACTTTGAACGGGCGCCACATACACGTTCTAGAAGCCGACACCCGAACGTCGGACTTTAATATTAAACTTCAGGACTCCCATGGTATGAGACAATAGCCGTTTTCAGCCAAAGAAAACTCAATTCCGGCCGTTGGTTATCAGGTCTCACCCGACGGGAAATGAGTGGAGGCCTCGGAGCGCATTCCTGATACTGCGTTTATATCGTATACGGGACGGCAAGCGGATGCGGCGTGGTTCGCACAACAGAAGTGCACTGTTCTTCACATCGCGAGATTCACAGTCATCGTGGCGGAGGAGTCGTCAGCTCTCTGACTCCCGGGCCCTCATTCTAGGGTGAGCATATGCGATATATCAGGTGGGGATAGGTAGGAAACGGGTACCCTGAAGATTGTATGGTGGTGCTGTAAGCGTTCACGTAAGGGTCCTTGTCCCCGCTGCAGAACAGCCTCTTTTCGGACATGTACAAGTAGAAAAATCTCACCGTACGTTGCAAGTCAGCTATCTGTAAGCTTCAGCGGCGCCCAACTGGGGACGTTGCCAAGGCTCCTAGTCTTATCTAGGACCCTGGCGAGCTCACAAATGCTCACTTGAATTCAAATGGCGTGCGTACAGATGTTGCAATGCCTTCCTTAGTGGCTCAATTTAGCATGAGGTGGAGGGGGATCGAAGGTCGAACACGAGGAGGCGAATCGACTCTGATTTGCTGGTGCGGCGGGGTTGCGCAGGTCAACCTCGTGTAAGACGCGGACTTAGCTGGAAGTCGATTGCAAATTCAGGAAGCACGGCACTGATAGTGCGGGCGCCTACGTCCTAGGCAATTTTTTTGCGTTGTCTCGGCTTGAATGCTGTGCTTGTTCAGCTTAAAGGTTATCTTGGATAAGAATTAAAGTAGCGACCAAGAGGGGCGACTGGCATTGGGAGCTCGGGTTCGGGCGATTAGGGTGACACGGCAAAGAGGTTGCTCAGAGGCCGCATATTTGGGTTTGGACGGCCAATGTCGAGGCATATCCAAATCTCTGGGTTGGAAATGGGATTTTGAGCTCGAAAATCGAGATAATGAAGCTGTCTGGCCGATCAATTGAGGTAAGGTTGATGGGTCTCTGTCAAGAACAGACGAAAGGGTCTTCAAGACGTAGCCGGGCCCCTTGGTGCAGCAGCAGGGGGGACCGCGAACCCAAATTTGGAATTAATACTACGAGTGGTCAGTGGATGTAGCTTTTACAACAGCTGTGTCGATCTATAGATGAGGCATAGCGTCGTGGGGGAGCCAGAAGTACTCCGAGGCGGCGTTAGGAAAGGATATCGATGGTGGGTTGGACGAATGCGGCGGTACATTGGTTTGTTGAAGAGAATCTGGAGGTCGAAGATGTATCGAGGCACAAAGTGGTGTGAGGTGTCAATGGGAGCTGTAGAATCATAGATAATGGGCCCAATTCCTCCCGTCCGCGGCGTACGTCGCATTCGTGTAAGACCTCATCATAAGACCGAAGGCGGAAGTTGCTCGTTTCTCCCCCCCCATGTTTTTGTTTTGTTTCAATTTCAATCCCGGAAGACGGTGAGATGAAGATCGTTTGAATGCGCCATCCCGCAGTAGAGCACGGCCAACGCAGCATATTAGTCGATCTTCGATCCTAGCGCCACTACTTACACCAGAAGAGGTCGCAGGAAACACGACAGTCGGGACGAAAGACCCACGCCCGATAGTGGAACAGAACTACACGGCCGGCCAGCCACCCGCATCGGAGCAGTTTACATGGTAGCAGGCTGAGCAGCCAGCGAGAATTGTCGAGCGACGAACAGCAGCAGCATCTCGACGCATCAACGAGTTTCAAAGACCTGCCTAGCGCACCCAGCCCCCAACCTCTTGACGTCAAACCTATCACAATTAGGTACCAAGTGGCCCGGGCCAGCTGAAAGGTGTGAGTTGTGCATTGTGAGTGAGACGATCCATCTCACCGCAAGCGCAAGCGCAAAGAGAAAAAGAGAGAGAGGAAAGAAAAAAGAAGGTTGGCGGCACCAGGCATTATTGGTGATAGAATACGGGGCAGCAGGGTCGAGATCGGTCGCTTGCAGTCACTCCGGCAGGACCGTCAGAGAATACAACACTACCCTAGAGCAATACGAGACAAAGTGCGGCGAACACCCGAAGCCCGAAACGCTGTGCTTCACGACTACAGCCAACCCTCTAGGGAGACTCGATAAGCTTGGCGGTGTCTTATTTGACGATTGAAGGCATTGAAGCTCAAGCCTGGGTATTGGATACTGTTCCTGTGCCGTTCGAGTCAGTGTCTTTGCATCGGCTCTCCCTTTGGTCAATATTGCTCGTACAGTAGTACGGGACTAGAGGACCAGGATTAGAACGACCACATCATCGTCAGCGTCATTCACTGACGTGGACCGGTCAAGGGACAGAAGTGGGAGACAGACATCCCGAGGGAGAATTCACCAAGAAGGGATTATCGTGAAAAATACATAATAGTCCGCAGCAGCCGCGGCGGCAAGGAGCCAAGCAAGAACGAAACTATTAGTCGACTGACGAGCGGTGGTGGAACGGCGCCGCATTGACGATAACCGCTTAGGACTCGAGCGTCGAAACGTTGTGGCCGTGGTCGTGGTTGCGGTTGAGATTGTGGTTGGTGGTGGTTGCCCCGGTCAACGAGGGTGCGTTCCACTATCTACTATTGGATCAGGTTTTTGGTGCGATTCTGCGACAATTCGAAGACGCCGATTGCAACTTTGCCATATCCTATCACCTCACCACTGGCACTACACTACACTACACTACGCTGCACTGCACCCACTTCCACCCACTTCCCACCCGCTGCAAGCCCTTCTGCAGCCTGCTGGAGCCCACTGACGCCCGCTAGAGCATCCACTGAAATCCCACCGGCACCCACGCTATCAGTTGCCCTGCGGGTCTTGGCGGATCTTGGCTGCCACCCACAGTCCCACGGCAACCTTTATAACTAAGTTTTTTTTTAAGGGCCTCAGGCTCCACTACCCGGCCAACAGCTCATGCGCTAAGACAACCCCTGGATCCGCTTTGCTCTTGAGGCGATCTGCATTGGGTTGCTGCGCGCGGCCAGCGAACACGAGCTTTTCGATAGCCAGGCCCCGGTCATTTCTGGCAGCAGCCTGACTGAACTGAGCAGAGCGCTGGCTGGCTTCTATCTACAGACACTACGAGTACCTACTAGTCTTCCCAGGCCTCCCATTAGTGTCGATTGCGCCAAATCGACATCACTCGAGGGGCAAGACATCACCACAGCGCATCCACCCTGTTGAGTGTTGGCTGTTTTCCGACTCTTCTTGCCTGACTGAGGCGGCCACGCATCGTCGCATCTGGTTGTACCATCTACTTGTGGCTTGCGCCGATCGCGTCGCTGCACCCACTATAACTAAGTTATAATTGCGAGCATTCTTGCGGGCATTACTGCGGGCATACGTCAGGACCAGCAGTACAAGGTACTTATCCAGGTACAGCCACATTCAACCTCAGGCCCATCCTCGTTCAAGTTGTGTTGCACCATTTCTCTTCCTTCCTGGCCGGCCTTCCCAGTTGTCCTGCCCAGTGACAGCGCAGAAAGAACCTGCAAGAAAGCAAGCTCCTCTTCTCACCTTTCTTTACCAGGAAGTACCTTACCTTACTTACTCGTACTTCGCCTCACCACCATTTCCGTTCGTAATCATCCTGCTTGTTTTTTTTTCTGCTTGTCTGTCTTTCTATCTGCATTGCAACTCTCCCACAATCTCAACTTCTTTCAATACATCCCAAGAACCCTCCTCCGCTCCACTTCCGCACAGCAACTTCCCATCACAACCCTTGTTGCGCCGCCTTATCCCCAACCCTTGCTAGCAGGCTCTCCTCTCGCTCTTGGACGCACTGGAGCCTACCCTGGCAAAGCTGGTCTTGGCCTCTCCCAATTTCGCAGTCTGCCCTCTGCGCGCCTTAGTCTTACCGGGCCAAGATCGCGGGATCCATCGCTGTTCCCACGAGTAGTGCCTCCACGGCCAGACATCCCGGTATCTGCTTCTGACACTTGGGTTTTTGCGCGCCTAGCCAGAGGCCCCTGCATCGTCCGACCGATCCAGTTCAATAAAAGCTGGTCCTCCCAGCCCCGGTCTGCCACAATGGAGTACCAAACAGATCAGTATCGTCACGACCTGCCGCCGCCGCCGCCGGCTCATCAATACCAATCCCAGGCCTCTCAGCCACACGACTACGCCTACGAGCACGAGCAGCAGCCGCAGCCGCAGCCGCAGCAGCAGCAGCAACGACGTCCTTCTCAACACCAACAGTACTATCAGCAGTCCTCATCCTCCTCGCACGGTTACGCCTCGCCGACCCAAGAATATCCTACCGACCCGTTGCCATCGCAGTCACAGGCTCCGCCTCATCACCAACAGCAACAGCATCAACAACCACCGCCGTCTCGTCATTCGCAAAAATCAAGAACCTTCAGCTTCCATTCCGATCGAAGTCATAAGAGGACGAGCAGCAAGCCCGAAGAGGTCCACGAGACAGCTGCCGAGAAGGAGGCTAGGCGACTTCATAGCAAAGCTGACCCGACCCTGGCTATCAGCGAAGTCGAACCCGGTATGTTTGCTACGTGCCCCAAACGCCCTGAGAGCCTACTCTTCTTCATCTCTACGAAACACTATGTAACTAACTAGAACACTAGCTGTCGAAGCTGCAATGACGCAGTCCTCTCTGTCACCCTTGCGGTCTCTGCAACATCGAGATACGTTTGGAAACCCAATTGGTAGGCTGCATTGAATTGACGTTCTGCCTGTGGATGCCTCCGGACTAACACCTCTCTAGCTGATCCCGACAAATCAAATCCGACACGCAGCCGTTGGGAACGACCACTTGATACGATCCGCAGTTTTGAGGCTGCCATCGATGGAGCATACCACCGCAAATCAATTGTCTCGCACTCTGGTAAGTGTCTTTGGGGAGCTGCGCGCTGGTAGACACACATGGGTCTGACATCTCTCACAGACACGGATCCAGTAGGCAACTGGAACCGCCGAAACAGTTATCATCCTGGTAAGACATCGACATTCCAGCCACGAAATTTTTGCACATGCTAATCGTCTTTCAGGCAACCCACAGCGCTTCCGGCCAGACAGCTACTATAGCACCCGGCCCGTGTCTTTTAGACCGGAGAATACCCAATTCAGCTTGGGGCGGCCCCACACGTCTCGGAACAGCACGTACGACAATCGAGGCTATCACGACGATTACAATGGAGGAGGATATGGACCTGCGCCGCCACGCAACCGTCCCAATAGGGTTCAGGCTGACCCCTACTACAATCAACATCAAGGGTACAATCAGAACGTCTATCATCTGTCACACAAGGATCGATCGTACGAAACGGTGACCTCTGCGGAAGGGAGCGGGAACTCTGATCAGATCGGCTATCAAACCGACCCGACCAGTAGCGACAACAGCTCGATCGAACGTCGGTCACCCCCAAAACGCCAAGAGCCTGTAAACGATTATGGCATCGGTTTCGCCCAGAACCAGGCTTATAACAACCTGAATCTGAACGGATACGAGCAACAACACCAGGCCCCACCCCCACCGCCGCATGGCCGGTCTCAGCCAAATGGTCGCCCTTCGGTTCCACGCAAGGAAATGAACGGGGGCTCGGTCTTAAGGCGGCAGCCTCCCCAGCAGTCGCAACAGCCACAACAACAACAACAGCAGAGGCCTGCCGCACCCGAAAAGAGGAAGAGCTGGTTTGCTCGTCGATTCAGCAAGAATAACTAACTTTGCTGGTGCATCATATGAGCTTTTTCAAGCGTCATTCCCCCCCTTTTTTCTTTGTCGATACCCCTTTTTCCCGGTTACGTTACGAAGCTCGAGAAGTCATACAGCGGTAGATTTTTAGGATTGGACTCGTTTCAAGCGGAAGCGTTGATGGTGTGGTAGGAGCGGATAGTTGAGTGAGACGGAGTCATTAGGGAATCCTGGAAAGCATGCTGCGCTTTGATTTGCTACTCCCGGGGGTAGCCCAGTCACTGAACATACGCGTACGAAATCTTGCACGAGGCGTTGGGGTTATTCTCTTTGTTGTCTTTGAGACTACCGATGTTGGGCGTGCGATGGCATGGAGGCAAGCAGTGGAAGGGTGCTGGTATAACCCATGCATTAATGACAATCGTCTCATTTCCAGTCTGTACACTTGTTTGTTCGCCAACCAAATAAGTACTTTAGGCCGTGATTAGGATAAAAAGATATTACATCAAGTTTCGCAAGGATTGCGCGACCATTTCCGCGAGAAAGCAGTGTTGAAAAGCCGGCCAATATGATTCCATGCCAAATCCCTTGCGACACGGCGATTGCATGCTGGGTTGTTTCATTACAAGGTCGTGATTTATTTTTACTTTGTCTTTTTGGTCTCAGGTTTCTTGTCAGGATCATCCTCATTCATAGCGACGACGATATATGAGATGAGGACGACGTTGGCGAGAATGGCGGCCAACCCTGCAGCGTAAGAGTTGTGACCTATGCCAGCAGATTAGATTAGATTTCATCTTTCAAAATGACAAGAAATGGTAATGAATGGGGATGGAAGAAGAGTGAGATTGAGCGTACCGCTTAAGAAAGTGTTGACTGCTAAGAAGTAAGAGCCGATGGGGATGACGACCATGGCGAGAGTGAATCCTAAGAGTTTGTAGACGACATCCCTATCATCTATGTTAGCACATGTAAACAAAGATAAAGACGGGAAGGGATGAGTTTGAAAAAGTCTTTAGCTTACTTGGGGACTACAGGTGTGATGTCCGACTTCTCCTGAGGCGCATCGTTGTCCGTGTCTAGGTATGTCTTCTCGGTTTCGACGATGCGACGGGTGGCCATTGTGAGATGAGAGGATGGGTGATCCGGTGTTTTCTCGTTGCTGGGGCTGTTGAAGACGTCGCAACTCTAATGTCTGGGGTTTGAAGCTGGTGATGTTCTTTGAGATCCTGGAGGCGAAAGGTTGTGAGATATTGAGGTGAACGCTTTCGTCGATGACATGGATTTGCGATGAGTGAAGTGATGATGGTGGATGTTGTCCTTGACATGATTCCAGGCACAAACGACCCACATTTTAGCTTTGTTAGTCAGCAGGAATGCTTCTCTAAGACTGTTCACATCATACAACTTAAGTTTGCTTCTTTCTCTTAACTTGATACCGACAATAACTTTATTATGATTGAATTCTGATTTTATAAGCAATCCCTAATGTTATTGACGTCCTCATTGTTGGTCTGGCAAGAGATCAATCGGCAGAAATTTTGTTCTGCATGGACACAAAGGTGGGTAGAGCCAAATGCAGCCATTAGTTAGATGACTGTCTTAGAGAATTTGAAAAGTTTCCCGGCGTTGTCATTGGCAAGTGCTAGACTAGGGCAATGATTTGCCTGCAATGATAGTAGCTGCTTGCTCGGTCATTGCATAAAGAGCAGCCTGAGGATGCGCACTGATAGGAACGGGGTGCACAGAAGCATCAACAACTAGCAGGCCTTCTACACCGAAAACGCGGAAATCAGGGTCTACCACTTTTCCCATGCAACATCCTCCCGTCGGATGCCAGATGGTCGAGGATTCTGTGCTTAATCTTTTGTCCAACTTCTCATCTGTGTCCTCTAAAGTCATACCCTCCACACCCTCGGGGACTGACTCGCCAACGATAAACTGACTGAACTTGGTATTGAGCATGAATTGGGTGAGTTGACGCAAGCCTTCGCGAGCGGTGTATCTGTCTACCTCGGTCGCGCGATAGTTGAGATCGACTATTCCGGAGTGTTAGCCGAGACGATGCGGCGGAGGCAATGGAAGGAACTTAGGTAACTCACTTTTAGGGGGATCTTCCGGGTTTTTGGAGCGTAAGGAAATCGACCCTCTTGAAGTTGGTAAGAGGCTCACTGAGGCTGTTGAAAGATGCTCGGTGTCAAACTCGACCCCGGGAAGTGGGATTTTGGCATACAGAACAAAGACCTCATTGAAGGAGCGCTTCTGACTGAGAAGACGATGGTCTGCAGGGACGCGATCCGTCCCTTCGTCAACCTTTATCGCATCTATGAGGCCAGCCTCAGGTACGCTGGTGGTGGCGATCCAGTCCATGGGGATTCCCCAAGAGTACTGGGGTTTGGCAAACATGGGGTTAGAGGAGCCAAGAGTATAGCCAGCTGAAGGATCTCGGAGGCGCCAGAATTGCGAGATGCGCGTATGATCCATAAGCCCTTGGCCAACTTCCGGCAGGTCAACGGCAGGCTCTATTCCCATTTGCTTCAGGTGAGCCGGGTCGCCAATCCCCGAGAGCTGCAACAGATGAGGACTGCGAATAGCACCGCCACTAATGACAACCGTCTTAGCTTTGACTATCGTTCCGTCCGCGAGATGAACTCCCGTGGCCTTTGTCTTTCCTTGTTCGGAGCTCAAGATGACCTTGTGTACGAGAGTCTTGAACCGGACTTCAACGCCTTCAAGAGAGTAAGCATCTGCAGCCCATTGCCGCTTCCCTTCGCGCCTGGCCTCGCAAGTATACGCTCGTCCTAGATTATTCCCAGTGTTTTGGTCTAGGTCGGGTAGCCCGTGAACACCAATCTCATCCCAAGCTTCCGCGGTGTGGTTGGTAAGCGGAAATCTCCGATCAGTCGAATCAGATGAAGCAACGTGAATCGGCCCATTTTGACCATGTTGGCTCGGGTTCTTGTCGTCAAACCAGTGCTCTGCCTTCTTGAAGAAGGGCAGCAGGCCTTCGTAGCTATAGCGACTATCACCGACAGTATTGGCCCATTCGTCAAAGTCAACGGCTGAGCCGCGTGTCCATGCGCCTTCATCGAGGAAAATAAGACGAATGAGTTAGCGCAAGGTTTAATGCTAGACGCAGTCGTTTGGGACGTACCTGAGTTGATTGCAGAGCCTCCACCAAGGCCCTTGCCCGCGTTCAGAGTGATGGAGCGATTAGCGAGGCCTGGGATATTCTCGGTTTGATACTGCCAGTCAAGGTCTCCCCCAAAGTTCAAGACTTGAGGTTCTCGGACATCTTGACGCCCCCGAGTATCCTGGCCAGCCTCGATGAGCAAAATTGACGCGGTTGGTTGGTACTCGTGTAAGCGGCTCGCAAGGACGCAGCCCGAGAGGCCACCCCCTACAATAACGTAGTCGTATCTTTCGGAGGCCATTACTGTCGATCCGTCGCAAAGCAGTAGGATTAGTTAATGGGAATTTGGAGTTTTTTGAAACAAGATTCATGCTTATGCCATGTCGGCCACGCCCTTGTAGATATCGTGACGATCCGACTAACCCCACACCGCAACTGCATGCTTATCTCGCTTTAATCCGCTCGGACTTTTTCCCTGCCGTGTATATACAAGGTAGGTTTCACTTCGATTGTATTGTCCCCAGCTTCTTCTTGCTATGTTTAGAAAGTGCGCTCAGCCCTACGAGTCCGAGATAGTACCCACCTCCAATGCAGGAGCAATCTGCTCCTAGCGGCACAGCACGATATGTCTAGATTTGATGAAACAGGCCCCCCTGAAAGATGGATGCCTGTGATCTCTGAGAAACATTCAAATAGGAACGTTTATACTTGATCTGACTCGAAAAGAACAAGAAGTCTTGTCTTACAGATTACCTGCAAAGCCGGAATTCATCACCATAAACTCCTGACTACTCTCTTTTACCGCTCACAAGTTTCAACCTCGCCAAGATGAAATCAACGCTACTTTCAACTATTGCTATCACCAGCTTCATCGGCCTAGCCGGTTTGCTGAACACTGCTGCTGCGGACGAAATGAGAACATACTGCGTTCCCAGCGGAAAAGAATGGATCGCTCATTCATTCGACGTCGACGAGGCCATTGAGATGAACGCCGATCAATTCTGCGAAGGCCTTAACAAAGCCCTCGATGACAAGCCCAACTGCGACGACAACGAATTTGTTGTATGCCATTGGGACGAGAGCACACGATATTTCAGATTTGCTTTCTATGCTCCTGAGGGGGAAGAATGTTCAGGTGATGATGTCCACGAGATCTGGACGGCTGCGGGAGGGAACGAACTTCTTGGTACAATTGATTGCTATGCGCCGCCGCCTACAGAATAAACATTCTAGATTATCAGAACAATGCTTTCATGTTTTCTCTTCATCATAATCTCAATGGTTTGTGGATATTGTGTTGCTCAAAGCAGCAATCAATGTTACATGTGATACAGTTGAGTTTGGGGGACCAGCATCAAGGATGTTGTTTAACACAGCCATGAAACTCAGGTCCGAAGACTGAAATATGTGGAAATCATCTTTGAGTTTAGCAATTGCTTATTTGTGATCTCGCATGCTCTTAAAAAGCTACATACACCATGACTGCGTGTGGCAACTAAACCCGCACGGCCGGTGTAAGGTGGTATAAGTGTGTCCCGGTAGGCAAATCGAAGGTGTAAAAAAAAAAAAGGAGTTAGATAACATTGTGTCTTGTAGCGAAAGCTTACGTTTCTCTAGGCGTGTAGTGTAAAAAACAGGATAAGGACCTATTTTAATTGTGTCACCGCTTGCCTTCTTAACGACGTCTGTTCAATTGGCTCTCGCAACGCGTTGTAATTGGTGGCTTATACGACAGCTGCCGGAGCCACATACGATAATGGAGCTAGGAGCTCATCTGCAGAGGCCAAGTGCTACTCTGGTTACTTGCTAGTACTTTGCGGGATTAGTCTCATCTCACCAGTCTGACGTCGTTTGACCCTTCCCTGCCAAGTGTGGAGGCTAGTAGATATCATAGGCGGGCGTTATATGGTAGAATTGGAGCCTCGATTCCCACCAAGAATAATCATCAGAACACTATATAAAGACCACCTATGCCGGACCTGCGCCTAAGTTCCTTTCTTTCACCCTCACTTTTTTTTTTACGTTCTCTCTTACTCCATATTTGCCAAATAAGCCTGCACAATGTCGGAATACACATCTACCCGCGAGGGTTTCCAGCGCGCAATGAAATGGAGCCTCACAGGTCCTCCGGAGGATTCCAAAGCCTATGCCGAGGCCACGTCCCTGCCGTCGTTCTACCACGTATTCAACAATCAGCGCCTAGATTATGACAAATATGTTGAAAGCTTGGTACAATGGCGCGCGAAGATTAGTGACTACGAGCCAGAAATGTAAGCGTATCTTGACCCCTCAACGTGGATGGCCCGAAGCTAACCAGAAGCTTTAGTAAAGAATTTCTGCGCGATGGGGACCAGCTTGCGGCGCGCATGACTGGTACAATCAAGGTCGAAGGCGTCAGTACTTTCTTTGAAAGCTTCATGTTTGCTAAGATTGATAATTTGACTGGAAAGATCGAGTACCTGATCGAGCGCTCTGTGTGGGGTGAGGTGGGCAAAGACGCTGAACATGGTGTAAATTGATCATTTGCTTTTTACGTACAGAGTAGCTAGTTAAAAGACCACGTATTTTGCGTTAGCGGTCTCCATGGCTTCTTCATGGTCTTGACGTCGCAAAGTTCCCTGTTGTTAGACTCCTCCCACATCCACGCAAATGCTAAACGAGGCAGCTACTTTTGGATCGAGACTTAGCTAGCAGTAGCTGAAACTCATCCTTCCAGAGCTCCGCCTTGATGTACGAGTCATGGCCTGAAGTCCGATTACTCGCAGGGATGGTAACAGCTCGGCCTAACCCAGGCTTCATCTTCTCGACCCCTTGCTCCAGCAACCCAAGTTCAGGAGGATTCATCCAGTCGTCAGCAGTGTTGACGGCCGTTAGTGGAACTTCGATCAGACCAAGATAGACGCTAGGGTCGTAAGTGACTGACGCGTTCCAAGAAAATAGTTGGTCGTTTGCATCGAAGTGGCTGACAATAGGCAGTAGCTCTTCTACATGTCTGTCCATCAACTGCCTGGTGGGGAACTCTCTCTGATAGTACGCTGGAGATGAGAGCATGACCAACGAAAGTGACAAGGCAGCTGAAAGTCCAACGATTGGTTGTTCTTCGTAGTTGCCTTCCTCCCAAGCTGGGTCCGTGATGATCAACTCCGTCAACAGCTTCCTCCAGAGCCTGTTATGACCGGCGATTTCAACGGGCAAGGACGAGACGGCGAATAAACTATCCATAAAGTTGGGGTACATCTCCCCCCACATCCACGTCTGCATACCACCCATCGAAACGCCCATCATGAGTCTGGTATGGTTGATGCCAAAGTGCTCTGTTAGGAGCTGATGATCCGCACGAACCATATCGGAATACTGATAGCTGGGAAAGCTTGCGCGAAGACCGTCACTAGGCTTACTTGAATTGCCGTGTCCAATGCCGTCGCGAAGGATGATAAAATAATCATTAGCATCAAGTACCTGGCCAGGATTGAATAAAACGCTAGCAAAATCCTCATTGAGGAACTGTTCGCTTGATCCGGTACTGCCATGCATGATGTATACAGCATTGGTGGAGCCGTCTTCGCGAATAGTGAGATTGCCTAGTGTCTTATAGTGGAGTTGAAGCTCGTCAAGCTTGTCTCCATTGTCGAAAGTGAAGTTCTCGACGACGTAATGACCGCTTTTAGTGTCTGGCCATTTTGGTTCTGTTTCATCTTGAGCCAGTGCGGCAGATAGGCAAGCAGCTAAAGAAAAAAAGAGAGTGGGACGATACATTTCGTTTTATAACAGGGTTTCTGATGGATTATTGAGTGTTGACTTTCCTAGAGACGTTCTGTTGCAATATCATGGCACATTCAAGCCTGTTCGCCTATGATAGCTAGCACTACTTATATATTGTTTTGGTTGTATTGAAATCGAGGTCGGCTGTCTCCTAGCGAAAGAATGGCAGTGTCTGTCATAGCCATCATGCAGTTTTGTTCTCGACCCGAGAACGAACCTCTAACGGAGAGCCGACAAGGATGAAGCTGTGATTGTGATTGAGTTGGATGTCTTGATTATCAGCGATTACATGTACTTGGGGCTCAGCAAAAATCGAACTCCGCGACGTACACAGTCAACTGCTGGCCCCATTCCCACTCTGTAGCCATGGACACTGTTTTTGAAGGAAGCGAGAGAGGTTGTATTGGGTCACAAACGGCCAGTTGATATGTCGCTGCTAAGACGCTCAGCCCTACGGCCTTGATCCGCTAACACGCAGCTCGGACTCAGATCCGAGTCCAAATTTTCCGAACCCGAGAACGAGGCTTGGCTTTGAAGCGCTCGATCTCATAGGGCAGAGACCATCATCTAGCGTGTCGGATCCTCCGTATAGGATTCTAGTCTGCATGGAGACGGGAGAGGCACCCCGTCTAAGCCTAAGGTAATTAGAGTGTTGACTCTCAACAACCCGGCATCGCACCATTCGCAAACTTCTCGTCTGTCGATGCGCTTGAGATCAATTGAAGGCAACCGAAACCGAAACTTCTCATTGCCATACGAGTTCCAATTTGTGGACCGAATCACCAATCTTGGACGAGACTCTCCATCATGGAACCGCCATATGATGTGTCACGGGGCACTAATGATAGCGTTATTGTCAACATAATGACACATCCTGGCAAAAGATCGCACAAGAAATCGCGAGGCGGCTGCACTACCTGCAAATTTCGCAAAGTCAAATGCGATGAAACGCGTCCAATATGCAGCTCGTGCCGAATGCGCGGAACGAAATGCGCATATGCACCGCTGCCAATACCTAAATCGAAGAGGAAGTCCCAATGGTCATCACCCTGGTACGCAGGAGGACGTGAGAGTTCCGTTTGTTCCGCTGTGTTTCCTGTTAGGTCCAATGCCCATTTCTCTCACTCTCAAGAAAGCCACTCTCACGGCACCGCCGGTAGATTAAGGAAAGACGGGGTCTCTTGGTTGTCGCCTGCCAACTTGGCTACGCTTTGGCAACCATCACCACGTCCGGAAGGGTTCAACAGCATTCTCGACATGCGTTTGCTTTGGTTCTACACTGCCGAAACAAGTTCTTCATTTAGTACCACTGAAGAAGGCCAAGACCCAGTTGATCTGGTCATGCGCACACGGGTCGTACAGTTGGGTTTCCAGGCCCCTTATCTAATGCAGTCTATCCTTGGTCTATCGGCACTTCATCTTCAAAGTCTTGGCCAGGAGCTCGACCCCAATTGCACGCTGTATTACCGAGCTAGCTCGCTAGAAGGTTATCGAACTGCTGTCGACCGAGCCGATCCAAAAGACCGCGCCAGTCTTGTTACGAACTCGCTTCTTCTTACAGCTCTTACCTCCCAAACCTTCCGTGATCCTAATAGCAAGGATCTATATATCCTAGACTGGATGGTTGTCTGGCGCGGCGTTCACATTCTGATCAGCACATTAGGGAGACGTCATTTGATGGAGTCAGGGCTCGCCGAGCTATTCTATCGGCCTCCATTTGATATTGGGCGAGCAGCGTACGCAATCCCCGAAGTGCTTCTATCTATGATATCCAATATCACTGCTAGTGATGAGGATTACGCAGATATACAAACCTACTACGACACCCTCAGATATGTTGGAGCTCTATATCATAGTCTTCGCGACGGACTAGGCCCGAAAGTGCATCTTTTTATCATCACTTGGTTCACGTTTATACCCCAAAGATTTGTTGAACTTAGCTGCCAGCGCCGCCCTAGAGCACTTATCATCCTGGCGTACTATGCTATGTTTCTGAAACTTAATACCGTCACTTGGTGGGCTAAGGGCATCGGCCAACGTACCATAACCGATATCATCAAACACCTTCATCCTGGCTGGTCAAGTCTTCTTAGGGTCCCTCTTCGAGCTACATCCACCAATGATCCCGCCGAGCTGGCTAATCTGATTCTCGAAGACACAGAGTGGTCTCTGCCTATACCTACGTCATCATCAAAGCAAAGCAATGATCATTTAAGTGATACTGTCCAGGATTTGAGCTGGGTGGACAATCGTGGAAGGGCAATCAAAGTGGAGGGCGATGCCGTGATTCTAACTCATTCTGATGATGAAGCAATTTTCACCGTTTGAAGCCATCTGCATGGCCATGGTGCTCCTCAGTTCCGAGGGCCTGAAGTCAAATTACTAAACGGCGAGGATGAAGTCACGCCTAGACGGGAACTAAGCAAAGATGACACAGCAGGAGGTTCCATTCTCGAGTCATCATATCTTACATGCATACAAAATAATTAGTTAGTAGTTGCCACGAAGGATAGGCCACAGAAGTTATGAAGGGTCGACAGTTCGTGTAACCACTTTAAGTGACACGTGACTTCGCGTCGTGATGGTGGGAAGAGGTTACGATCCTCGCGCAACTGAAGTAATGACTGGTTTAAGCCAAAACATCCCATCAATAATATTCATAATTCTGCATAACCAATGGTTTCAAAACTCTTGCAGATGCCAGAGGCCAGAGCTGGTATAATTGCCGTGAACTGTGCTGTCAGAATTGGTGTTCTAGCACCAACTAATAAACGAAGGTAGGTAAATTGTAATAGGAAGAGATACCTGGTCTTCTCTATATTGCTTATGTAGAGTCATGTTCAAGGTCAAAACGCTTGGAGGATAGCCCATTGGATGATTGGGATTGCTGGGCGTCTTTGACGTGTTTGGTCCATGATGAGAGAGTGGGGGTTTAACTCGCATCGTCAGGTTAGGGTTAATGCCAATTAAGTCTTTAGCGCGGGGGACGCGTCGTGCCGCGAGCTTGAACCGCATCGGAGAAAATGTTCGTTCACCTTTCTCGTCTTCCGATCTCACTTTTCCTCACCTCACAATTCAACCTCTCCCATTTCACCAGCCACCGTTCGAACCTCTTCCTCGAGCTCCTCGCCCAACTCAGATGATAGTTTTTCTAATCCGTACATTTACTGGCCGCTGAGGGCTCTTGAGCCTTGCCTTAGAGGAATATATGACGGCGTGATTTGGTCTTCCTTATTTCTACTCGATCGACATTCGGTCTCCCTTCACAATGGCTCCGGACTCTTCGCCGCTACCAATCCGGCACTCCAACGCCCGGGGAATCTCATCAACACCAACTCGAACTTCTATACCGATAGACGATGAGGACGAATTGGCCGATGCCACTATCCCCTGCTCGCCTGGCGCTGTCCTTCGCCATGACGATACCACTCAACCAACACAGGTCCTGAGCCGTCCAGGGCTGCAATCGTCGTCCCCTCCGAGTGTCGTCGAGGTCCCAGCCTCTTCACCTTTCCAGCCCAGCAACCGTCCCAGTTTGGGCCCGAATCTGGGCTCTCGAATAGCCCCTGCTGGCACTCTCTTCCGACCTCCTCCGAAACAAACCTTGGCCCAGAAAAGGCCGGCCCCTGAGCCTATTGACCTAACTTCCGACAATGAAGATGACCTGGTCCCGTCCCGTGGAGACATCGTGCCGACCAATTTCAAAGCGAAGGTTGCATCTTTCGCATACAATCCTGACAATGAGCGCCTTATGAGGGACAAGCTCAAGCAAATATATGACGTCTACGGAAGCATGTACCCCGCGGATATTGTCAGGACCGCACTTAAGAAGACGAACCTCGACGTTGAGCACGCTATAGACTGGCTTGAGAGGAATCACAAGCCGGTCAGGCCTTCCAAGCCTCAAGGACAGACAAAGCCATCAGGGCGCCGCCTTGTGAGCAAGGCTACTCTACAAGCCAGCCGCTCATCCTCCAACAGGCCTTCGCCCACACCTTCCCGAACCGCATCTCCGAGCCCTCCCAAGAAGAAACCGCCGCCCAAGCGACGTCTTATCCAAGGTCGACGCAATCCTAGCACGCCTTCCCCTGAAAAGCCTGCATTTGAGCTGCCTTCCAGTGACGACCCGCTAAACACCGTGATTGATCTTGTGGACGATAAGGACGACGCATTTCAAGCGGAAAAGTCTCCAACACCGGATGAAGACGGCGAAACGAAGGTCTTAAACTCTATCAACAACAGCACCCTTCAAGAATTGGCCGCCATGACCGGTCAGAAAGAGACACAGCTCCAACCTTTGATTGATGCACGGCCATTTAAGGACTTGAACCAAGCGAAGCGTGTCTCTGCCCCCAAAGCACCCGGGGCAAAAAAGAAGGCAAGGGTTAGCATTGGTGAAAGTGCCGTCGAGACCATCAAGGATTTCTTAAATGGTGTCGAGGCTATTGATCACGTTGTAGCAGAATGTGAGAAGAAAGCTTCCTCTGTAAAGGAGGTTATGGATACTTGGGATGTCAACAGCTTCGGTTACAGCAAGCGCAGCGCGCAGAGTACTCCAGTCCCTGATCTCCCACTCACGCCGACAAGTTTGTCAGAAAGCAAGCTATGCAGGCCGCCTATTCCCGAGCAACCGACATACATGGAAGGGAACTGCCAGATGAAGCCGTTTCAACTTTTCGGCCTGAACTGGATGTCGCTGCTTCACACGTACGAGCTTGGGTGTATTCTCGCCGACGAGATGGGTTTGGGGAAGACTTGTCAGGTCATTTCCCTCATGAGTCACCTTGTCGAGAGCTTCGAGAACTCAGGGAAGAGTGTTGAAGATGAGGATCGCCCTTGGCCGAACTTGATTGTTGTGCCTCCAAGCACCTATAACAACTGGCTGGCTGAGTTTGAGAAGTTCGCTCCTCAACTATCTGTCATGGGGTACAGAGGCTCTCAATCTGAGCGCGCGGAGATTGCTTACGAGGTAGAGCAGGCGCCGCAAGATTATCATGTGGTTCTCGGCACATACTCTCAGATCAATTCGGAGACCGACCTCGAATCCTTAAACTCAATGGGACTGCATGCCGCCATCTACGATGAAGGCCACAAGATGAAGAACCCAGAAACAAAGATCTACAAGGATCTGCGGCGGATCAGGACGGACTGGAAGATGCTGCTGACTGGCACACCAGTCCAGAACAATCTTCTGGAGATGATTGCTCTGCTGAGCTTCATCAACCCCAAGATGTTCGAAGGGCACATGGAGAATATAAAGTATATCTTCAGCCAAAAGGTCACTATTCGCGACGTTTCGAACGGGGCGTTCCTCTACAGCGAGCGTGTTAGGCGTGCTCGCACTATCTTGGAACCATTCATTCTCCAGCGACGCAAAGAGCAAGTGTTGTCCGATATGCCTCAAAAGATCAACACCGTCGTGCACTGCGACATGACGACCAGCCAGAAACCCGTGTACGACGAGTATGAGACGATCTTCAAGATGGAGCCCGCGCAGCGAGCAGCTCGTCAGAGCACAGGGAGAGGGAACGATCAGAACAATGTCTGGATGCAACTGCGCAAGGCAGCTATCCACCCGCTACTATTCCGACGGCACTTTACCGACTCTCATGTTAAGAAAATGGGTAAGGTGTTGATGGATACGCTACCGCAGTCAGAACTTCATCAGCCCAATCTGGAGCATCTGATCCAAGAGTTGAAGAACTCATCCGACTTTGAACTTCACCTCTGGTGCCGAGATTACCCCCGGCTACTCGGTAAATTCGACTACTCTCCCGAGGCGGAACTCAACAGCGGCAAGGTCAAGAAGCTGCTCGAGCTGCTCGAGCAATACCAAGAGAACGGTGACAGGGTGCTTGTTTTTAGCAAGTTCTCCAGAGTCATCGAGATGCTCCGAGAAGTTCTAGCGCTCAAGCAAATCGACCATCGTGTTCTTATGGGTAACACGAATGTGTCTGAGCGCCAAGAACTGATTAACGAATTCAACGAGGATCCTGACATCCCCGTATTCCTTTTGACCACTGGAGCTGGCGGTACTGGAATCAACCTTACTTCCGCCAACAAAGTCATCATCTTCGACCAGTCGGACAACCCGCAAGACGACATCCAAGCCGAGAACCGAGCGCATCGGTTGGGCCAGAAGCGAGACGTCGAGGTAATCCGCCTCATCTCTAAGGGCACGCTGGAGGAACTTATCCACAAGGCTTGTCAGAAGAAGATTGAGTTGGCTAAGAAGGTGACGGGTGCGGCTGAAGAAGATGAAAAGGAGGCATCGAAGAACCTAGAGCAGGAGGTACGCCAGATGATGGAGCAGGAAATGACACCGCCCTAGAGCGGCGGGAAAGTCAGGACATGATGGACTCGTTCATCAGAAGCGACATCGTTGGACTGCTGGATGAACAAGATATTTTCAGCTCTGTTGGAGTACGATTATTTGTTCAGCGACTTCATCTGGAGTCGGTAGACGCTGTGGACATGGTTGGAATTGTTGTTTCGTTTTTGCTGCACTTTTGGCTCTCACAAGGAGAGAACACTACGCTGGCGTCAGGACACACAACTAGATCGTGATGATTAATGAAATACTGAAGAGAAAGAGAGAGAGAGAGAGGTTAGCATGGCATCTCGAATTAGTGGCAGAAAGAAGAAGCATGGAAGATGGAAGCTCTATAGAACATAGAAGTAAGACGACACAGGCGCGGTTTGCATTTGCAGGCAGAAATACAAGGTCAAGACTATAATTCACACTGTTTGTCACCAGTCTCTTCATCCTCCTCCTCGTACTGCCCCGTCAAGGAACAGGGCAGATTCATGACTTGCCCATTATTGTCGACTCCACCTCCAAGTATGCCACACAGCCTCATCTTAAAGATGACCGAGCGCGAGCACAGAATCATGAATCATCCAGGGTCCATGAGTAGTACTTACTACCTTTGGTACTCCCAGTACCTAACCGTTACGCGAACATGACACGACCAAAAGGAAGGGATCGTCAAAAACCTCCCCCCCCCATCCCCACGCGTCTCTCAACCCTTCCCTCCTCCCTTTCCTGTCCACCATCAACCTTGTCGAACTAAAAAGAAAAAAAAAGCAAAATGAGCCCAACCTCGTTTCGGTCAAAGCCGCTGGGGACCCTGAAGTGGAGTTGTGTCTCTTTCTCTCACCATGGGTTTAATTTGAAAAAGAAAAAGCCCCAAAGACCCAAGCCGCGAATCCCTTCCCTCGCCCCAAAGCCCCACCGCACTATTAGTACCTATGGTCTTAAGGGGTCCAAGGGTCCAAACTTGGGAAGGGTAGGGCCCTCCCCGGGGCGCGTGCGGCCCATGATCCGAGCCTAACGTAGGTAGGTAATTAGAATAATAATGGAGTTTTTGTATTATTAGTTTTGATGAGTACACTTTGCTCCCTTGTTCTCTCCTATTCCCAGCCAACTCCATTTTTTTGATCGCCCGTTTGTTTGATGAACCTGTGGTTGAAGGAGGAGGAGGGTGGTAAAGGGAGGTTGGGGGCGGTTTTTTTGCCAGTTCGGCTTCGGCCGTGGAACATGCATGAACGTCTGCACGGGCTGACAGACCTGCATTGATGGCCTGCATATGTAAGACTGTTACTCGTCAATCACATGGTTGGTGCAGAGTCGATCAGGTCAGAGTAACATGTATTCACGATGATGGATAGATGGATAGATGAATGTTCAAGCCAAGTAATACTATTGATATAGTAGTCCGTAACGACTACCTAATGAATACCGCAAAAACAATGTGAACCTGGGTATAATCCTGGAGCCACGGGCCTCTCCCGCGTGTCCAATGAATGCAAGCCGAGAAAAAAACAACAAAACCAATGCCTAACATTCCTAAACTCCTGTGCCGTCGCTGTTGGTATCCTTTCCCAAGACGGTAATGCCCTAATTAATAGCCTCTATTGCCAATGTTCTAACTCTTTCCGTTCTCTCTCTCCCCTTGCTTGTGCCAAGTAGTTGGGCACTAATAGACCATGTCTAGTTAATGGACCGGTTGTTGGTCTAAGTCGTCGAGTGACGGGCCGGTCGTCTGCGTCGCGGCGGACCGGTATTTTCAGCGGACCAGAAATCGCTGGGCACTGTCTTGCGGCGATCGTGCTGGTTACCGAGTGGCCGCTTGAGGCCGATGCATCCAAAGTTGACCAATCTCCTCAGGCGATCTCCGACCTGGTCAGGATGAGCGCGGCCAAGCTGCATGGAACAGGTTGCCAATTGCTCATCTGTGAGGCTAATATTGCTGATGACGATATCAATCAGAAGACGATCCTCATCATTCGTCCAAGGGTGGTCGAAGTCTCTTAGTTCGGACAGCTTCTTCGGCGGCGCACGGGCGTACAAGTCTCTGCGCTCCAGACCGTCGGGCACGCGTTCAGGTGCCAGTCCGTAATTTGGTGTTTTTAGCTGAGACTGGGGGGCCTGGTCGTGGTTCGGGGGTGTTGTTGGGTTGAATCGGACGGACTCGCGGGGTCGCATGGCCCGACTCTTCTTTGCCTCGACATTTTCTGTCTGAGCGCTCTCTTCCTTGGGCCGCTTGGAGGGCGAAGTGTCAGGCTGTGTGCCATCTGAGGGCTGTGTGGTGTTAATCTTGTAGGAAGATCCAGCCTCATCACTTCTCCGCCTCTTGTTGCCGCTCTTGTTTACATTAGATCCGGAGAGCTGGTTGAAGGGGGTTTGAAGGCAGGATGTTGTTGGCTCAGTTTCGTCTCCACTAAGCGTAAATGAGCGCTTGCGCTTGGATAATGATGGGCGGGTCTCGCTTTGCTCTGGCTGTTCTGACTTGGACTCCTCCTGCCGGTGCTGTGAAGATGTGCGCCCCCTTAGGCGCCCCTTCAAAGGGGGAGAGACAGTAGCCAGAGGCGGAGTTGGCATCGTTCTCGGGGTAGAGTCGGAAGAAGTATACAAGTCAAGCGGAGGAAGACTGCCGTTGTCGGAAGCGCCAATGATCGACTGAAGTTTGCTGGAGGCGTCCAAGACGTTGGGGGTAGAAAAGCGAGAGGCGATAAATGTTGATAATGATGGAGCGTAGCTTGTCAACGGAGGCGACAGCGGTGAGACGAATAGGCGGGAAGCAACTGGTGACGACGCCGGGGAAGGACCCTGAGAGAACTGAATAGGAGCTCCGAGAGTGGCCATTGTGAAAAAGAAGGAGGGAGTATTCTAGTTGAGGTCGCTCGTGGTTGCTCCTTTAAGTAGTGTTTGTTTGGCGCAACCTTTTTTGGGGGTTGTTTTTGTTTCTGCCGCTTTTAAGTTTGGTGGGTGGCTGTCGTGAGGGACAACTCGAGTCGTAAGGTTCGAGATTCGGTAGAAATATATGTATGATATATGTATGGCTTGAAGTATATATAGCGTCAAGCGTGGACGTGTTTGTGTTCTGCGGTGTTTGGGGCGGAGATTCAGCTCGGTTGCGCTGCAACGGCTGCGCCTGCCCGCAGAAGACAAGACAAACAGACAGATGCGCCGCGGCGGAGAGGCGTCGGAAGGTGTCGCAAAGCTTAGGATATGAGTCGGAAAGTGCGATAGTCGAGTTTGAAGGTTTCGCGACGGCGGTGGGAAGGCGTGGTGGTGAATGCGACAAGAAGCAAGAAGCTGGCGGTGATGATCGCGACGGAGGGATAAAAGTGGTGAGTGAAGGTTGAGGGCGGCGGAAAATAGACAGTGAAAAGGCAGTAATAGTCCACTGAGAGTAACCTCAGTCTGGGAATGGCGGGTGATGTGCCCATTAAAGAGCCAGCGGCCAGGGGCCCCCTGTCAGTGCCCACTGTCTCCACTCTACAGGTACTAAGTTAGTAGTAGTAGTTCTAACCTTTAGCGGGAAAAGTACTGTAGGTACCTCCAATACCGCAAGCAGCCATTGACGCAGCCCTGAACAGCCCTGAGCAGCCCTGAGCAACCCTGAGCACGAACCCTAACGATGGGCTCGATCGACCCAAGACGGACTAACATGAGACAGGTTTTAGTGCTTTCGTCAGAGCCCATCCCTCCATGATTCCCATCAATTCAAGACAAAACAGGCACCGTGAGGTGACTTGTGACTGCTCTCTGTTGGTTGGATGAGTCTCTGTTGAGACTGTCTGACCATCATGATGATTATGATGCCGCGGCTGAAGACCCTCCCATAAGGTACTCTTCTAGGCTCCTAGTAACAACACTTCATCTCAACCCCTTCGACAGCCCGTCGCCGCCCTTGGATCGTATTTAATCGTACAAGGACGAAACGTGCTGGAAATAGCTTCCATGGCACCGCATCGGAACAAAAGGGCAGAAAGGTCAATCAGAGCGAGCACTAAGGTGACTGACTAACTTTACTAACACCAACCCAACCCAACCACAGCAGCTTGCATGCATGCATCCTTTATACTGCCCTCGCATTACACACAGCTCTCGACTCATACTCACACTCATACTACTCGTAAGTACTCACACCCACACCCACTCACACACTCACACACTCACACACTCACACACTCACACACTCACACACTCACACACTCTCTCTCTCTTTCTCTAATACGTATCTCAGCCCGATGGAATCGGAGGTCAGCCGGACGGGCAGCCAGCGGCTCGTCCCAAGTGCAAAAATCCAAGCTAAAATCCAAAGCAACCTACCAGTGTCATAGTAGACTCCCACACACTTAAACGCCCGTTTCCAATCTGATAGGTACTCTCCCTCACATGAGGACTATTTGAAAGTTTGGGATTTTTTAACTCGAGACATTCTGCCGCAACGCTCAGTCCTTCACACCCTCACTGTTAAGTTACCAACTTACTGTTAAGACGAACCTTTTTTCACCGCAACCTCTGGCTTCGGCTCTAGTTCTTGATTTATCTACATTAGTGTCGCAGCTTTCTTATAATACTCATGCTCATGTGTTTAAAAAACAAGTAGCGCTACTACACCTCTCCACCAAGCCCCCAACACACCTACATGTATTATCCACACCATTTCACCCATCCATCGGTCCATACGCTGAAATCCTCTTTGCTTGAAGTGGTGTGGAGGGACGAGGACGAAGAGGCATTTCTCGTTCTCGATCCAAACTCCGTCCTGTCGCCCGATGCCTTCTTCCGTGTGTCTGCCTGCCTACCTAACCAAGTCCCGGGCTTTACAGGCTCTTTTGTCCTATATTATCCCTTGAAATGAGGTCATCTGCCAGGTTTCCCATCTGCTCTGCCCTGGCAAGACTATCCAGTTTCTTGGTTCAGGGACGAGGGGTGTAGGTTTCAAATCCCCATTGCCCTTCCTTCCCTTCCCACTCCCGCTTTCTTTCGAGAGGAGGCACACAAGGCGACTGACACCGCTACCACAATCAATCAATCAATCAATCGCCAGGGCGAAGGGCGGAATGTGATGACCAGGTTGGTCTACTGACGGATGTAGACTAGTCCAGCACGGCAGATGCGGGAAAACGTGCCATCAAATGATCAAATGAGGGGCGTTTTACCAGACTACTACCTTGCCTTACCTACTACTAATCTACTCATGGACAAGTTGCCTCGTGGCGTCGGGTGAGATATTTTGTGGATGGCTGCGTGATACCACTCATTAGGTATTCCCTTCCCCTCTTTGATGCGCCTTGTCTTTCATTCGTCACTCTGATCTCCATGCACGTTTGACAAGGCCGCTCCCGCCTGCAACCACTTTAAGATGCCCTTCTTACAGTACCTTACCTGAGTACTTCTATACCTCAATGTCAGGTGCGGAACAATGCTATAGCATTGATGAAACAGCGCAGCACATCATCCTCTACACCGATCAGTCGGGTTCCTTGGTAAAAAGTACGTCTCGGCTGTAGTCGGACAGTGTGCCAGTCCCATCTTCACACCACCATTACAGATCGCATTGCATCGAAAAAAACTCAAAAGGAAATGCACCTTCATCGCAACACCACCGTTCCTGCGCCGGGCTGACTACTACCATTTACAAAACTTACATCATAAAAGTGACTGTGCCCCTCTATCATCGACGATTGCCTCAGCAACCAAGTATCCCACCCAGCATGAGGCTACCTTCGGTGACGTGAGTAGGATGCATGGGAGGGGAGGACGATGGCCGATGGGAAATCGAAAGAGGCTTGACGTTGGTGGGAGACGCGTTTAGACGCGACGTATACGCGCTTCTCACGCGTCGACTTAAATTACCTCGTGTGGCGCATTGACCAATTGCCGGCCCGAAACACTGTGGGGCCGAGCCTTTTTCCTTTCGTTCCCATCCCTTCCTCCCGTCGCGCCGCGTCGAACCGTAGGTAGTCTGAAGCTACTACTTACTTAGTAGTATTACGAGTAAGGCACATTTCAGCATTATGCGTCTGGCCAACCTCTCGCACGACGTGGGCATTAGCAGGGTTAATGCTACGAGTCCGATACCGTGCGATCCCTACTAAAGAGCAATTGCGATCGAAGTCTGCGTGCGGCCATCGAGCCTTTCTTATACTTTACTGCCCCTTCCACTAACACCAACCTCCTACACCCCTGGTTTTTCTGCACGTAATGAACGCGCGTGTGCATGAAATACCTATTCTTTCGCGCGCGTAGGGTCCTTCGGATTCTTCCTTTCCTATTCCGCTGACATCATCTCTATTTCTTTCAATTCTGGAAACTTACGGTCCATCGTGATTCATAGGAAAGTGATGAAGTCATTGCTGACTCGAGGTTGCAACTATCCCTTCGAACCTCTTTTCTGTTGCTCATCTTACCTGAGATGTCTGGCCATGTACATTCAGACCGAACGGGTGGGTACCTTACGTGGCCCATCTACACTCCTTTCTCAGTAGTAGAGGAGTTAACAACTTATCGATCTTGGATAGATGGGTGAAATACACTTCTGGATCTTCTTTAAAGGGAGGGGGTTTGAAACCTCTTCATCTCGGTCGAATCTTGCTTTTGCCTTTTGCCCTTGTTTGAAGATTCACGTTTAATTATGCACATGAAATTTTGGGTCCAGATCCAGACGATAGTGTCTTGTCAAAGACAGAACAGCGGGGGTTTTTTAAAGCCTGAGTCTCCCTTTTGTCCTCTGTATCCACAAAGAGGACCCAAGGTGACTAAGAGCATTGTGAATGATTGTGAGCTCTGCTGAAAGCTTCATTTGACAGTCTTATATTGCGGAATCCCGTCACAAGGACCATCTAGGCATCGTGTCTACTGACGAGCATCGAATTTCAGGGAGGACGGGGACAGGTCTGGATGCCCCATCCCCCTCCCTCGTTCGTAACTACTGTCTACTATCTATCAAGTAGTATGGACCAGTCGGATCATGGACACCTTTCTATTGTGCAATCTCAGAACTCACTTACAAATCTACTCTTTGGACTTTGAAGATGCATCGTAAGCCCCAACTCACGTCTTTCAAGAAAAAAAAATCATGTCCATCGTGTCCGCAAGGTCAACGTGGGCAAACGGGCCGCCTAAAGTAGAATGCGCTATCCAACAACCAAAATGTAACCCCCCAAGAACTAAAACCAAACCACTTCTGGTTCCCCCCATCGCCCTCTTACGGGCGCAACCGGCGGCAGATCCAGATCAGGTGAGCCCAGAGAATCCAGTCATGGGATCAGAAGGAGCGGCGCGCTGCCGGCAGATCTCCCACCTCTCCACCGTTTGGGGAGGGGGCCGGACTTTTGCCTTGATTAGCGGATGGTAACAGTCTGATAAGCTCATGATAAGAAACACTGCTACATAGGTAAGTTATTGTCAGAGCTTTTGCTCTGTGCTGTTAGTTTTAACCATGTTGGTACTCTATCTCAGAAAGCCATAAGCTGAAATACTGGGAAGTCATGAAAAGTTGGTGAAGCCAGTAGGGTTGTACACACCAGTCGCTACGATTAGAAAATCGACAGTAACACTTCATATCGTAGCCATCGTAGCACGAGCAAATAGCACAGAGTAGAACAAACATCGATCTGCCATTCCCGAAACGCCTCAAGAAATAAAAACCAAGTACAACCTGTCACAGCTTACAGCAAAATTATCACGTTGGGAAGCCGACAAAGTAAGACACTGAACCGGTTCTAAGAGTTGGGGATCATCGCAAAAACAGCAGCATCATTATTACGTCCTGGCTACATCCAGAGAAGGCCACCCTAACCCGAGTAATGAAGAGAGCAGGCTTCGTCAGAGGACGATGACCCGTTGACAAAAAGGGGAAATAGAGAGAAAAGAAAAAGAAAGAAAAAGAAATACGAGAGAGAAGAAAAGCCAAGAACAATCCCTCGATCAGAAAACGCCGTCTTTCGCAGATGATGAAAGCCCGAGATAGAGAGAGAGTCGAAAAGGATCAAGTAAGCCAGACCAACAGCAACTCCTCCTTTCCCAAGCGCAAATTTACCATTCTCCAAACTGTTGCCCTGCTTCCTGATTTCCAATCGCCCGTACCTCTCCTCCAGCGCATGCTTCGAAACACAAAATTGAAAGAAAGGAGTGGATGTACCAGTAGATGCACCATGTATTAAAGCATCCCATTGCGCTCCGTAAAGTTCCGCCACCAAATCCCCTCGCCCTTTAGCAGATCGAGCTCATTCAGGGACGACTTGATGAGGTAGCGGTCTGCCTCCACAAGAACTCCATAGAAACGTGGAAACGGGATGGTATGAAAAAGGGAGATGCTCGCATATGGGCCAGAGAAATAACCTGCCGCTACCATGCCATCAGACAATAGTGTTCAAGGAAAGTAAGAAGAGAACGCCCAAGAAAATGTCATGCCCCCTTGGGGCGTGCAGCTACGCCGTCAGGAATCTCGCGATGCCGTTGGCTATGCCAAAATTCGAGCGCAAAAAGGATTCAAAACAATTTTTGTGCCCTCTATCCAAAAGGGCGCAGGGTAGAGAGCGCGGAGTGCCTACGGCATTCCGTGTGCTCCATCCAACAGGCTTCGTGATATTGTCTTCGTTTTCGTTTATCGCTGCTTGCATCGTGGTCGTCTCGGTGATATGTCTTCTGAGGAACTCCCAACCCCCCGAGCGTAACCCTTGATTTGCAAAGCATTCGTCTAGTGTTTTGTTTATCTTCAGTCTTCTTTTTCCTTGCCGTCATTACATGACAATGCAATCCTTGTCGTTATCTTTGCTGATTTTGCCGGACCGCGGAGGCGCTACATCCATGGGAGTGCCCTGTCCGCTGACCGCTGCCTCAATGATAGCAAGACGCTGCTTCGCCCTCTCGTCGCCGGCATCTGCTGCCTTGACATACCACACGTTGGCCTCGAGGATGTCGCGGCGACAGCCAATTCCCATTTCGGTAAAGTACCCGACGGCGTACTGCGCCTTGACGAAGCCTGTGAAACGTAGCACCAGTCAGCTAAAAAATTCTCCTATGCTGTACTCTGCTGTGAAGTCATTGTCCAATCTTACCGAGTTCTGCAGAACGGCGCGCCCACTCATATGCTTCTTCTTCGTCCTTCTCGAGCACCGGAGGCGCCCCCACCATGTACCAGGCACAGAGACCCATCATCGCCGCAGCGTGCCCGCGCTCGGCAGCGCCTGTGTAGAAATGCACAGAAAGGGCCGGGTCTTTGGGACAGTCCAATCGCCCGTGCTCATAAGCATCACCCAAGCGGAAGTTAGCTTCGGGATGACCGAGGTCAGCCGCTTGCGTGAACAACTCGGCGGCGTATCGCTCATCGGGGAAGACGTCGTCCCCGTAGCCAGTCTCGTACAAGCAGCCCAGTTGGTAAGGCGCAGCATTGTACTGCGAGTCGGCGGCTTCGGTGGCAAGCTTCATCCATTTGATACCTTCACGGTACCTCTTCTCACCAAGGTCGCCAGACAAGCAAGCCTTGCCAAGACGCGTCATAGCTCCAGGGTGTCGTTTTGAGGCGCCTGTGCGCAGGAACTGCACAGCCTTTGCTGGATCCTTACGGCAGCCCCAGCCGAACTCGTAGCAGAGTGCGGTTCGGTAAGCAGACTCAGCATGCCCGTGCTTCGCGGCAAGGACGAAAAGCGGGAAAGCAGAGTTGTAGTCTTCTTTGCCCTTGCTGAAGAGTCCAGAAGCGTAACCGTCAGCCAGATAGTACTGTGCAAAGGGGTATCCGCCGCTAGCCAGCTTTTGGAGGATTTGACGAGCCTCGCGAATCAGCTCGTAGGGGCTCGTTACTGTAGCCTCGATTATAGGGCTGTCGTGGTCTCGCAGTGGCTGTGGGCTTGCTTTCCTACCCTTAGGATCGGTAAAGTCAAGACCATGCTCCTGCGCAGTCGAGACTAGAAAAACAGCGAAGGAGTAGAGGATGGTAAAGTCGTTCGTCTTCTTGGCGTTTTGCCGGTACATGTCGAGCGTCTTTTGTGTGCTTAATAGGGATGCATTGTTGCCGATAACGGATCGCAAATTAGAATTATCGAGGCCACCCGTCGCGGGTGCCTGCTGAGGGTAAGGGACATTGAGGAGCTCGGCATAAGTCGACATGCGCACATCAGGGGACTTGCGAGAGTTCACCGAAGGCGCGCGCATGTGCGACCCTCCCGGCATAAGATTAGGCGATCGCCCTCGAGGGGCCATATCGGAGTAAGCAGACTGCGGGCGCGGCAGAGAGCTTCTTCGGAAGTACTGAGACGTAGGAGTCAGATGCCGCCTGATGTGAGGAGCGCTCTCTACCAGATCCGGCGTAGATGCGGTTCTCATATCATCGCGGGGCACGCTATTGACACGTGAAGGCTGGGGAGAGTGCTGCTGATGGTGGTACTGGAACTGTGGTACAGACTGGATCCGAGGGAGGTTGCCCTCGATCACAGAGCTTCCCGGGGAGTCCTCCATGGCTTGACCCTCTGTATTCTCATTGATCCCTGAAACGGAGCTCGCGCTGGTCGCGGCAGACGACTCGGTGGACGCGGGTTGCTGTGATGTGCTTGTGGTATCGTCCGACTCGCGACTGTTGCGGTAGAGCTCCTGTTTCCTAACGCGCTCTGTCGGGCTCATGGCGGAGGTGTGGGCTGGCTCGGCGAAACGTTCTGCTGTGGTTGCTGAAGTCGGTGTGGGCGTAGTCTGCTCGTGAGCGCCATAGTGGTTCTTGGCGGCGGAACTGACGGAATTATCGCGACCTTCTGAGGGCGAGTAGGTGGAGACTGGAGTTTGCGAGTCCGTGTCGAAATCGCCAGACACGAATTCAGCGGCGTAGGAAGGATGTCGAGTGCGGTCGGCGACGTTGAACTGGGCTGCATGTGGCTGCGTATGCTCAATGTCGGCGTTGGATGGCTGGACAAAGTTGTCGTTCTGGAAGTTGACCCGGACGGGCGAGACGGGACCCTCCCGAATTCGTGCGCCGTTATCCATGGAGCCTTGAGGGACGGCTAGAGGCTTGCGGGAAATCCGCTTCTGGCCATGGCTATGGTTTTCCGACTCGCCTGTTGGGGATCTATGAAGGGCCTGAGCTTGGGTATTGTCCCGGTGGCTGCTGGGAGAGGCAGACGTTGGAGGCGGCGAGGTGCTGACTGCGGCCATGGTTTGGTCACCGGTCAGGTACACTCGTCGTGATCCCCGTCGCCAGAGATGAGGAAGAGCAGCTTGTACGGCGTGATTTTCTAGTGTGTAGGTCTAGCACAAGAGGGTGTGGAAGGCTGTCCGTTGAGAGATGTGCGAATGATGGTGCTAAGTATACGGCGAAAGGCTGTAGAAGAGTACTGTAAAGCAGAGGGCAGTCAATGCCGTCCTGAGATATCGCTACGCAGCATCAAAGCCCGCTCAGGATCAGATGAAGATTCGAGTCGGTATGAGAATATCGAGAGGGGATCTAGCCGGACCGTTGGTTAGGAGGCGGGTGGTGGTGGCCGGTCCGTAGTGCTAGTGGTGGTATTTAGTGGCGGCGTCGTCTGGGGGGGAAGACTGGTGGAGGAAGAGCTTCAAGACGTTGGCGCAATGCAGGGCACCCAGCAGGCCATGGACTTTCTCCTCCCAATCGCACTAAATGTGGGTGGACGACTGATGGTGCCCTGCTGGGCCGTGGCATTAGTGGGTGGCCTCCACTGAATAAGAGGGGGCCCCTTCGCCTGAAGCCTGGGCTAAGCCACTGGAGGCAGTGGAGGGTCTACTGCCAGTCCACTGCCTGTCCACAGCTATCCCACCACCTTAGGCTACAGTCTGCACTGTGACGGTAAGCGGCTCAGCGCTCTTGGGGGCCTTTCTTGTCGCCCGACTATTCAGGGGAATCTGGAAGGACCCATGTGCGAATAACATGGCTCATGGAGAATTTGGTACCCGGAGACAGCGAAAGCCCGCAGCTCCGGCCAGCATTCGACACTGTGGCGTTGGTGGTCAGGGAATATACCCAGGGCTTGGGTTCCAAAAATGTACGAACAGCAGGGGCTGGAGATGACTTGACGATGATCCTCAGACGCCCTCAAACGCCCTTGACGTAAGACTCAATTCCCGAGGGACGAATTTAGCTGTCCCACTACGCTCACTACTACTACTAAGTAAGTATCACCATGACTGTTACGAGTACGGGTCAGAATGTCAGAATACGGGCTATCATCGAGCCAGGGAGACCATAGCAGTCTATTTGACAACTCGGGGGAACGAGCAATAAGCTGAGTCGTTCGCTCCTGAGACAGGTCATTCAGTCCCCCTCGTATGGATTACTACTTGCTCGCACGTTAAAGGACCGAGGGCGCGCAAAGGGAAGGAAGCGCAACTTCGGATAAGGTATTTGCCCATATACTGAGGAGGCTAGCGAAACGGGAATTCCACACAAGCTGGGCAATCCGATAATGTCGCTATTCGAGCTAGATCTTGCCAATTATACCATCAAGTGGCGGCAGAGGGTCTCAAAGTAGCACTATGCATGTGCGTAGTGCAGCTGAGCCATGGTCAATGTCTCGCACGTTAATCCTCCGGGAGAGCACAATAAGGTAGGCCGCATTCTTTACTCCTTCTCCAAGTTCTTCCTTCCTTGTCACCTACGTATACTTAGTAACTTACTTACTCGGCACCTTCCCAACAAACGAATACCCGCAAGACTGAAAGACTGCAAGCATCTGGTTGGACGGGAGGCGCTCTCCATGTTCAATATGATCAACACATATTAAGCTCAAACATGAGAAACTTGAAAGTACCGTGTGAGAGCGATGAAACCCAAGCATCCAAGCGCTTTAGCCATTCCTATACGAAGATTAGAGTAGCAGCTAAGTGGAGCAACCAAGGACATGTTGCAGGTAAACTAAAATAAAAAAAACCACAAGCGCATACAGAAAATGCTACCTCCAATGAGTGATGGCCAAGGTCCAACGTGTGAGAGCGGTACCGAACGGGCTGTCATCGCTCCTTCTGGACCCTGAGTCGCACGGCTGACCGCGATTCTTAGGGGAGCTCCTTCTCTACTGTAAGGTAGTAGTAGTACCTTTTCCTAGGTAGGTACTTACCACCGACCTCGCTGTAAGGTAGCAATCTCCTTCGCTGCGCGCTCTTGCTACTTTAGTTGCGGATTAAGGTGGTGGCATCTGATGGAGGAAGTCACGGCCGTTGAGATCGCTTCTGCTATCATCGTACTAGAGGTAGTTCCTCAGATCCAGAGGCACCTGGGGATGCAACAACTCCCCCTTTCCACATCGTTGATGCGCGATTCTGACGCCGTGCCAAAGATGGCTGACGACAGCTGTGCGAGTCATGATAATATTTGAAGGCGTTCTTCCCGCTGGCCTGGGTCCCGATCGATCCCAGGAATGCGCCTAGTTGTCTCATGCTGTCAGCCTTTGGGGTCAGTGGCGTCGGCTACGTCAGGAACGCTGCTTGGCTTGTTAAGAGACGGCTTCATCACGGTGTTAGACTTGCAACACAAGTCTACGCGAGACCACTAAATAGCGAGCCCAATTAGGCATTAGAGGGCTCAGTTCTACTTGGACTGAGCATGCCATGTCCGGGATAGATTTCAAACAAGCGGAGAGCATCTTGCGACAGACCAGAGGCACAACGGTGACAATACAGAACGCGGCTAAGACATGAGCTAACCTCCCGCCAGAGGCGACCGTCAAGAGAGCCCCCAAGCAAAGCATCGCATGCGACACCGCCAGTTTTTTCTTGATCAAGTGTCGACCCGAAAAGAATAACGCCTACCTATTTTGGGTTTTTGTGCAACCCTATGTGCCCAGAAGAGCCGTCGTGTGCGCTCTCGCTACTGCTGCATTGCTAGCATCAGTTTTCCACGTCCTGCAAGCGACATGCAAGCCAAGACCGTACCAGACTCCGCTCCTAGTCTCTGAATCCCCCCTAAGGCCCTCGTGGAGACATGATCTGATTTTTTTTGTCTGCCTCGTAAGAGATCGTCGCAGGGCCTGCCTCTTGCTTAGTGGCCTTGGTTGATTGGGCCATCTGCTATCGTTCATGCCATACGAGCTTCTCAACGTCGTGACCTTGTTGATTCATGGACACGATATGCTTCACAGCCTCGTGCAGGGCAAGTCGTTCTGGCATGAAGGATCATGCGTTTACGAGTCTAACGTATGCCAACACGTATCCATTCCTGAGCACTGCCATATTTCATGTCGTACTACGAGGTCTTGGCTGTAGAACTAGGACGACTAGAATACATAGATGCCTCATATAAAACAGATTTTTTTTTCCGGCGCCAAGACTTTGGTACCGGAACAGCAGTGCTCCGGTGTTGGCAGGCTCTCAGTATCTTATTGCCTACCTAGAGCTAAGGTGGATGCCAGAGATTTGGCTACCTCCTTCTCAGCCCTAAGTGACCGGGACATTGATTCATAGCGTTCAGCACTGGCAGAAAAAAAAATGCATCCAGTCGTTAGTGCGAGGGGCTGAGGGGCCAACGGACATTGTCGTACCTACGAGTATGGAGTATGCATTTCTCTCCACGACACGCAAGCTCATGGAATCTCATGAAATAGTTCAAGCACACTGTGCACTCAGAAAATGGCTGCCCCTCCGACGGTGCGGCTGAGGAAGCTTGAGCGATTTGAGATGTGGTCAGACCACGGTATCGCTGCAGCCCTTGGGCCCGCGACATGGCATGACGCCGACAGGCAATGCTGTCCTCTCGAAGACAATTAGAAATGGATAGTTTTCCTGGCGCTCCGCAGTAGCGTGACGCCGTGCAGAAGAGGCGTGTGAAGCAAGTGACGGCTTCACACCTTGGCAGACTAACCAACCCCGTATTCAGCTTCAACTTCGGGCGGTTAACGTCGAGTGATGGCCGACCTACGGCGCTTGTCCCGTGCCATGCAAGTCTGGAATGTGCACGAAACGTGGGAGAGAATGGTGGTCAACGTCATGAAGCTGATGCTAGCTGCGGTCCTGTCTGGCTTTTTTTTTTTTTTTTTCGACACGAACAACGCGGCCTTGACAAGACAGCGAACCCCCATAATTTGTTTTAGGGGTTCGCACCTTTGACACGAGATCGCATGCCAGTTAAGGGTCCATTAAAGCGGAATGGGGAGCGGAGCTTTCGGATCGAACCATTGATCGCTTATTTTTGGCATCGTCCAGCATCCCATTGAGATCCCCGAGCCGGCAAAGATGCCGTTCACATTGACCGACTAAACCCCCAGTGCGCAGTGTGACAGCGAGACATGATGATGATCAGCTCGTATTATTCTCGCATGTCCAAATATGGCTCATCTGGCAGGCTGGCCCTGCAAGGATGACACCGAACGCACGTCGAAGCTGGTTCACCTACACTGCTGCACCAAACAAGCTTGATTGTGCGTTGTTCGTCCAGAGAATGCTTCATCCATTATCGCCTATCCCATTGTGGGTAAAAGAGCTGATATGTAAGCCAACGCTCCAGACCAACGCTGAGGTAGTACCGTAACAGTAATAACGTCTTCACACTGCTACGATAGCCGCGAGCTGTAGCTGTGTCACGTACGTATAGCAAGAGGCCATACGAAGTATACTCGGCAGAGACATAGGTGGGCTTCTACTCTTACTTGGCATGTGCATAAGTCCATACATGGCGGAGTGGTAGGGCTGACAATGAATATTCGTCCGGGCAGGTGACCTGTTGACACCTGCACGCCGGATAGCCACAGTGTCTCCGCTGCGACGGATCCAACATTCCTTAGTATATCCTGTTCACGAATATTTTGACGCTCTTTGCATGTGCTTCGAACAGGCAGATAGGATGTGGTTTGTAGTAATTGACCACAATTAGCTTCCCCATCTATCAATTGCCCCAAGACGTTCAACGTATTCTTACGGCAGCTTAGTGCATCAACGTATGGATGCTCCTGTGCTGCGATTTCTCTTCAGCGAGATGTTGCAAGAAGACAGCTCTATCCTTCTCATGTCTCCTGGTATGGTAGCCTCAGGTCCCTTTGGCTAACGTGAGCCGTCGAGCAGCTTACCCTAAGCCTGCGCCGCAAAACTGTCAACGTAGTTGTCAAGGTCCATAAAGCTATCGCTACATAATGCTATTTTGGGATTAAGCGAGTAATTCGGCTCCTTCCTTCTATGCTTCTAGAATATTGATCGAAAGGGAAATGGCATATTGACGTTCCTGTCAAGCGGGCCGTATGTCACAATCCGGCCCACCCCGATCTTGCATGCTTAGATAAGGTCCGATGGCGTGTGCTCCTCTGTATTGAAAGCTTCTGGCATGTCGAACATGTGAATTTCTTAATCGAGACGTTCGTTCTGTAGGCTTGAGGTGATATTTGCTGGTCTACTCCGAGTTGCTCTTTTGGGATATACGACGTGATAAGAGTAAGGTTAGAGCGCAAGACAGTGTTGTACAACTACCGACAAAGCAAGACCGACTGATATTATTCGGCAAGAAACCCACCGAAGAGAAGATTGCAACAATGAAAGAGCCGCTCTGCAAAAAAAAGACGCTCCCAAACTTAACCTATCCATCACCTCGAGCGCAATGGAGCTGAAAGAAAGATACGTGTAGTGTGGGCTATAGGGTAGGAAAAATCATGGGCGCAGGTTCCTACGAGGAGGACATCTCGTGTAGCTCTTGGTGTTTCTTCAATATCCTCACTTGATTATTGTGAAAGGAAATGCCACAAGAACATCCGAATATGATTATGGTTAGGTTTTGCGGATCGTGCAACGATTATTGTTGTGGTAAGAAATAGCTGTCACTGGGTAGTAGGTTAGTAGGTAGGTGCTCGTGTTAATACGCAATGTGGAAAGTTAAATCTGTTCTGAGATGCAACTAATGTACATAAGAAGCCGTTTTTTCGAACGATTGACGATGCATGCACAACCTAATACGATGAAAGCAAGCAATGAAGCCTGTTTAGAAGTCGTAAAGTGTACATTTGAAGCATAGTAATTAAACTACAAATCATCTTGTCGTCATTCATTATTGCCAGGCGTAAGCGACCTCCAGCTCAGAAGTTGCCGGCTGAGAGGAACCGGTCGTCTCGACAACAGGGGCCAGCCGGACAGGACAGGGCCGAGAATGAGCAAGACGCAAAGCGGGCTGTGCCCACGGCGATCTCACTTTCACGAGGGCCCCATCGAGTTGCGCACACCCATGTCTTGGATTGTACTTGTGAAGTAACTCCTAGCGCGAAGATGGAGATGTTCGGCCAATCGAATTGTCATTAACTATCAGATTTGCCATGTTCATGTGGGGTCAGGTGGACGGATTGCCAGGGGGACCAGCTCCCGTGACTTGGAGTGTACTTTGGGGCCAGGGGGGCCTCGATCTCCCTGGAGACATGCGCCTTTGGGGAGAGGAGGGGGGGCTAAACACGAGAAGGAGGTCGAATTCTTTTCTTCTCTCTCTCTTTTTCCCGGCTTGGGGCGGTCGAAGGCTACTTCGTAGTAACTCGGCGCCGCCCCTCCTCCCCTGAATTAGTGGAAGGTCAAAGTGTCTACTGTAGAATACATGCTCGTAGGAGCGCTGTAAATGGTCTGTACGATGGCTGAAGCATCCAGATAGGGGCTTGTAATTAAGAGCAAAAGCTGGCGCATGTACGGAGTATTAACAGCGACGATACGGGCAGGGGCAAAAAGAAAGGGAAAAAAAAAAAAAAAAAAAAAAAAAAGGATACGGCTCGTGGTCAGCAGCGCTTTTTACAGGTGGTATCAGTGGTAGCAGCAGCCGCAGCCGCAGCTCATCGTTCACGCCTAGAACCTTGGCTGCAGTGGCTGGCCCTAGCATTTGGCTACCTTTTCTCGTACCTTGCCTTAGGTATCCTCAACGCTCTCCTTCTTTCTTGCAAACCAGATGAGGAGGACCTGTTGGATATCCTCCATCGCTCGTTGAATTAACCTTCCTCTCGTTGCAAGCCGTCCATCGTTATTATATTGCTTCCTTGTTGTTTTCGACTTTTACGATCTTACTCGTAATATCCCGGTCGGTGGCTTGGCTCCGCTCCTCCAACCTCCACTCCCCTCCTGGCCTTCTCCTCCCCCCGAACCGATTCGAGTTCTTGTGCTGTGTGTTGTGTTGTGCTGTGCTGTGCCAGCGCTGCCACGCCGTGTCTCGCTTTTGGTCTCTCCTCCCTCGCAATCCGACCGATCAAACGCTTAGGCATCGACCAGTCTAAGATCTTTGTTTGCTTTTGGTTTTGAGCCACGTTGCCGTCTCGGTCTCCCACGCAGACTTACGAGTACAACTGCTCGTTGTCCCGGCAAGCCTACTCGCGTGTCTCTCCGATCCGTGGCGAGGTACATCGAAGGCGGGATAAGAGAAAAATCCGACGACCAACATCGATCCTCAACGTCCCTCTCTGCGACCCGTCCTCTACGAAACGAACTACTGGCATAGCAACGGCGATTTTTTTGCATTGATATCCCTTCTTGCTTCTGCTTTGACGGCCAACCAAGCATTTTAATAGTCGGGCAGTATTCTGGGAATAGCGCCATCTGTCGCCGCCCTCTCCCTGCACTCAAGGACTGAAATCCGTGCCAGGGCCCACGAAACAGGCACAGGCAAAGACAGGGATCTCGCCATTACAATTGGGCATTGCCAACTGCCTTTGCATTGGCACACGCCGCCCTGCTTTCCAGCACTTGGATTTCGTACCAGCTTGTGCGAGAGCCTCGTCTGCTTTGGAGGCCCCATAATAACATTACAACACAAACACAGCGTGAGTACTTGTTCCATCGATTACATCAGGCAAATTTCGTTGTTTCAGCATTCTCTTCTCCCTCCTACATCGATGCTGGCGATGCGTCTGCTTGATCTATTCTCTTGACAGCGCATCGTGCCTCAAGCCATCTTTGTTTTTTTTCTTTTGGGCTCCTCAAGCCGTTCCTTCCCCTTAACGCGCTCGCGCTCGCGCTTGCTGCCTCTCGTTGTATCCTTTCCTCCGTCAAAAGACCTTCGTTTCGATTTCTCGCGTTGCTGCCCGCTACCTCGCCTGGTAGCGCTATCGCTGCGCTTCGAATTGAGGGTGACGTCTCCCCATCATTCCTTTTCCTTTCCCCAAGTTTGCATTCCATCGCCCAGCACTTGGTCCCCACTGGCCCTTTTTGTGGCTGGTGCCACCCCTAATCTAATGCAAAAGGAGAGTCAACACAATTGAAGCACGCTGCTAACACTCCGTCTCCAGGACAATGTCTCTCCCTGAGAGACCGGGCGCCAGCCCCAACCGCGAGGATCGTCGTGTTTACAGAAACTCTCCATCCAGACGCTCACGACCTGGTGATGTTGAGACTGGTAACTACCGACCTGTAGCCGGCATGGGTCAGCATGAACGTGGGAAATCCGCCTCATCTTACGCCGAAACAATATCGTACCCTAATACGAATACAGAGAACATGCCTCTGTCGCCGACCGAGGAACAGCGCCGTGCGAAGCATAACAGCGGCGACTCCGGCGGCCTCGGCCGCAAGAGGAGTCTGATCCGACCAGAGCGTAACCGAATCGACAGAGATCACGCCAACTACCACTACCACAAGCATGCCGCCAACATGAGGGTCCTGCCTTCATCGACGGGCAACGATGCCCTGCTCGAGGAACTCGAGGGCTCAACCGATCGCTCCAATTCACACACCAACCACAGCACTTCCGATTCACCCCCGAGAAGAAGTCGCCGCAGCGACGTCGAGAAGAATGAAGCCTATGCGTCTACTAATCCCAAGAGATCCAAGTCGGGCAAGATGACCAAACAGCAGAAGCGTCACTCAAGACGCAAGAGCAAGTCCAAGATGCAAGAGGAGCAGATCCGCCCGCCGAGCTTCTGGAACGTTTACTGTGCCATCGTCACATTCTGGTGTCCAGACTTTATTCTGAAGTGCTTTGGCAAGCCGACAAAGGCGCAACGGAGAGCCTGGAGAGAAAAGATGGGTCTCATCAGCATCATCTTGGCTATCATGACAGCCGTGGGTTTCCTGACTTTCGGGTTCACCCAGGTCGTCTGTGGCAGCCCTCCCGAGCGTCTCCGCATCAATGATGTATCTCCTGGCTACATGATCTTCCACGGAAGAGCGTATGACTTGGTTAACTCGCATCATCCTCCTGCCGAGGGCATGCCCCTTCGTCAGGATGGCTTTGGCCCTAACGTTCTGTATGATCTCGACACCAGTTATGGTGGCATGGATGGAAGCTTCCTCTTCCAGAATGTGAATGGTGCTTGCAAGAACTTCATTACCCTGGCTGACGACTCCGACGTCCCCACCAACGATGATGGCGACTTGGGCTGGTACTTCCCCTGCAAGACCTTCAAGCAGGATGGCTCCAGCGAAGTCAACACGACTACCGATTACTATCTTGGCTACTCCTGCCACACCACGCTCGACTCTCGCAATGCTTTCTACCAGGAGATCAGCGGCCAGGCGGATGTCTACTTTAAGTGGGAAGACATTCGCAACAACTCTCGCAACCTCATGGTCTACTCCGGAAACGTTTTGGACCTGGATCTCCTGCAGTGGTTCAACGAGTCCCAGGTCGTTATCCCTCAGCGTTTCAAGGATTTGAGAGACCGCGATACCGAAGTAAACCAGGCAGTCCGTGGCCGCGACGTTACTCGCTCATTCCAGTCATCAGCTGACAAGAAGCTGGCTCAATGTTTTGAAGAGATTATCAAGGTCGGATCCGTTGATACCGAGACGGTTGGCTGCATTGCTTCCCAGGTTGTTCTGTACTGCGCTTTGACTCTGATTCTTGGTCTCGTCGGTGCCCGATTCGTCCTGGCCATCATCTTCCAATGGTTCATCAGCCGTCGCTACGCTGCCAACAAAACTTCCCAGAGCTCGGATCGCCGCAAGCGAAACAAACAGATCGAGGACTGGTCGGACGACATCTACCGCGCTCCCATGCGTCTACCTGGCGACATGGGAAGCACTGTTGTTGGCTCTGACAGGATGAGCAAGCGTGCCTCGTTCCTCCCAACTCACTCCCGATTCTCTACTGTTTACGGTGCCAACGACCCTGTTCCCGGTCGCCGCGGGCCTACCACGATGGGTAGCCAGGCTGCCTCCAGCTCCCTCCAGCCTACCTCAGTCTACAAGCAGAGCAACGACAGCCGCGCCAGTTTCCTTCAATCCGATCCCTACGCTTCGACCTCGGGCCCTGTGGAAGGTCCTGGACCGGCTGGCTTCATTCATCCATCTGTTGTTCCTCAGCCTCCTGCTGACTGGCAGCCTTTCGGGTTCCCCCTCGCTCATACGATGAACTTGGTTACTGCTTACTCTGAAGGTGAAGAAGGAATGCGCACAACGCTGGACTCTATTGCTATGACCGACTACCCCAACAGCCACAAGGTCATCGTCGTTATTTGCGACGGTATCATCAAGGGTAAGGGTGAGGCCAAGTCAACTCCTGAAGTCTGTCTCGAGATGTTGAAGGACCACACCATCCCTCCCGAGATGGTCGAGCCCTTCTCCTACGTCGCCGTCGCCAGTGGTGCCAAGCGCCACAATATGGCCAAGGTCTATTGTGGTTTCTACGACTACGGCAAGGAGTCTGCCATCCCTGCCGAAAGGCAGCAGCGTGTGCCCATGATGGTTGTCGTGAAGTGCGGAACACCCGACGAGGAGAGTGGCTCTAAGCCCGGTAACCGTGGTAAGCGTGACAGTCAGATCATCCTCATGTCCTTCCTCCAGAAGGTCATGTTTGACGAGCGCATGACGGAACTCGAGTACGAAATGTTCAACGGTCTATGGAAGGTTACTGGTATCTCACCCGATTTTTATGAGATAATGCTCATGGTCGACGCCGATACCAAGGTCTTCCCTGACAGTCTGACACACATGGTCTCTGCCATGGTCAAGGACCCCGAGATCATGGGACTGTGTGGTGAAACAAAGATTGCCAACAAGCGAGACAGCTGGGTTTCTGCCATCCAAGTCTTCGAGTACTTCGTCTCACACCATCTGGCCAAGTCTTTCGAGTCCGTCTTTGGTGGTGTCACCTGTTTACCTGGTTGCTTCTGCATGTACCGTATCAAGGCGCCCAAGGGCGGCCAGAATTACTGGGTCCCCATCCTGGCCAACCCTGACGTTGTCGAGCACTACTCCGAGAACGTGGTCGAGACGCTTCACGAGAAGAATTTGTACCTGCTCGGTGAAGATCGATATCTGACTACGCTCATGCTGCGAACCTTCCCTAAGCGCAAGCAAGTCTTTGTTCCCCAGGCTGTGTGCAAGACTACCGTGCCGGATAAGTTCATGGTTCTCCTCTCTCAACGTCGCCGCTGGATCAACTCAACCATTCACAATCTCATGGAGCTGGTGCTTGTGCGCGATCTTTGCGGTACCTTCTGCTTCAGTATGCAGTTTGTTATCTTCATTGAGCTTATCGGTACTCTGGTTCTCCCTGCTGCAATTGCTTTCACCTTCTATGTCGGTAAGTAACGGTCATTCCAATCTCATACGCTAGTTCATTCTAACGCATCATAGTTATCACTTCTATCGTCAACTCACCGCCTCAGATTATACCTCTGGTGCTTTTGGCGCTTATTCTCGGTCTCCCTGGTATTCTGATTATCGTTACCGCCCACTCGCCAGTCTACGTCATGTGGATGCTTATCTACCTCCTTTCTCTCCCCATTTGGAACTTTGTCCTGCCTACATACGCTTTCTGGAAGTTCGATGACTTCTCCTGGGGCGACACTCGAAAGACGGACGGCGAAAAGACCAAGAAGGCCGGTCTGGAGTACGAGGGCGAGTTCGACAGCTCCAAGATTACCATGAAGCGATGGGCCGAGTTCGAGCGCGAAAAGCGAACAAGGAGCGCCTACTGGGGCTCAAGGGAGAACATTGTCGGCGGCAGCAACACTGGTGGCTGGGCGCCGTCAACACCTGGCTACCGCAACTACGGCGACAACTACTCTGATGCTTAAGCGTTTCTTTCTCAATGGTTACTATGGAGATGGTGTTCTTTTCTTTTAATTCTTGGAAATTCGTATAAAAGTGCAAACACGAGACATTTCTTCCTGTTTGCGCATCAGCATGTAAATTGCTGGGTTCTTTCTGTTTTTCCCTTTACGTTTTTCCCTATACCATTTCCCGGTCCCCATTCGGACAGAGGCGTCCTTTGATGGTGCAGGGAGGAAGACAATAATTGGAATCCTTATGTGCTGCGTCCACACACAACTGTATAGAGAATTGGTGAAAGGAGGGGGGAGGCATCAAATGGCGTCAAATACACATACAATACATTAGTTTTTATTTTCAAGTACATAGCCTTCCTCAACCGTCTGGGGGTCTTGACGGGTAATACAGCAACGACTATTCATTAAGAACTCTCGCTTGTGTCTTCGTGTCTACCAATGTCCTTTTTTTAGAACTTGTCATGCTTTGCTTTGAGGAAGCTGATGTTATACCACTCCGGGAGAACGTTTGTTTAGCTACTAGTAGCTCTTTGACTGTCATACGGTACCAGTTATTCCCCACTCTAGCTATCCTCCAGTGCATACGCAGATAAGAGGTCTTATCAAGTTGAGATATCTTAGACATTTCTCACTCAAGCCTAAAAAAGACTTCATATTATGTATTGAGTTATTGGCTCTTGCCATGAAATTCACAATATATCACCGGCACCACATAACACTCAAAGAGACTGGATCAAATAAGGAGGGATTTTCCAAGTCTTCTCACTTATGGGGCACTCGAACATGACGGAGAAAAAGATATGATAAATATTGTCTTATGAAACATATGATATACGCAATTCAACACTACAAAAATAGTTCCACACTTTTTTTTCTTATCATACTACTGTCGCTGAACCCGCTTTGCGCCGTGTCTCCCCATGCCGCCACCGCCCAACGTAACTAGCAGGTCGCAAGAGAGAAGCGAGAGAGAAGGTTTCGCTTCGAAATGAAAAGACCAGTCAATAAAGACAAAAGCAGAAGAACATTGAAAGATAACGCCCGCCGGCTTGGAACATGATCATCCATGGAAGAATCAGGAGAAAAAAAAAAAAAAAAAAAACACAAGGATCTCGGCAGAATCACGCGAGATCAAAACGAGCTTGCCCATGGTCGTGCCGTCATAATTCATCATTGGGTTTGAGGTAGGAAGGAGGAGGTAGATATTAGGCGTCTCGTGAGGTGTTGTTTCTTTTTGGTTATTTGTTGGCAGGATCGAGGTCCTCGCCTAGCTCCCATGGCTGCTGAGGATCGACGAGAGTCGTAATGCGACGATCTCCCCAGCGAGCGCCAACGGTGACCCAGACATGTTTATGTGGAGCGTTGGTGTTGATGACTTCGCGGTATCCAGTCCAGCGGAGGCGGGTATCCCTCCCCATGGAGCTGTTTCCGAGACCGCCATTGGTTGCCCATTCTTTGACGACGTTCTTGATGAACTGGATCTTTCGTCGGAAGTCATTGGCAGCAGGAATACCCTGGAGCTCTGGGTCAATCTCAGGTCGTCTGCGTGTCGTGCCCGTTCGTGTAGTTCGAGACGCAGTTGGTTTAGTGTCAAAGTTGAGAAGGGTTTGCAATGGATAAGAGAGCATTGCACGGTCATCCAGGGCAGCAGCCCCAATGGTGCCCTCCGTTGCTAGCATCTCAGCTGCTTCTTTCGGCAGATGCCAGAAATGGCACCATGTTCCAGTGGAGTCCAAGACTATTTTGGTATGGTCTGGGAAGTTGAACTGTAGATGCCCATCGCAGTAAACCCAGCATCCAACGTCACCAAAGCGCTGATAGAAAGTTACGAGCTCCGAGATGGTTCCCTTTGCCCCGGGGGACATCGGACCCGCCGAATCGGCCTCGTCAACGGGGACAGCATCATCTCGGCCGTAAGCAATCATGTAGTTGGCAAATTTCTTCCACAAGATAATTCTCTCCCTCTTGCGATGTTGATGTAGGTCCTTGCCTGGAGTCATTTTACCGGCAGTGCCATCCTCATTAATACCAACTCGGAAGTGCTCTGGGGACACCATAACTTCAGACAGTCCTGACTCGCCCTTGTTTTCAAAGAACTTGATGGAGTCGGTCATCGGCACTGGCTGGCATCTCTCTTCGTATGTTGGGTCTTGTCGACGAAGAATATGACGCTCAGCTCCACGGATGAAGATGCCCGAAGGAGGCAGAGTGGCGGCTTTGCTGCCCTCCACAGTCGGAATGTCTCGCAAGATGCAACCCACACTTCCGTCGTTGAGAATGTATCCCAGGCCAAATTTATTGGTGTAGTCGACCCATTTCACAACAACATGAGGGTGGGGAGGTGTAGCTTTTTTTGATGAAATGATGGCCATGGTGCGCGAGTTGAGAGCACGCTCCAGCTCAGCTTGTAGTCTCTGCAACCGGTCCAGTATGATATCAGGCTGGGTACCCGAAATGGTATCCTGTCTTTCAGACGAGCTGAAAAGCGACGCCGAACGTGTCGAATCGGACTTCTGTCGCCTATGACTACTCGACGGCGCAAATGTTCCACTCGAGACTTTCTCGCTTAGGCGACCCTGTGCTTCAGATTTGGTGGACTGAGATCCCGACCGCGTGATTTCTCGTGAAAGTGCTGGAGCTGATGTGGAAACAGGGAGATCTTTAATAGCAGGCTCTCGAGGGAGTTCTCTCCTTGGTCGAACCCTGGTACTTTGCGATGCCGTTAGTGTTGGCTGTGCTGTTTCGGTAGATGCCGTCTTGGTTTTTGAGGGTCCCGAGACAGTGGAAGGTCGGCTTTGGGCCCTCTGCTGAGCAGCGAAACTCTGCGGCGGTTGCCTCAAAAGGCCTACGGGGCCTTTCCCGCCTCCAGACGTTTCTTCCGAAGAGCTAAGAGATTGTGAGGAAACCGAAGCCTTCAGCTTCGCTTTCAGCTCGGCTTGCTCCTGAACCCATTCATCGAAAGGCCTGTAGACCATATCTTCGGCCAAGGGAATCATAGGCGTCATGCCGGCCTTTTCTTCAGCCGCCATCTCTTTCCAAACTTGAGTTTTGGAGGCTTTCTCGTTGTTCCAAGGGCCCAAGCCGCATTGGCTGCACATTTGCAAGAAATTCTGGTTGGAGATTTCCTGAGTGGTGCTGTCCAGACGATGCAGATAAAACTCCTGTCGGTCTGGAGGCAGCTCCCGTAGCCTCGTAGACATTTCGGCTTCAGAGGGCATGTAACCGGAGGTAAAGAAAGGATGCTGAATAGCTTCGTCGGGTGCTGGGCGGCTTTCGGGGTCTTGTAGCATCATGGCAACAAGGCTCTTGGCCTCTTTGCTAGTGTGTCTTTGGGTAGTCTCCGAGCTTGGCCATGCGTATTCACGCTCTCGGGCTCTGCGATAAATCTCATCCGTGGTAGTCGATTGGAACGGTGGCTTTGAGGTAAGCATAGCGAAACTGGCTGTGTATTAGCTTTAAATCGGGAATCTCGATGTTGTTAGAACAATCACTTACACAATGACTCCAAGACTCCATAGGTCAACACTCTGGTCATGGCCTGATTTTCCTTTCTCCAGAATCTCAGGAGCGATATAGTTGGGGGTCCCGCACAAAGTGGTTCTCCTGATTGTCTGCATATCTTTACCCGTGACAAGTAGCGCGGCAAGACCAAAATCACCAATCTTGGCATTCATTTGGGAATCCAAGAAGATATTGCCCATCTTCAGGTCTCGGTGAATAACCCCCTTCCCGTGCATGTACTTGATAGCACCGGCAATCTGAACGGCATAGAAGCGTGTTTCGCCCTCTGTCAACCCTTTGCGGCGCTTGACCATGTCCATCAGAGAACCATTGGGGCAGAGTTCCAAGATGAGAAACGTGCATTTATCATATGAGAAAGCTCGGAGGAACTGCACAATGTTCTGTTGCCTCATTTTTGAATGAATTTGGAGCTCGGTTTGGAACTGGACAGTGTTAGAACGGCAATGGGCACCACAGTGTTCCTAACTCTTCTTACCTTAGACTCCATCTTGGGAGGCATGTGGCTTTTAACAATCTTCAAGGCATACTTCTGCTTTGAAGGTAACAGCTGACCCTCGTAGCAGATGGCAAAGCCTCCTTTGCCTAGTGGCTTCCCAACCTGGTAGAGAGCGCCATCTGGGCGATCCGCACTGCTCGGTTCCGGTACTTGAGCTGGTGGCGGCGGCGGGTGCTCCTTGTTCTTTTGCGGCTTCATCTGAGCGGCAGTCTTGGTCTTGAGTTCGGGAGCCTTTGGCATGCGCTGGGCGTTTGCGTCTCTTGGCGACAAAGCTTCGGCGTCGACAGCACCTCGCGCTAAGCGGTGTGCCATGGCGCCGACGAGTTACCTCGTTCGGATGTATTGGCCACGCAGTAGGTATAAGAAAGACGAAGATCAGGAAATGACACGGCTCGAAGTCGTTTAATTTTCCGAAACGACCACCTTGGAAAAAAAACGATGTTAGTAATTACTGAGCGGGGGAATCATCAACGCGCATGGCGAGTAAATAATGAGAGGTGGGATGACGGCGGGGAGTGATGCTCCTGGTGAGAGCATATCTTGCCGAGATACGATTAAGTTTGGAGTTTGTAGTTGGCGGCACGGCGGTGACAAACTAAGATTTTTGCAAACAAGGTAGAGAAAAGGAGGGTTCAACTTACAAGACTCGTAACAATTGTCACACGCAAGGTTGAAGGCCGAGCGTAAATGGCAACGGTTGCTCAGGCATACATGGACAGTAGCGATGCTATGTTGGAGACAATTCTGGCTCGACAAAGGAGGATATTTGCAAAGAAACACGTAGGGCGGTGGATCTTTGTGAAGTTTAGATGAACGGCTCATAAGGTAATACCTTGACGGTAATAGCAGCTTTACTGGTCGCTGGTTTGTGTACTTTTTTCGCTTGCCGTTGCGCCTGGCAACCACGACCCGCGCGCATCGCAGGTACGTACCTCGACGCCTCTGATTCGCTCAAAACGGTCAAAGGCCAATGCTGCTCCACAATAGCAATTCAACTGCCAGACTGGTAATATCCCTGCAGTTTATGCGACTGACTTGGGAAAATAGGCAATTGCCATGCTGATTCACAAGGTAATAATGTACGAGTAGGTATTCCCGTCGTAGTCGTGCTGAGGCAGCTCGGAGCAAGGCGATAAGGATAAGCTCCACCGTTATGACTTAACGGCGCGGACCCGGCACGATTAGCTAGGTAGCTTCACAGGCACAGGCACATGCTCGGACCGGACGGCATTTCGAGCGAACCCGGATTTTTTTCAACAACGATGCTCTTCCAAATTTTATGATCCTACCAGGCTCAATCAAGTACGAATTGAGTGTTGTCAGAATATCTGCCCATTGCGCCGTGTCAGCCATTGGACTCCGGGCATCACAATCGAGCTACTACGGGAGGCTAACTGGACTCAACATCCCCCACCATGGTGCCTCTGCCACTCTTTAAGCTTGCGTCGCTCTTCGTGCGGCACGTCTCCAAATATGGCGCGGTAAGCTTGATGTGATCGCGGCGAGTGGACTTCTCTCGGACTGACAGATTTTGAAGAACCAAATCAAGGCTCAGGCACACGACCATCCTCGATTCCGCACATTCGCCGCCCGTTGGGGCCAATCCTTCCATCAGTTGAACATGAGGCTCTCTGTCGCTTTATTACGAGATCCAGAGGCAGAGCGGCGTGCCAAAGAGAAAGCTGAAGCGCCCACGGTCAAGACAGAGGAGCAGCACAAACGAGACGAGGCTCGAAAAGAGAAGCAGGGCACGGACAAGACGAAAAAGCAACCAAAATTCCCTTTCCAGATTCAGAACGTTTGGAGACGCAAATTCCGGCCTCTACCTGAGGTTAAGGCTGTGGACTTGTTTGCGGATGTGGTAGGTGATGCCTTCATTCTTGGTGTTGCCGGTGGTCTCATCATATACGAGTCTTGGAAGGCATCCAAGAAGCCAGACGCCAACAAAGAGCGCATAGACGAGCTTACCGAGAGAGTGGAGGAGCTTCAAAAACGGGAGAATGAGCTGTTGGAGGCTGAAGAAAAGCAACGACAACGCTTCAACTCACTGGAAGAAGCGCTCGGCCAGTTGAAGGATCCCAAAACACATCAACCTTTATTACCAACGTTACAAAGTTCTCAGACATCTGCGTAACTTGGAACCCTGGGATATAACCAAGGCCTTCCCTTTGTATGAATTCACGAGATTTGGTACTCACGTCCACTCTGGCTGCGAGATTTGAATATCCTGGAGCAATTGGCGTTTTCGGCGATCTGGAACAAGATAGAACATATTACAAGAACCATAGGTAGCGTCCACTCTGTTGTACTAAAATGTAAACTGATTCACTTTACCACGCAGCATTACTCAAATTATTGTCTGACGCTTGTGCGGAGCTTCATTCCTTCCTCATTGAGAAACCTTCTATGAAGTGTGAGGTACCTTATAAAGCCAATATTGAATTTGAATCCTTGGCTCTTGCCGTCACGGAGCGTGTGTGTCAAGGCTGGAAAGGAAGGAACGCACTGAAGAGGTGCTTACAGGCAAGTCTGGTCATCGCAACTTCGGTTCTGGAAAGGATATCACGCTGCGTTTTTTCTCATGATTCCACAAACTCGTCTGCGCTCATCTTCACTCACTATTGTCTTCACCATTTGTCGCTGGCCATTGTTTCCCTGTTTCCCTTCACTTAAGACAGCATCGACGAGTCGTCGTCATGTTTTGTCGTTCTCTTCGGACCCGTGAGGCCTGGAAACCGGCCGTGGCTGGCTTGTCTAGGAACAGATGGAAAGGTCCTACCTGACAAGCACCAACCAAGACAGGAGCTCTACTGAAAGTATAGTAGAAACCAGCATCGAGACACATGATATCGCCTTCTCTTGTGACAGCAGCGGAGATGCCTGCGGTTTGTTCAGGCTAGTTCTCGTTACGGCTACTGAAGTAGATGCCGCTGCTACTGTGGAACGAATCGAGAGACTCCATCTCTTGAATGGCGGACGCCGTGTTGCAGTGGTCCTGCTTGTGGCCCAAGACGACCCTTTGACGGCATTGAACAGGCTGCAAATTCGGTCTGTTCATGCGCTATTAATATCAACTTTCGTCTCGTCCAATGCCTGACTTGCCCCAGTTTGCTCAGCCTCGTTGATGTGCCCATCATCCCGCTTCTCTCGGCGACGGAGCTACCAGCATGCTTGGAGGACCTAAGGAAACGAAACACCGACAGCGATTGCAAGCTATCAAGTGCAATGCCCCGAATCCGCGATCTCTTACCCCATTGTGTCAGGGGCCGACCAATGTCGGAGACCCAGACCAACATAGTATCCGACCTGTTTTCGAGCTTCAAGGAGTTGGCATTTGGTGCTTTTGACCTGGAGGCTCAGCATGTCCTACTCGACTACCTTGGCGAAGATGACAGCCACAGGCTCCTATCCTTTCTGACAGACGGCCCCAAGGCCGAACAATTTTGACGCATGATGACCGGGACAAGAGGGAGACGGGTCAAGTTCGTAAGTTTTCCACGTACAATCGGATCGATGGTTGGTACCACATTAAGCTTGTGCCACTGGAACCTGCAAGATGGGATGAATGCCTGTGATGAGAGAAATCGTCCTGGGCAAACATTCATCAAATAGTCGATTCATTACAGAACCCTGGTCTCTTCACGCACTAAAGCAACGTGTTGGCTCACAGTTTAGATCCATAACCAACGACACAAGATAAAGTTCATGCAAGTTGTCAACCAACTGCATTCAGGACGATCCGGCCCCTACCGCGACCACATTCTCGGCGCCAATATGATGCCACAGTGCTACCTAATTTCTACGATGAGAGAGCCTGGCTTACCAAGATCAGGTCAATGCCCTCAGGTTCTGGCAGGCTTGAGAAGCCAATCACAGCCGTGTCGAGCCGCCGAGGCGGCATCCTCCTCTACGCCACAGAGGCCCAGGCTGGGCAAGTATGAGTAGCCGCCCGTCTGCTCCTAAACTTCAACGGGCCGGCGGCCTTCTATTCGACCATGCAGCCACCTCTACTTAATCTAGAACCGCAAGTGCGTTATTGTCTGGACCCAAGCCTCTTGTGGTTGAGCCAGGCTATGAGTAACATGAGGATTGGGGTCGCAAAGCTGGTATTAATAGACTTGGTGTATGAAGTGTGCAGGCAGCCTGCATTATTCCTGTATGTACGAGCGGGATGCCGGGGGTTGCGCAGGCGACCCCTCTTTCTTATCGCTGCTATTCGTGGCCGGAACACCTGTAGCTAAGCAATCTCAACAAGTTGATAGCTCACAAAGAGAGCCCATCCTCAAACAGTACATGCTTCATTACTTCAGGCCACCGTGCAAGGTCTCAACTGGATCGCTAGCAGTCTGTTTCTGAAGACGATTTGCAAATGATTTGGAAACAGCAAAACAAGACTTGCTTGGAATCAAGATGCGAAGCGCTTGTGCGTTTGGCAATCGCCTCAGAATCAATTTGATGAGTGCAATCAGGCGAAGTGGCGAATGACCGAAGGCAAAGATGCACGAAGACAACCGAAAGCGGGCACGCATGAGCAGATTAGAAGCTCCAAGGCCTGCTAGTAACTTGGCATGGTACGAGTCTGTCACTGCCTCGCTCGAATACCATGTATAGAGTGATTTTTCCAATATTACCGACGAATCTGCAATGGCCATCTGAGAGGTTGCTCTATGAGAGGCTGGGACAGATGCAGATGGACGGTCGTCAAGAAAGAGACCCTGCTTTGGCCTCCACTATTGGAGGGGATGGAGGTGTGGATATGCCGGTCGACAGTACATGTTGTCGCACCTACATCTGGTGCGACTGGCTCGTACCTCGTGTGCCTCCGGGGATCGACCCTTGTCCGGGACGCACGATATGCAGGCGGCTCAAGCGTTGATTCGCTCGACAACCATCTTCTAACCGCCGAGCTCTCTCCAATCACACCCAGGCTGGGCCTTAGTGCCCGCCCGTCACGTCTTGTGGCCGACGATGGTACTGTTGATGTGCTGTTCGCGCTCTGGAAAGGAAGTCGGATCGATAGTTGTGTGACGGAATGACAGTAGCGCTGCGGGCAAGCATGCAAGTCAATTCTAGTCCGATGGCCAAATTCATCCAAAGGTGGTCCGAGTGGTCCCATGTGGCTTGCTTCTCCTCACCAGGTTTCTGGGCACTGTCGATGCGACACCTCTTAAAACTGCTTCTGACGCCGCCCTGGTCAGAGGCCTGCAACTTCTTCTCCCTACCCCGTTTCGCCGCCTCAACCCTCTCAGCACCACCGAATTTTGCTACTTCGTCCTGAAATCGACCGTGCAAATGAAACTTGCTATCCGGGATCTGCTACAATAGAATTACAAAGGAGGAAATTCACCAATATTCCAAATCGAGACGACACTCATCGGCCCGCGGTGTGCTCCAAGTGCTCGAGGGTCAGATTAAGCGCCGCCACGCCATTTTCCAGCAGAGACTTGGGCGATTGTCTGAAGACTTAGAGAAAGACGTCTGGCCCTCGCCTGCGTCGTTCTCACAGTCTTTCAGAATTATCAAGATCGAATTCAGTCAATATTGAGACAATCAACGCCTAAATGCATGGGACCCCACCAACAAATCCACTTCGCAACAGGAGTCTACTTGCTATTACACCAGACCCCTACGACCGGGGCCTTACCACTCCGGCACATATCCTTCCCGCAGACTTGATACAATCGTGCCCACGCTCGACGTCTCAGCCCTGTCCGGCGGGCAACCGCCCCGACTCCTAGAGTCAACCTACATAGACCGGCCTTGCCCACTTTCTTGAACTCAACTTCTTCACGGCGTGGTTTGAACCTCCCTAATACTCGTTTTCCTTCGTTTGTATCATTTCCGCCCGCTGGTTCGGCCATCTTCGTTTCTTCTTAGGCAAACTCTTTGATAGAGCTTTGTCCTTTCTTTACAACTTTTAATACGTGGAGAACGAGGAAAGGCACGCCTTGACGGCTCTTTTCACTCATTCGCAAGGTTTCTGGGTTTTTGGTTGGATTTCATTTTTCATCTTCGACGACAACGAGTACCGAAAGACGTTCAACGAGGAGAACTAGGAAACATTTGTTTGCAAGAGAACGGATAGGATTTTAAGAGGTCAACTTTTGGAAATCATTCATCATGGGCAAGCTTATCAAGAACCACTGGGCCCGTTTGATCATCCTCACGGCCGCAGCCTGTACGTCTTCGCCCGACTCAAACCACCGCTCTCAAGACGAGGATACTAACACGATTTTAGACCAAGTGGCTGCTGCTCTCGAGGGCTTCTTCTTCCCCAAGGTCTTCTGGGATTTCCTTACCAAGACGCTCGATGGAGGAGTACGACCGATCCCGGTGTTGCAAATCATCAATCTCATAATGGGAATCGGCATGTTTGCCGTTGAGTGGCCACTGAGCTTCATTGCTGGCTCAACGGTGCACCGCTCTCTCGAATTCCGGCTCGCTATTCTACCGCTCTGCTCGCTCTCGGCCATCCTTCTCTATCAGGCTACCAACCCGGCTATCTACTATCTCATTGGCATGGTGGTCTACTTTGTTGCTTACAGCGAAGGAGAGGTACGGTTATCTCTACAGACGTCAAACTCGAAAGAATTACTTGCTGACTCTATCCCCAGATGATTTGCGCAAAGCCATGGACACTGCCCCAGCGTGGTCGTGGAGGTGGCGCCCGAGCTTAAGGGCAGCCTTTTCACCATTCCTCCCTTTGTCATGTTGCATTTTAGCACCGGCGTTCCTGTGTTCCCTCTTTCATGAGGCATCATGCATCTACTGTCCGAGAGCGACCCAGACTCAGCGGAGCCCAAGTCTCCTCGGAGGCATGCAATTTTCAAGCACGATTTTTATTCTTCTTCTTTACTGTCATTCAAGCACATACACCGTGACGCTCTCTGGGAGGATTGGGAGCCTTTCCCTATCTAGGGAACGATTAAGGTCCGGTTTGGGTATCTGCTTATCTAGAGATAATGGAACGCCTTGTCATTAGGAGTAGTAGTATCTAGGGGAGACGCTTAGACAAAGAGACAAAGCCCATCAAACAAGAAAAAATTATTTACCACAAAATACAATACAAAACAGACACTACAAACCAGTAACAGCAGCAGCACCAACACCCGTGTCACTGCTGGGCTTATTGCCCAGACAACCTAACCCATACTTTACCTCGACAAAATTTCCTAAAATGATAAGCACCCTGCCCGAAACGATGCATGTTGGAGCCTCTCTTGTCATCCGGGCTGAGTGTCTGAACCCAGGTTGAGGCTGAGACGTGGATGTGTAGTCCGTAGTGTCTCAGGTTCAGCGAGCAGGCGGGTCGTGCACCGCCTTTTATCCCCTGGGGGTGGTGGTGGTGGCCCCAACCCTTGTTACAAAAAGATTCACTAATCCGGTAATTCCAGACAGGGGCAGCAATTTCTGGTTGGGGGGGCTAACTAATTATGACCAGGAGGCGAAATGACAGAAGTTACCTTATCCATGTGGTTGAGGATGAGCCGAAAAGGAAGAAGGATGAGCCGAAATCTTTAGATGGGGTCGCGCGCACATCCCCCGTGCATTTGGCATGCAGAATCCATTAGCGCTTTTTTGGAGGGGTGAGGCAAAGAAGGAGTTCTACGATGATTCCAAACTTGGTGTCACACGAGTTGCCCTTCCTTAGTGCTATTTTTTTTGCATCAAACCACATGGTTGTGACGATTAACTTTTTCTTCTTCCTTTCCCCGTCGTCTTTCTTTTTTCGAGGGTTAGGTTTCTTGGGTTTGCAGAGTATCAAAGCTCCTGACGTCACCTATTTAGTAGCACCTTGGTACCTTACTTAATGAGTGGCTGACCCACACAATTGAGTGCGACTTGAATCATATCTTGTCGGACAGCTCACCAACAACCTTAGGAATCACCACGGGAAGAGGCACAATCCTGCTTTGAAGAAGTCAATGCCAAACTTGTACGAGATATGTCTACCATGATTCCCTGGTGAAATGATCATCGAGTATTTTGTTTTATTCCTTTTTATCACATGTCGTCGTAGTAGCAGCTCAGCATCCCGTGATCCACCTTGATGCAAGACCCCTCCTAAACCCAATCCCGGAGGAAAATTTGCGCTCTTTCTCTCCGTGTTATCTCATGCACTCAAAAAACACACACAAAAACGTGGAAACAACGCCTCTGAAGGTTTTGGGGCAGGGGATGGGGAGCTGCGAGTTGTTGGTATCTCATTCGCGTGTCGAGTTTGGCCGTGTTGACTCTTCTTTGTGAATTTATTTGGCCTTCATGGCGCTCATGGAATCGTTCGTGACGCCTTGGCGGCCGGGCATCTGTAAGACATGCGTGTTAGTCTTGGCAGCCCCAATTACAAGCGATTGAATTGACGCAGCATCTTTCCAACAAGGGAGAGCGTCAGAAAGATGGGAATGCAGTAGCACTTACCTCCATGGTCTGGATGGTGCCCTCCTTGAGGATCTTCTTGATGGCTTCCTCCTCGTTCTCAGTGTCGAACTCGGATGACAGGACAGCCTTGGGGGCAGAGTCAAACTGGCCCTGAGCACCTTGCCTAGAAACGAAAAGTGACGGTTAGCCTCTTATTCAATATTCGTTTTCTAAACGCCAGCCCAACAACGCCCCCGTGTGCTGCTCACGTGGGGAAGCTAGGGAAAGAAGTAGGATAAGGAAGCAAGCTTACTTGTGAGTGACAAAGACCTTGAAGCTGGAGACAAAGTGAGCGAGAGGCACACTGGTGTCGCTCAGCCACTTCTTGTAAGCCTCAGCATCGTCAACGAAGACAATGAAGTCGTCGTTGCTGCCCTTGTAGTGGACCTTGCTCTGGGTAGCCTCGCCCTTGGTCATTGTGTCTGATTTGTTGAGGGGTGGTGAAAGTAGTAGTAGTGAGTGTCGCGTGAGGTTTGAGGAATCAGATCTCTTTCTTGTATCTAAGGATCTGAATGTACGTCGTCGTTCGTTTAGAATTTCTCGTCAAGGTGAAGTTTTAGTATGGAGAGAGAAATAAAAAAGGAAGAAGAATGGAAGTTGGCGATGACGAAGGCTTAAAAAGGGAAGCAGCCAGAAGCTTGGAAGGAGGGGCTGATGAGCTATGAGGGGCGGAGCGGAGGGGAGCTCCTGCTCCATCGCGGTTGCGTTTACGTGTAGTGGTTGACATTTACGTCATCGCAGCCAACACCAGCACCTACCAGCACCTAGGTACGAGCACCTGAGGAAGGTACGTGCGCCGCGCACCTGCCCGCAAAAGTTTTGGGCAGGCAGGTGCGACCTGAACTGACACCATATTAATAAATCGGCCTCGATTTACAGGCCCCAAGCCAGATCCAGATCAACTTGAAGCCAGGATCAAGTCAGGTACCAATTCTTGCCATGGCAAGCTTATTCCCCACCAATGCCGCCTGGAATTCACGTCAGCATTGAAGACCGTCCATGGTCCACGATCCAAGCGAGTCATTCCGCTTGAAGCCGTCCGTCTGTGTTGGTTAGCATTGCTCCTTGACTAGACCCTGCATTTGTCCGCCTCATCGAGATATCATGTAGCGTAAGCCACCTGTCACTATCTCAGCAGCGTCATCACTTCCAGGCAAACAGTGCTGTCTAATATAGGTCTGAAGTAAACCAATGGTCTTGCTTCAGAAGTACGAATCATTCAAGACCTCTCGTAAATACCCTGCGGCTTGGCAGCAGCAAACGCCTCAGTCCAATCCCGCAAGACGTATGAAATCGTTGTAATATGACGTTCAGAACTGCCCTTTTGATTCTCTGAATGGATGCCCTGCGTCATTTCCTACCCAGTGTCTGCCTTTCCTGGTAAGAACGAGCTATAGGACACGTCTCATAACAGTTTGTCACGCTTGATAGTAATTAAGTAGAAGTGCTGAGCTGACCTATGAAGGATTTGGAAGTCACCGTGAAGAGACAAGAGAAAATGTAAAGTCTTGCTTCATGCAAGTATCTGTCTCATTATATGCTGCTTCTGATGAATTTCTACAACAAGCGCCGAAGACAGTGTTAGTAGAGTAGCTGCCGGAATACGGGAATAGATAGATGAATTAGCTATATCATCCCCTACTCCTCCTCTTCTTCTACGCAAGCTCTAGCAATTTCCCGCGCCTCTCCTACCACTAGCAGAACTATGGATGCGGTCTCAGCCTGTACTAAACTGTGCATGCGCCAGTCTATGGATAACAGGCCATAGAGAGCCTCTCTCAACGAAACAGACTCCGGAAACCATGAGTCTTGCTATCGTTCCGATTCAGACCCATTCTGGCCCAGCGACTCACTGTCTTTCCTGCAGCTGCCTCAAGGGAGTTTTCTTTCTCAAGACACTTTTCGGCGACTGTCGCCATTGACGATACATTTGAGGTTGTTGGCTGCATGTCGTTAATCGCTACCTCAGATGGGACAGAAGCAGGTTTCGCATCCGCTTTAAGGGCCTCGACTGGAGCTTGCGTAGATGACACTTCTTTTGCCGGTTTGATAGGCCGAATAGTGCCATGGTTATTCGGACAGTCTTGGCTCCTAAAAGGGGCATCTTCCCCTCGAGAAGCGATTCTTTTCTGTATCTTGGACCTTTTTACAGTGCCAGTTTCCTCTGCATGCCCATTTCTCGTGCGAACAGGAGGAGGCCGCTTGAAGGTGCTATCGTGACCGCAGTCTGCCGCATTTGTGCCATAGAAAACGCCTTCGTGGTCCAGATTGTCTTCAGCCTGAACGGCTATCCTACGACCAAGGCTTCCTGATCTCTTATTGAAAGATTCCGTCAAGCTTGCCATGCTGAGTTTCCTCATCACAGATGATGCTCGTACGAGATGCTCACTTCTGGACCTGCTGCTTATGCCAGGGAAAGGTAAGACATCCCGGCTCCAGACATCAGCCAACATAGTTTCCAACCGAGCACGCCCTGCGCGGGCTGGAGCTAACACTGGAAGTCGCGCATTCGTGGTGAGAAGTGATTGTGATCGATTGATGGCCACGCTGGTCCCGCCCGTGGAGCTGTTCGGGCCGTCCCTTGAGGCACATGTATTTTTTAATACTACTTGACACATGGGCGACTTGGGGCTGACCGTAGTGGCTCGATGAATCGATAGTCTCCGTGCAATCGTGCCTGCGATGATTCAGCTTTCACTCATATAAGAAAGTTCTTACAAAATTCCAGATCTTCCTCACCTTGTTTCCCATATACTGTACCCAGGCTTTTGATGTCGAGCTCTGTCGAGCTGAACACTGTGGCATCACCAGAAGGAGCGAGTTCTTTGCCTTCTTTTCCCATCTCACCGAGCCTTTTCTTCCATTCTTCCTCCTCTTTCGGCGAACAGGCAGTCATGATGATCTCGTACAGTTCGCAATCGCATTCAAACACCATCTTCCAAGAAAAAGGGGCTGTGTGACATTGCAATCCTATTGATCTGTTAATCAATGGGAAAACATTTTGTACAATATCAACGTCTAATTTACCTCTTCCGTTGTCAATGTCTTCAATCCTAGCACCATGAAGGCTTATGCAAGCCATGACTGTATAAATGGGGTCTACCTTCCCGGCTGACGCCAGGCAAAGTACATCTCGATAGAGAAGACAGATCATGTACTGGCCTTCTATGCTCACTCTGGATTGCCAACAAACATGAAGAGCGCCACACAGTTGGATTCTTCCAAATGATCGAATTTGATTTCGGGTTGCTGCATCCAGTTTCTATGATTCTGTCAGCAATCTCTTTATCGCCTAATTTTCCATAGACTGGGCTCGCTTACTCTATGAGGGAAGACCAGTCGATCCTGCAGCAACCACGTCTTCTCCAAAGTTCGCCTGACATGGGCATCGTCAGTTGCGCGATTGATTTCTGCTGTCGCTTCACGTAGCCTCGTAAGAGTACTCTCTACTTCCATGTGTGAGTTCGGGCAATCTGATACTGCAGTGTACTTCAGAAGTTCTGAGAACAAAAGCGGGTACTTGCATATCCTTTGGATAGGCTTGAACGGTCAGCATCTACGCAGAAATCAGAAATGTAGACTGCCCACCTTCATCAGAAGATCGCTCAAGGTGAGTGACTTCTTCATCGTGTCTGAGTTGCTATTGGCAGAACCGACTGTCGAAGCCAACGCCTCTAACCCCTTCTGATATGACTCCCACTCTGGCATGCTGGTAGACGCTGCGTTGATGTCGGCGGTCATCATGTCATATTTCGCCCCATACTCCTTATATATGAAGAAGCGGTTCATCTATTAAAACAGTGAGTAACAGAGTGGATTCTCAGGGGATGTAAAGCGTGCTTACTCTTTTGCCAAAAATGCGGGCGACGTCCGCAGCAATCTGCGGATCAGCTAGCAATCCAGGTTCCTCTTGAGGCCATAGAATGTTAGCATCATTTTCTGGAACGGCATCAAGGCTCTTCCATCGGCGGTGGCCGCAATGTTGGGGATATGCTGGACTGGTTGGAATCGGAAAGGCTGGTTGCACGTCGGCTTGAGAATACTCGGAGTCAGGGACGACACGGTGAAGCTCTCCTAAGATGTCTTCGTGTAGTTCCACCATCTCTGTTAGATTGCGGTTGATTGACGATCGAAGACCGACCGCTTGACTTGGAAGAGAAGCGAGGATTGTAATGTATACCTGGTGACTGGGTCAGAGAAATACGTTGCCTTGCACGACCATCTGATAACTCACGTTGATCAAGAAGCGGACATCGCTAATGTAGCCTTCCTCAGTAGTGATGATTTCCTCCAACACACGCCGACGTTGCGACGACCTTTCCTTTGCAGCACAATCAATTCGTGCAGTCTTTTCCGTAATAGCGCTGTCCTCGGACATCCTGGCTATAGACATGGAAGCCCTGCTGCTTCGATCTGTCCTGGAAAATCCTCTCGATCGTCCCATGTTCCTCTTTGACCTGGCCACACTACTGACACTGGCGAGGCTGACGCTAGCACTCCTTACCGCCGCCACGAAACCGAAAGATGACCCAGAAGACGATGGCCGACGACGACAATGCCTTGATAGACCAGCAGAGCCATACTCGCTAGGCTCTAACGAGTCACGATGCAGGTGATGGCGCTTGAGGATGGATGGCCTCTGAGCTGCCCGTCGGTGAAGCGATTTCATCCATTTCTTGAAAGGGCCATGAAGATGGTGTTCTGTGTTGCTCGTATATTCAGAGTGCTTATTGACTCGTTCGAGAGGAACTGTGTCCGCGTCAAGTTTCGCTTCGATTTGGGCAATGTCGAAGGTCTCGGCTCTTTCTAGCTTCTGAGTAGCTTCAATATCGTCCACATGAAGCTCTTTAAGCTCAGCGGCTAGATCAAGATAGTCGACGGCCGTACGCTTCTCATCAGGATGATTGCAGGTCGAGGAACCTGACAATACGGCATTGAGCCAACTGGGTTCTCGTGAGCCGTGAATTGTAGCACTATTGTGATGAGAATAAGATGCAGATTCAACAAGGGCCATGCTGACGAGGGCTTCCAAAAGAAAAAGTTCCAAAATGCTCCAAGAAACCAAAAGAGTTCAAAAACAGAACCAAGTTTAAGTCTCAATTCCACATGGCTGATAAGGGGGATCTGTTGCCAACAGGACAGAGGCAAGATGTAGAGGGATCCGACAACTTCAGGAGGAGAATCGATTGGGCTCTCCCACGAAGCGAATAAGCAAATTATTAGTACCCACGAGAGTTGCTCGACGAATTCTCAAGGTAGACATGAGCAAGTACCTATACGAAAGGAAAGAAGGAAGGTCAGGTGGAAAGTTTAAAAGAGAATGAGGTAAGCTCTAGTTGCAAGCTTGGAAGCCACAACTATCTAGTAACTCCTGCCTGGATACGGAGGCTGGATACGGGTCAAGATGGACGAGCTGCATGATTCATCTAGCGCCTACTGAGATTCAACTTCTTTGCTCAAGCTGCCGCTGACCGTCTGCTGGGGTAGCTTTGGTGTAACCAACTTATCTCATCCTTACCTATCATGTAGAAACAAAGACAAGAGAGGCCCATCCAAGACGGCCATCGGTATTGTCGACCTCTCGCAACGAAGGGCTCGGAGCTCGCGCGACCATCCCTGCCGCTTTGGACCCTGGTATCCGGAAGCTTGAGTTGCACAGCGTGAGGCGGGTTGCACAGATCCGAAGTGCTTGTTCACTATCAGCGAACCTCAATACGACGAGAGAAATGTGAAACAAAAGGCGCGTCACCGAGCTGAGCAGGAATGGATTACTCGGACGGTGTTGTTGAAAATTGGTCTTTAGAGCGAGTAGAGTCAAATAGGGAAACTCATAGTTCTAAGTCGACACATTGTGGGGTGGAGGTGGGAAACACTCGCTGGCAACATTTGTTGTAGTGGTCGTGTAGAAGCAACGATATCCTTGCGTCGGCACTGGCTAGGATCGTGGTGTTTTGACTTATCTTCGCGTAGTCACACATAGAAACGCGATCGGATCGGAGACGCTCCGCCTGACCTTGAAAGCTTAGACGAAAGCATTGTAAAATCAGGATTGCGCATAGGAACCTGCCGATGTCGGGTTAGGCATGATTTGTCTGAAGACTCCGAAGTTGATCATGCAAGATACTCGGATCGACAGACACCAGCGTCCCGACGCAGAACTTTCTGCTCGCTTTCGACCACTCATGAAGAGGGTGGCAGAAGTTCAGCGCCAAGCGTAAGGCGTGCTAAAGAGAGGAGTTGATATGAAAACACGCTGCCCATTTAGACTTAGTTAGTACTTGTTTGTTGTACAAGTCCCCTCTAGATTTCCGATGGTGTAGCCAGAAGGTTATTCCATTGTCGTCCTATAATCATGGTTTGGCTTGTCGTCGACTGCTAGTTAGTACGAATTTGTTTTATTGGCTCCAAAGCTCCCGTCAAGTCCCTTTTACACATTTACTAGTCTGGTCCTTAATAGTAGAACTGAGATTCTGTCAGCGCGAGTACCATCACCAACAGGCTGATGGTACTCGTACTTTGAGCGAGCATGTCCAGAGGTGCTTAAGGTTCTACATTTCACGGAACCTGCCGCTCTTGTCGCCAGACACTTGGCCTGAGGCCTACGGTGCGGAGACCAAGAAGGCATATAGTAGCCACATAGTCGATGAGGTGACAGAAGAACAGGACGCAGAACTCAAGGTGCTCATCCACAATGGCCAAGAACCCGCAAGTGCCTAACTACGCCTGGAGGAGGCAACAGGCCCGCGCTGCTGTTTGACTTTGTTAGTTGACCAACTGATTATTAGACTGCCAGACGTACTGCTTTGGACCGTAGTATCTCGAATGTATCTACATGACCATCGAAGCAAGCCAAACTATACATCACGATCTATGTCACTTAGCTCTCTTTGTGGTCTTCCCTCGTGTTGTCTCTTTACGGTGGTATTGGAAGATAATCCATGTAGAATGGATGCTCGATAGCTTAATTCCCCCTTCTGGCGTGAGATCAGTCACTTGGTGCATGGCGAGACGCAAGGCACCGAGAAGACCAAGTTCGTTCATGGCTGAGTCAAAAAGGGTTAGCGTGAGAGCCCTGGCGTTGGAGAGTGAAGACCAGACAAAAATCGTCAGGCAACCTAACTCCAAATATAGGAACTTTAGTTCGCGAGTGTCCGTTGAACTTCCGCTGAGTAATACAATGAGCCCAAAACACCTGGAACAGAACTACTACTAGTATCATAGAAAAGCGGGAAATTTGCTGTCACCATTTTAGCATCGAGGAAATGGATTATTCCCCCCTCTAGACTTGTGCTGTCGACATACAGTGGCAGGTTGGGTGCTTGTGCGAGTAAGTTCGGGGGCGATATCCCCACCTTCTCATCGTCATTTCTGTCAAGCTCCTCCATCGCGCTAGCCAAAGTAGGACAAGTCTCAGGTCCCTAGTCGCAAGGCGGCAAGGTGGGCGCCGAAGAAAAAAAATTGGCGATCTGAACTGAACACGTTGAACTTTTGCAGAGCGCCGGTAGACGGCCGACGATAGCCAGACCACAAGGACCACGACGCTGGCCTCAGGTACAGAATAGAGCTTGAAGGGACTGTTGTATAGAATTTATGATCCATGACTCTTACTTGGAGGAGCTTGAAGATATCTGTCCTTTCCTATTCCCTACGTAGTACTAAATAGTAGTTAGTACCTACCTACCAAGCAAGAGACACTTTCCATCGTCTTCTTGGCCACTCTTTCCTCTTCAGTGCCTGAGCCAGATTCGTACGCGTACTACTACTACTAATTACCTCCACGTAGGGAAATCTGGTACCTACCACTTACCCACTACCACCACCATTCTTGCTCGTACTTCCACCACCACGACTTGTAACTCTTTTTCCCTGACAAATCCCCAACCTCGCACCATGTTGGTTTGCTAGAGTCTCGTCAACTTCCTCACCTTTCTTTAACTCTCCCAATTCTTGTCGCACTTTATTACACCCGTCAGCAGCCTCTCCTGTCTGCTTGACCGACCGGCCGGCCGACCGTCCGCACGTCCGTTATCTCTAGTGCGCCTGACTCTCTCTCAGCCACCTCAAAGCGCACCATCGCATCCAGAATCCTCCTACCATGGAGGCCGCTTTCACCCGCTCAGCCAAGCAGGTGCTTGCGCATTTCAAGGTTGACGAGGATGCTGGTCTAACCAACAACCAAGTCAACGAGCTGCGCAACAAGCATGGCCGCAATTGTTCGTTTGCGCAGAACCCTCTGCCCCTCCAATCCGCGACGCCATAAATGCTAATCATGTCTTGGTACAGCCATCCCCGAAGAGCCGCCCACGCCCGTCTGGGAGCTCATCCTCGAGCAATTCAAGGACCAACTGGTCATTATCCTCCTTGGCTCTGCCGTCGTCTCCTTCGTTCTCGCCCTGTTCGAGGAGGAGGGCGGCTGGAGTGCCTTTGTCGACCCTGCAGTGGTACGTAAGCTGAGTCTTAGTCCAGTCCACTTAGCCTACCCCACCGAGCCATGTCCGAACGGCAGCCCGCTAACACGATGTGAAGATCCTCACGATTCTGATTCTCAATGCCGTCGTCGGTGTTTCGCAAGAGAGTAGTGCCGAGAAGGCTATTGCCGCTCTTCAAGAATACTCAGCCAACGAGGCCAACGTGATCCGCAACGATGGCCATGTTTCGCGCATCAAGGCCGATGACCTCGTCCCGGGTGATATCATCTCCATCGCTGTGGGTGATCGCATCCCCGCCGACTGCCGTGTCCTTACGATCGAGAGCAACAGCTTTGCTGTGGACCAGGCTGTTCTTACCGGCGAGAGCGAGAGCGTTCGCAAGGATGACGCTGCCGTTATCAAGGATGACAAGGCTGTCCTGCAGGACCAGGTCAACATCCTCTTCTCCGGAACTACTGTTGTCAAGGGCAAGGCTAAGGCTATTGTCGTTCTGACCGGACCCAACACGGCTATCGGAGACATTCACGACAGCATCACCGCTCAGATCTCCGAGCCGACTCCCCTGAAGCAGAAGCTTAATGACTTTGGTGACAGCCTTGCCAAGGTCATTACTGTCATTTGCATCCTCGTCTGGCTCATCAACATTCCCAACTTCAACGACCCTAGCCACGGCTCGTGGGCCAAGGGTGCCATCTACTATCTCAAGATCGCCGTCTCGCTTGGTGTAGCTGCTATCCCTGAAGGTCTCGCCGTTGTCATTACCACTTGCCTGGCTTTGGGTACCCGGAAGATGGCCGCTAAGAACGCTGTTGTGCGAAGCTTGCCTTCCGTCGAAACTCTTGGAAGCTGCAGTGTTATCTGTTCTGATAAGACCGGTACCCTTACCACCAACCAGATGAGTGTGAACAAGCTCGTCTACCTCAACGAGGCCGGCAATGACTTGGTCGAGTATGACATCGAGGGCACTACCTTCGCCCCTAAGGGTGCTATTAGCTTGAACGGCAAAGCAGCAGAGAATCTTCCCAAGACCTCCGCCACCGTCAGGCAAATGACTGAAGTTGCTGCTTTGTGCAATGACGCCCGCCTTGCCTACGACTCTCGCAGCGGTGTCTTCTCCAACATTGGCGAGGCTACAGAGGGCGCTCTCAGAGTTCTCGTGGAGAAGATTGGACCCTGTGCCCCGGCTGGTACCCACCCTGAGGATTGTGTTCACTACGCCAACGCTACGTATGAGAAGAGCTTGCCCCGTATGGCCACGTACGAGTTCTCGCGTGATCGCAAAAGTATGTCCGTGTTGGTAGGGGACAACAAGAATCAGAAGCTGCTCGTCAAGGGAGCACCGGAATCCATCATTGATCGCTGCTCTCAAACCATCCTTGGCGGCAACGGCAAACAAGTCCCTATGGATAAGAAGCTCGCCAACCTGTTGATGAAGGAGGTGGTTGAGTATGGCAACCGCGGCCTCCGTGTCATTGCCTTGGCCAGCATCGAGGACGTATCAGGCAACAAGCTTGTCAACACCGCTGAGACGACTGAGCAGTATGCTCAACTTGAGCAGAACATGACATTCTTGGGGTTGGTTGGCATGCTCGACCCTCCTCGTGAGGAAGTCCCTAAGTCGATCCGTCAGTGCAAGGAAGCCGGCATCAGGGTCATCATGATCACCGGTGACAACCAAAACACCGCTGAGAGCATCTGCCGCCAGATTGGCGTCTTTGGCCAGCACGAGGATCTTACCGGCAAGAGTTTCACTGGTCGCCAATTTGACAACCTCTCTGCTACGGCGCAGCGGGAGGCCGCCCAGCACGCATCTTTGTTCTCACGCGTTGAGCCTGGCCACAAGTCTCAATTGGTTGATCTGCTACAGTCTCTTGGCGAGGTTGTAGCCATGACTGGTGATGGAGTCAACGATGCACCTGCGCTCAAGAAGGCCGATATTGGTGTTGCTATGGGATCTGGAACCGATGTTTCCAAGCTCGCTGCCGACATGGTTCTCGCTGACAGCAACTTTGCTACCATCGAGGTTGCCATTGAGGAAGGCCGTTCCATCTACAACAACACCCAGCAATTCATCCGCTACCTGATTTCCTCCAATATTGGCGAGGTTGTGTCCATCTTCCTGACGGCTGCCCTCGGCATGCCTGAGGCTCTTATCCCTGTTCAGCTTCTCTGGGTCAACCTTGTCACTGATGGTCTCCCCGCAACAGCGCTTTCCTTTAACCCTCCTGATCACGATATTATGAAGCGTCAGCCACGAAAGAGAGACGAGCCTCTCATCGGTGGATGGCTGTTCTTCCGATACCTCATTATTGGTACCTACGTCGGCTTGGCTACCGTTGCTGGCTATGCTTGGTGGTTCATGTACTACACCGGAGGCCCCCAGATCACCTTCCGCCAACTGTCTCGCTTCCACCACTGCTCTGCCGACTTCCCCGAGATTGGCTGTGAGATGTTCTCGAACGACATGGCCAAGGCTGGTTCAACCGTATCGCTATCCATCCTGGTGGTTATTGAGATGTTCAACGCCATGAATGCCCTGTCATCAAGTGAGTCGCTCCTCACTTTGCCTCTGTGGAGGAACATGATGCTTGTCTACGCTATTGCTTTGTCGATGGCTCTGCATTTTGCTCTCCTCTACACCCCTGGCCTCCAGACTCTGTTTGCCATCCTGCCCCTGAACGCAACGGAATGGAAGGCTGTGGTGTACATTAGCGCACCCGTCGTGTAAGTTCTCTATATCTCTCCATCCATTCATAATGATCTCTTGCTGATTTATAACAGTCTCCTCGATGAGGTGCTCAAGTACTTTGAGCGTCAATTCTTCACCCCGAAGACCACAGAAAACGGCCTCACCGCCAAGAAGGAGCAATAGACGAAAATAAAAGAGGAAAAAAGAACAAAGAAATAAGTGAAGCAATATCCATTAGAGGAGAAAACTTGGAGAATAAAGGACTGCATCATATGAACCATGCCTAAGGTTCTGTATTTACACACGCATGTACCATAGCTCATAGTTTGGTATTCTAGTGGCCATGGTCAAGCTCTACTGGAGAGGAGAGCTCACCTGTTCTAGCCAGTATGAATGCGCCGTTTATCACAATAGAAATCCGACTGACCATAAACCCGTTGCGTCTTCTCGTTAAGTTTTACTTTCTTGAATTTTTGGCGTTGCATCATTTGGCCGACTTTTATGGTCGTCAACGTAGTTCTAGAGTAGTCATACAAAGATGCCATTCGGTCTTTCTAAAAACCGCCATGAACTGGCTAAGACCTTTGTGGGAAAGCAATTCTTCCCTTCCTCTCCCTCTGCCGTGAAACGCCTCTTTAGTCTTGCCTTCCCTTCAATAACCGCTTGGTCACCTTGTCCTTCTCGATGATGTAGACGTGAGCACCCCAACCAGATAGGGCATCACGGTCCACGGCGTTCAGCAGAGACTGTGAGATGGTCTCGAAGAGAGCGTCCGCTTCCTGGAAATTTACTTTGTTAACCTCAGGTTCAAGCTATCTCTTGCCTTCCCTTTCCTAAATAGAAAGGCTTCCTTGATGATAAGAAAAGAGGAAAGGCAGAGTGGTTAGAAATTACGTACCAGATCAGGCTCCCACAGCCCCTCACACATTCCAAACAACTGCTCCGACGCCGTCCCCGCAACAATAAAGTCCTTTGCAAAATCAATGCATCCAATACTGTCAAACCCACAGATGAAGGGCTTCCCCGTAGTAGGATCCAACCCAGCGACAACAGGCGAGACAAAGTAAGGACCAAAGCGCTTCTCGTAGAGGGAGGAAGAGACGAGGTTGGCAAAGGTGCGCGGGGCGATGGGCCGCTCCTCGCGGAGGCGGTACATGTTGGTCTTGTAGCGGAAGAGGTCGCTGACGGTGTTGACGTCGGTGGCGAGGCCGGTGAGGCCGAGGAAGACGTCGCCGTAGCGGAAGACTTTGGGGAAGTTGTTGGAGACGGTGAGGGCTTGCATGCCGAGGCGGAGGTCGCAGGCGATGGCTACGCAGTCTTTGCCGACCATGGCGATGCAGGCGCCGCCATCTGTTTTGGGAGATGAGTGTTAGCGAGGGAAGGGGTGGGATCGGAGTGATAGTGGGTTGTATCGGTACTAGGTAGACGTACTTATAGAGAAGGGAGACGACTGTAAGAGAGGTTAGCTGGGGCTCGAGGAGAAGAAGAGATGGGATACACATACCATGATGCCTTATGTGGAGGAAGAGGGCCTAGGTAAGCTCTTCTTCCTGCTGTGGGTGTGGAGGATGTGAAGAGTTAGAGATGTCCCTTCCAGTGCTCAAGGTGAAGCCACTGATATTGCGGCAATGGACTTTGGCGAAAGGCTGCCGCTTGATCGTGGTGGACGTCGTCTTGGAAGGGAGTTGGCGATGGGTGGAATAGGTGGGACGGAGCTACGACGTTGAGCATGGACAGCTCTCGGTGATGCAGTTGCAGTCAGTGCCTGCCACCAGTTACCTTTCAGTGGACGAAGGCAAACACGTTATGGCGCGGCCAGGTTGGAGGAGGGGTCCCACCTGGGTTTGCTGATTGGCTGCTGGTACTGGTGCTATACTTGACAATATTCTACAGCACTTACCTCACTTTAGTGGTGATCTTCTGATTGCTTATTTTGTCAGCATTAGTCCCCTCAGTGGCATGGAGCTCTTCCACAGCTGGCGCTAATAATATTGCAGCAGGGGAAATGGCCATTACCTCACTGCTCCGCTGCCTGCCCGCGGAGGGTTCGAGAAGCGATGTGTGGCTGACTACTACTACAGCTAGGTACTAGTAGCTGTGATAGTACTATCTATCCAAGGTAGTCGAGTCGTTCTCTACCTATGATCGTCTGTGTCATATTTTGGGCTTATTCTACCAAAGACTATTATATCCTTCTATGCTCTCTTAAGCCTCTACATACTAGGCGTACCTATGTGGTAGAAACAGCCCCTCGGCGTAATTCAACCCCGCCATCAGTGCCTAGAGCTCCAGCTTGCAGGTGACAAAGCCACCGCAACCAAAGTCGCCATCGAATTCACTTCAAGTTCTTAAACCACATCAGCAACCCAACGACAACTTACCCACCTTTACCTTCTTGGAAACCGCAGAAGAGAGAAAGTCACCATGTCGTCGCATGTCGTGGTCATCGCCACTGACCTGCGACGTACCACTATCAAAGTCACTCCCGGCACCTATCTCAGCGATGTACTCCAGGAAGCCTGCACGAAACTCAGTCTTCCTAGCGACAAGTATCTTGTAAAGTATGTACAGCTCTACATGCAGAATGCTCCCCATCCTATGGAAGAACAGGAACTCACGTTTATGACAACAGACACAAGCAGAAACAAGTCGACCTATCCATCCCATTCCGCACATCAGGACTCAACCCCGGCGCGAAGCTCGAGCTCGTCCAGAAGTCGAAATCGCCCTCCGCCGTGCAAGTAGCCCTGCAGATCCCACAGCCCGAAGCCAAAGAGATTCCCGGAGGCCGGTTGATCAAAAAGTTCCCAAGTGATCTCACGCTATGGAAAGTGCTGCGACAGTTTGAGAGCGGCGATGCTAGCGCGGGTAGGAACATCAACATCACGGCTAGAGGGGTGGCCAGAATGAATAATGGGACACAAGGTGGGAGCGGGCAGCTTTACTACGAGACGCCAGTGTTGAATATCATGGGGAGGGAGTTTTCGACCTTTGTGGATTTCCAGAAGACGCTGTCGCAGATTGGGTATAACTCTGGCAGTGTGCTGATCCGGCTGGCGTATAAAACGACGGATCAGACATTATTCGAAGCTATGGAGCAGATTGCGCAAGCTTTCAAGGATAGCGAAGAGGAAAACGAGGCGGCAGCCTCTACAACAACTCCAGCCAACGCTCAACCACCCGCCCCAGAGCCAGCAGCGGATACACCCATGAGCGACGCTGCCGCGCCTGAAGAGTCCAAGGAACCCGCGCCCGAACTCACTCCTTCAACATCAGAAACACCAGCGGAAACACCAACAGAAGCATCAAGTTCAGAACCCGCGGCCAATGGAGCAGGGCCATCAGAAGACGACCCCTACAAACCTGTCAATGTCTTCCTCGCACCATCAGGAACCACACCAGCCGCAGCTCTAGCCCCCGTCAGCGAGACGGATTTCACACCGAGTGTAGCACACGCTCAGCTTCACCAGGCGCGTTTGCAGGAGAACTCGAGGAATAAGCGACTGCTGTCAGATCAAGAGCTCGAGGAGAAAGCAGCAGCGGAAGAGGCCAAGGTGGCCGCAGTTAAATCTGTTCTTATCAAAGTGCGCTTTCCGGACAACACCAGCAGCGAGTGGGAAGCAGGACCTTCGGAGACAGGCGCCTTTCTGTACGAGGCGGTTCGCCATGTCATGGCCAACCCAGCCCAGCCTTTCCGTCTGGTCCTCCCCGGCGGTAAGACTGTCGTTAAAGACAACAGCAGCGCGAGTCACAGTCTCATCAAGGCCTATAAACTAAGTGGACGTGTCCTTGTCAGTCTTGTATGGGATGACAGTGTCAAGCCTGATGTGCGGAAGCAGCCCTTCCTCAAATCTAATGTCGCTCAGCAAGGTCAAGCCGTAAAGGTTCCAGAGGTGCCGCAAGCTTCGGCTGAATCAAAGGCTCCGGCCCCTGCGCCAGAGCCGCCGAAGGAAGACAAGAGTAGCGGTGGAGGAGGCAAGAAGATGCCCAAGTGGTTCAAGCTGGGGAAGAAATAGCCATCTACGTGGCAAGTTTCTTATCACAATAAGAATGAGTGGAAGCATTATTTTGGCGTTGAATTGGGATTATTTGGTCCGGGGACCAACCTAGCTTAGGAGCAAAGGCGTATGACTTGAGTGTTCGACTTTAATAGATAAGTGTCAAAGTTTCAAAGACTCATCACATAATTCACGAGGATATAGGAAGCACGTAGCGATTGAGATCTGTTTGTTGCACTTGGTATTGGTTTCCTTTACGCCAGCAGCCAAGTCCTGCGACGGGGGGTTTTGATTTCTTTTATATCAAAGCCGATGAAACTAAAGAGTCAAGTCATGACCACGCCTGAATCCCATGCCAGCCCAAGATTGTCTTCACAAAAATTTCTTTTTCACTCGTTTCCTTTAACTTCCGATGGTAACTTTATCGTCGATCCATGTTTCCGAGGTGAAAACGAAAGGGTTTGATTTAGTGGCCAGCACGGCGAGACTCAGCGATGACACGCTGGAGCTCGTCGACCTTCTTCTTGGCACGGCCGAAGGTACCGAGCTGTTGGAGAGAGGTTAGTATTTCCTGTTTTGTCGATATGGTGCCATTGGTTCGTCACATACCCTCTTCTTCGCGAGCTTACGGGCGCGCTTGTCACGGCTGTTGCGGAGGAGTTCGATGACACGGCGCTCGTAGGGGGCGAGGCTAGAGAAGATGTGTTAGCATTCGTTCCTACAATGTATATATCTCCATGCGCAGCATATCCGAGGGCCTCGAACTCCGTATTACGACGGCTCCGTCATCCCCCAGATGTATTTCTTGCCGCAGAGAAAGGGATTGGAACTAACCCAGCAACCTCCTTGACGACCTCACGCACGAAAGCGGTGCGCTTGCTCAGGTGGCCCTTGGTCCTTGAGACACGAGGCTTGGTAACACGAGGAGTGGTCTTCTAAATTCGGGGAAAAGTCGATATGTCAGCGTCCATCGTCTGCCATGAGAGAGAAGCGGAGAGCCAGCAAAAAACGGGCCTCGCCTCGCAGAAGCAGAGATCCTCCACGAGGTGAGACTGCTGCTGCCGGTCGCCCACCGATATTGGTTCGGGGAGTGTTTTTTTTTTTCATATAACACGTACGTGGCCGCGGTTCAGACCAACGGTCAGACCGGTTTTCGCGGGAGCCTCCTTGGCCATCTTTGTCGACAAATCTCGGGGGATTGGGTGGTTTGTCGGAGAAGGGGGAAAAGCTGGATGGGTTAGTAGAGTTGGTCGTTGAACTTCGTGGAAATATGGCCTGCGGTTGGGTGTGGGGGTCGTGTGAGTGAGTGTGGTTGAAATTTTCGGTGCGTTTGTGGGTCACGTGAAAGGGTAAATGGGAATTGCTGAGAGGAACTTTGGTGATTTTCTGTGGCTGCGATGGGGTGCGCCACGAGGGTCTACCGTAGATCGAGGCTGGTGTAAGTCCCAGTTTTTAGGTGATACCCCAAGTGTCGTATCAATCATGATTATGAATTCACAGTAAAGCATTCCCAATGAAGATCAAGCATATCCTTGGACTCTACATTATATGGCGAGTGATTCTTTGGCCTTTTCATTGATTTTTTTTTTTTTTCTCACAGCCAGGAGCAACTTGGGTGGTATAAATTGAGTAGAAACTGCGCAAACGCAGCCAGGCCCTGCAAGTTACCGAACGACTCGATGTAGCTGTTAAACAAGCAACGTTCGATGCCGACTTTAATTAAGTGTGCAACAGGTTGCTTTCTACAAACACACAGGAGACCTGGTTTTCGCTGGAAAAAAAGAATCTTGGTAACATTGTCTCAGTTCTGCAGCAGAAGAAAGGCTGTAGATGTATAAGGTGTATAGTTTGAAATAAGAGCGCCGAAATCCAAAATGCATCCCGTGAACATTGTTTTCCGGTGACGCAATGGTCAAAACTGGTGGGCTGTTGCAATGGTAGCAAGTAGACCTCCTATTGCAGTAGAAAAAGCCGCATGGTTCAAAGTCTAAGGTTGTGGGTTCGAGTCCCACGTCCATCGATATTGGCACCAGTTTTATTTTTGCGGTTATTTTCTTTTTATTATGCTTCTTTTCTTTTCTTTTTTTTTTTTTTTCTTCTTTCTTCTTTCTTTGCCATTATATCTTTGTCATTATGGGGAACTTGCGTTATAGTGATTTAGCCTGTATAGATATGTAGTTGTAAGGGTACCGGGTGCCAATGGGTGGCTTGCAAGCAGCCACTCTGAGACATCGCTCCTCAGTAGGGGTAATACACTAGATCCAATGACCTCACTCACGAGATCTAGTCGAACATCCTACAACAACCGGCAGCAACCTGGCTCAAGAAGCGCATCAACAGTCGTCGCTCGCTGCCATGCTTTGACAATATTGTAGATGGTCGCGCGTCTGTAACACGACCGCCATTCAAATATTGCGATATCGGCCTCTTACGTTTCATCATCAAGGGAGGAGGACCACATCCCAACAGCACACAGGAAAGCATCGCTCTCAAAGGCGCTCAGCGCATAAACGAAGTATGATGCGGTCGTCAATACGTGGACTAGGCCTGCTGTTACTGCGACTTGCGACTGCCAGCCCGGCCTCTGCGTCGCAGCAGCCTCTGGATCTTGACAAGCCCGTGTCGCCGGCTGAGATATCTGTCAGCTTCTTCTCCGAGCTTGAGCGGCTGGCCCGCCTCGTCGACATCAGCTACTGCATCGGAAACACGGGCGTCAGTGAGCCTTTCAACTGCATCTCCCGTTGCAATGAGTTTCCTTCGGTGACGCTGGCGACAACCTGGAACACGGGACTTCTCATGAGCGACAGCTGTGGCTACATTGCCGTCGATCACGGTGAGCGACGAGAAGGCGAGAGCGAGGGCGAGGTAGGCGACAAGGCTATTATTGTCGCTTTCCGCGGGACGTACAGCATTACCAATACTGTTGTTGACCTGAGCACGGTTCCCCAGAAATATGTGCCGTATCCTTCGCCGGACCATGGAGGCGGCGAGCCGCCGGAGAAGCCCGAGCATGAGTGTACTAACTGTACGGTGCACTGGGGCTTTTTGCAGTCATGGAAGATGGCTCGCGAGAAGGTCATCCCTGAGCTCAAGTTGTTGAGAGAGGCGCACCCTGACTATCCCATTCACTTGGTAGGGCATAGTCTAGGAGGGGCTGTGGCATGTTTGGCTGCGTTGGAGCTGAAGGTGTCCATGGGCTGGGACAACATTATCACGACGACATTTGGCGAGCCGCGCGTTGGGAACGACCGTCTTGTTCATTTCGTCGACGATGTCTTCGGTCTCAACGGGGATGTGCACCTAGAGAACCGAACCTTCCGACGCGTGACTCACCAGAACGACCCCGTTCCTCAGCTTCCTCTCGAAGAATGGGGCTACAGAGCGCACGCAGGCGAGATATTCATCTCGAAGGAGTCTCTATCGCCTTCCGAGACGGATGTTCATACTTGCGTTGGGGACAATGATCCCAGCTGCAGTGATGACGGCGACAGCTACGCGAGATATAAGCTTTGGCGGTTGTTCTCCGCCCATCGGGATTATTTCTGGAGACTTGGTCTTTGCGTGCCGGGAGGAGATCCGGCGAACTGGGGCAGGGAACCGTACGAGTACGAACCTCTTGAAGAAGATGAGTTGTAATTATGAGAGCCAATGTTTTATGAATTAGAAGGCGTGCTCGGGAGGGTGGGAAGTGAGTCTCGAATTTCCTCATTGTAGGATACCGTACATGTATATTACTACGGGTACCTAGCCTATAGACCTATCACACAATAAGTACCTACCTACCACCCATATCCGTTATACTGTTGTCATCATGGTGGGCTACGGACAAGAGTGCATATTGCTAACACTGAGCAAATTTGCGCTTCTTCTAATTACCCTGTAGCACGTGGCAAAAACGGCGAGCGTGCATGTCTTCACAAGGCTCGGCCAGGCAACGGTCCGGCAAACGTTTTCTGCTGCACAGCCTACGGATAGGTTGCATGAGAAAAGAACGCTTATGCCGGCGGCCAGAGTGATACACACCATACTAGAGAGGAGGGCCAGAAAATTTTTTGATGGGGGGTTTCTTTTGGGCAGCTTTTTCCCATACGGCCTGGCCGGTCTCTCTCTGGCCTCATTCAAGATGTATGATATGTTCCTGTCTTACCCTAGCATCAAGTAAAGGTCCATCAGTGAGGCTGTCATGCAGGATATTAGGTTAACTTGACAAAGACAGGGACCAGGCGGGTAACAGGCACGTGAGGTCTCTCAATAATGGCAAATGTATGGCTCCCACTCTCACACGAGTCCGCGCAGCACATTGGTCCCCGTCACGACTCACGAGTCACAACAACGACGATAAGCGCCTCCACTATCCCACCAGTACCCGTGCCAGAAGGGACCCCCCGGAGCCCAATCACCTCGTCCCCGCTTCTTCGAGTCAACGGCTCTCCTCGCCGTTTGTACAGGTATCATTCGTCGCATGCACCCGCCCGGGGGGATAGTATCCAATTTCCATGGCGGGAGATGAGCGAGGATCAACATGCGGCGGCTGGGCAAAGTGCCCAGGTTACCGGAAGTTTGTGGTCTTTCAACAAAAGGAGTAGGCAGCGATCGACGTGGAACAAATCTCCTATGGCAAGATGGCTTACCTTGACCTGACCATTCGGTATGTGAGTATTGGTAGGTGTGGCTATTAGTGGTGGACACCGGCTTTCTCTCGTATAATCGAGTCGGGCAGCACACGCGGTGACCTCCGACACAGACACAGCCCAGCTCTTGCGTGTTCAGTCACGGCCGCGCCCAGTCCAGACCAGGAGTCTGTTTATGCTGGACGATGTTGCCACAAGCGCCAGCATAAGCCGAGTCGAGAATGTGTCCCCAACGGAGCGCCCTAACACGAGAAGAGAGATCAGATCCTACAACTCGTACTCTCATCACAGCTTTCATGTCAACATATCTGCTTTTTCGAGGTGGAGGTGGGGGGCCCAAGCTCGAACTGTATGTAGAAAAAGGAAAAGAGGAAAAAGAAGAAGCTTCAAGAAGAATGGACAGGGTACGGATGCGTGCCCCGCCGGCATTGGACGTAAGTCATGTTGATCACTGCTTGCTGCGCCGTGAGACTTGAAGTCTTGCTCCAAGTTCACGAGAATACTAGCTTGGAGGATGTTGTCAGCCTTGTTCTCCTCCATTTGAAGGTTCAGCTGGCCACTGTTCATGTGGTATCATCACGTTGGGATGGGAAAGGCGCTTAGCATCCGGCCTAGATCCCCGGCACTGGCGACGGGAGCCAGTCCAGCAGCAAAGACGGCTACCTATCATGGGCTATCATAGGTACCTTACCTAGGTAGGCTAGTAGGGGTTCTCTTAGGGGTTCAACACTGCAATCTGCAGTGGCCGAGCCCCTAGCTTCCACCTAAGAAAAATCTCACGGCGGACAGTCTAGCGGGCTGACGGGGACTCTAGACGCCGTTGCCGCCCCGCTCACAGCGCTTGTAACTGCCCAACGACACCGTGACCGTTCCAAACCGTGCTGGCTCTAGGTACCTACCTTAGGTACCTTTAGCGATTTACCGTCTGAATTGCCCTAACAGGATGTCTTGCTAGGCGCTGGAGCAGACCCTGTAGGCTACCCTGACACAGCCTGACCAGCCTGAGGGAGAGCCAAGGCCCTGCAACTTGGAAAGCCAACTCGCTGGAGCTCTCGCTGGAGCTCAAACCCAAACCCAAAAACCAACCAAGAACCAACCAAGAACCAAGCACCAAAGCCAGAATATAAACACATTCTTATCCTCAACGCCTCACCCACGCCCTCCGCCTCCTCCCCCCCCATCTCTCGCACTTTTCCCTTTTGTCCCCCACCAACGCCCAACAACAAAAAAACAACTCTTCACCACCTCCCTACCGAATCCTTGACACCTTCGTCTACGACTTTCCATCGTACAGATAACCACTATCACCATGACTTCTGAGGTAAGCTTCTACTCTTTTTTAACCCTTCATCTGAGCTGTGCTTCATATGCTTTGATGCCAAAAAAGCCACTACACGCCCATTGCCCACAACCCCTCAGCCAGCCGTTGCGCCGGCATCCCCAAAAGCCTCGCGCCTTTTCACTCCAAACTCTACTTGAAGCTTCTCCTCCAAATCCGTCAAGAAACAGAAGGCTAACCATCTACTTTGCAGCGTGAAAGGTTTGTTATTACCCTTATATCTTCTGGGACATCTCTGACCCCACCCGAAACTCTCCTTTCCCACTCTGACGCAGAGCTGAGCTGACGGGGGCACCGTTTGCCAAACAACAGCAAGACTTTCCTCGCCCGCCTCTGCGAGCAGGCCGAGCGTTACGATGAGATGGTTACCTACATGAAGGAGGTTGCCAACCTCGGCGGTGAGCTCACCGTTGATGAGCGCAACCTTCTCAGTGTCGCCTACAAGAACGTCGTTGGCACCCGCCGTGCCTCGTGGCGCATCATGACCTCGATCGAGCAGAAGGAGGAGACCAAGGGCACCGACAAGCACATCTCCACCATCAAGGGCTACCGTCTCAAGATCGAGCAGGAGCTCGAGAAGGTCTGTGAGGATGTCCTCAACGTCCTCGACGATGCTCTCATCCCCAACGCCGCCTCTGGCGAGTCCAAGGTCTTTTACCACAAGATGTACGTTCGCACCTGCACAAAGGAGCTTTTGTTCCCGGTTTCCCTTGCTTATACTGGGGAAACTGCCCCCGCTTTCCTTTGAATTTACTGCCGGCAACGGCGAATGCTGACCGCTTTTCCTCGTTTTAGGAAGGGCGACTACCACCGTTACCTCGCTGAGTTCGCTACTGGCGATAAGCGCAAGACTGCTGCTACTGCCGCCCACGAGGCCTACAAGGTTTGTTGATCCACATGGCGACATGAGCTGCCCAGACAAGTCGTACTTCAAGTCTCCAAAGCTGACCATTTTTTCCCCATCAGAGCGCCACCGATGTTGCTCAGACCGAGCTCACCCCCACCCACCCCATCCGTCTCGGCCTTGCCCTCAACTTCTCCGTCTTCTACTACGAGATCTTGAACTCCCCCGATCGTGCTTGCCATCTGGCCAAGCAGGCCTTTGACGACGCCATCGCCGAGCTTGATTCCCTCTCTGAGGAATCCTACCGCGACAGCACTCTGATCATGCAGCTGCTGCGTGACAACCTCACCCTCTGGACTTCATCCGAGGGCGGTGAGGGCGAGGGTCAGTCCGGCGAGGCCAAGAAGGAGGAGGGCGAGGCTGCTGCTAAGCCCGCAGAGGAGGAGGCCAAGCCTGCTGAGGAGCCCGCTCCTGAAGCTGCCTCGTAAACTCCCCCTCCCCCCTTTTCCCACGATACCATAACCATCTCGGCCAGGTAGAAGCCGAGATGCATCTTTGCCCGGGTTTTTGATTTCGCCTTGACTGCAGCCAAGCGAGGTGCCGGGTCATGTTTACAAAGGCTATGTGGCTGTTGATATACATTTTGCCCCCTGTGCAGCACGCGCTGTTCTTACGGCAAGGAAGGGAAAGGACAAAAAACTGGGTTGGGAGTAATCGAGAATGGTACGAAAATCGCGGCATGGATTCTTCTTTTGCAGCTCTAGCTCTGGAGTTCAGGTTCACTCGGTCCTACGTGTTATCGAGAAGAGACTTGCACTTTCACATGTCAGCAGCTTGCAACAGTTTTTTCCCCGCCTCCATGGCGCGCATCTTTGTAACAACTTCGGTGCTTCAGGCGGTTTTCTGTTCTGGTTCCTGGAGATGACGGAAATGCCCTTTTCATTTATCTTGTTGTTGCCCTCCCCGTTTTCCACGTCACGCTGCTGCTGTGTTTTTGCCTCTATCTCGTTTTTACTAAGAAAAAAAAATATTCCGTCTCGGCGCTTGGGAGGTGTTTCTGGTTCTGTAGATGCCACGATGACCTTCTTTTTTGCGGGATCTCCCTTGCACAGGGTACCTGTACAAGCAGCTGACTCTCTCACTTTGGAATGGAAGGGTCTTGGGGGATGGTTAATTGCATCAGTCTTCTAGGGGATCGAGGGCTTTTGCAGTACTATCTCTGTGGCTCTTTGTCGACAGGAGCTTTTGTGAAGTTAGTCTTCTGTTGTCCTTAGGATGGGGGAGAAAGAGTTGTTGCCGAGACGTCAATTAATAAATGAAAAATTCAAACAAAAACCTGCTCGTCTGTGATACTTCATACTATCCCCTATGTGCCCTTTGCTCTTTATGAGGGTACATACACCTCGCGTTCACAGGTCTTGATGTCGACGCTAGTATATGAATTCTGAGGTTTGTTCGTATTCGTAAAAGATTCAAATTATCCCAGACTCGAAGGTCATTATCATGCGTGAGGTATATGAACAGTTCCCAAAACCCGAAAGTACCGTTCGGACCAATATCCCCCATTGTCCGCTGCACCTAGTTATTACACCGAGACCATTGGGTATTCCTCCTCCATAGTGGCCATCTCATCGTGTCATTCGTGGTTCATTACATCGTGTAGTAGTAGTAGTAGTAGTTATTCCGTCCGTGTCCAAAGATTCAAAAGGAACAAAGGTTCTCATCCAGTATGTCGTTCCAACGTTCTCGCTGCACGCTCTAACCTGGCTTTGGTCGCTAGCAGACCTCCGCCGCTTTCCTCCTGCTCTAGCGCGTCAATCTCATCCGCTACATCGACGCCCCCTGGCGATTTTGCTGCGCTGGTGGCCCATGGGTCTTCTTTGTACATGTCCGTCCGTATTTCCTGGTCCCAGATATCTTCCGGTTTCAAACCGTCTTCGGTAGAGCGGCCGGATAGGCGGCGTACTAAACGTCGCCAGATACTAGGACGGCGGGAGTGGCCGGCGCCAGCGCCAGCGCCAGCGCCAGCGGCGTGACTGTTTGCATTGAAGATGGTGTTGCTTGCGGAAGAGGAGGAGGCGGTGGAAGAGGATGATGCGATGCTCGGTGATGAGGTGGCCGAGTTGGCTGTCGGGGAGGTAGAGAGGGAGGCTGTGTGGGCGGCGGCCACCTCTGTGCGCCATATGTCGATGCGGTTGTGCTTGGATGGGGAGATGTACTGAGGTGGCGGCGCAGTCATGGTTGGAGTCGTCATGTTGATTATTATATTATAGGGTGTAATAATGGGGTTGGAAAATTCCTTCCTGGTACTCGGTAGCTGGATGTTTCGCAGCTATACAAGAGCTGGCGAAGTCCGCCTTGTCTTGTAGGTTCGTAAAGGGTCGACCCTCAGATTCAAAGAGTAAAGTCCACTGAGAAGCTATCGAAGCTTGTCCTTGGTCGCGTGTTCAACTTAGGTAAAGTGTGAAAAAGTAGAAGACGAGCTTGCGGGGTGGCTGCGTGCGCCCGCGGTCGATAGTCTCCCGATGTGGTCTGAGGAGCAACCAAAAATCCGTCGATATTGGCCAGGATTCTCGATATGTTCAACGACACCCCGTCCTCCTTCTGTCGCCGAGGCAGCGGTTGCTATCAATCAATATAGGGAAATGAAGACAGCAGAAGGTGAAATTAAAGAGGGAAGATTGGAACGTTGTAAAAGCTGGGGAAATTCGTTGGGAAAAGGGAGCCCAAATGCTGCAATGCGAAGAAGAGGCGAAATCTGCAGCTGACAAGCAGGACAAGCAGGACAAGCAGTGATAGGCGGTTTGTGGCGTTGGTGAGTGTGACTTTGGCGTTACTCCAGTGTGGTATGAGCACGGATATGAGGGGAAAAGATTGCGGGCTGCTGCTCAAGACGGGAACAGGACGAGGGTTGCTGATCACAAGTTGTGTGTGTCACTCAGACTCCGATGCTTTTCCCTTCTTTCTTGTGTGTGTGGTAGAATCGTATGTATGATTTCGTTACGCACAGGCGAGCTTTTGGGAAACAAAAGGCGAGGAGTAAAAAACCGTTATTAGTGTGTGTGTAAATCGCGGAAATGCGAACGTGATGTAGCGCTGGTGCGTCTTGACCCTGTCTTGTCTTGTCTTGGATCGTTGTACTTGGTATTTCCCCGCCGCTCCTTTGTAATGCCGGGGGTGGTGAAGAGGGATGGGATTTCGACCACGGTTGGAGTGGGCGCGTGCGCAAGTCCTAGACTAAAAACTACAGTAGTAGAGACAGTGTTGGATGCGAGGCGATGCGATGCGAGGCGATGCGGTCCTGCGATGCGTGGTGCCGTGTCTCGCCGCGCCAAGAGGTGGTAGTGTTATTTAATGTCTGTCACGGTCTGCCTGTATGAGTATGAGGCGGAACGGGGACTGGGTTCTTGTATTGGAACTGGAGACTCGATGCAGGGCGGCAGTTGACGAGAGCAGGCTGGTTGGCTGATGGTGGCTGCGTTTTGGTGGAGAAGGAGGCACTTTGAATAACTCGACACGACAGTGCCAGCTTTTGTTGCTTCTTTCTTATCTGAACTTGTGAAGAAGAAATAAAATAGATTAAGTTGTGCACAAGATGAAAGAGGACAAGAATATTAAAGAGAAGAGGAGAGATAAGAAGGAAAGAAAGAAAATTCTTGACCGACTCAATTTTGGGACCCAATTTGGCTTCCGAGTCATTCAAACTGAAGTCAGTCTAGTTCGCTCTACCTAACGGTTAGCTTATGGCCAAAGTTAGTCAAGCGGCGCGCTTTTCTTCCTTCACATGAGCAGGAGCCGCCCGAATATCGGATCTTGCGGGGGTGGAGACATTTTCACTAGCACTCTCACTAATTGATACTGTAAGGTATTAATAGGTACCTTACCTAGGTACTAGTAATTAGCGCTCGTGCAGAGTTGGCATAATAGGTACTGGCAAGTCAATAAGATACTCTCCATCCACCCGCGGTAATCAGCTCATCCCTCAACATCACAAACCAAGATCCTGACGCTTCTCGATCGGCAGGCCTCTTTGCTCTGTATTGTCGATCCCCTCCCCCCGCCAGCAAGGACTTGGAGTATGACTACATACACTCATGATCCGTGCTGAGGCCTGACTTGGTTGTGGGCAATGCGATGATGGGGCAATATGGGATTTTGAAAATCATACAAGCAGGTACATGGTAAATCATTCATGCTTGTTTGCCTCGCACTTGCCTCACTCACTCCACTCCACTGAACGACTCGACTTAGCCCCAAAAAGGTCATAAGACAACCCGCACCGGCATCGGCACTTGTCTACAATTTGAACTTGACGTAAAGTCGTTCCTACCTTCCCTTACTTTACTTGAGCCCGACTTGTAATTATTACTGTAGCTTCAGCAAAAGCTTAATAAATGCACCCATGAGGCAGGACTTCAGTTCACAATCAATACAATGCTCGTATCATTCAACTCCAAAAGGCCGCAGTAGCGGTGCCACAGCTCGGCACTATTATGAACCCGCAAACAGGGGGCCTCGAGACGCACCACCATGCAAGGTACCACTGCCACTACCACTACAACGACAACGACAGACTGCCATTTCCACTACCTTACCCATCAGCATTACGACTACTATCCTTAACCGCAGCAGCCGAAGGGCTCTCCCTGGGTATGGCTCTCGCTAGCAGCGATAGCCTGCCTCAGTGGGCACGGTTCTTGCCGCATCTGTCATTTCCTTATTAAGCACCCAGTCTGTTCCTTCCTGCTTCGGTTTGCATGTGGTTAAGCGTACGTAAGGAACGTTTACCTTATTAGTAGGACTTACTTATTTAATGCAGTCATGATGGTTGGAAGCATGTACGACTACCAACGAGGTAGGTGCGAGCGGGTCAAGCCGTTCCAGGCACCGTCTCATCACCTCTATTCCCATCATCATTATCGTCATGGGACATCTCATGGGAATGGATCTGTGCCTTGCTTTAGTATCGTATCGTAAACAGACTAAAACATGACTGACCGCCTCGCTCTCAAACGCACATGCTGCAGTCCGCATTCGCCTCATTCCTCTCTCACCCGCATATCGATATCGTGCTAGTGCGGTTCAAGCCCTCGAATCCATTGAATGCATGGATCGTCCGTGCTCGAACATGGTATTCGATACCTACGCCTGTTCATAGGCTACGCTCAAGCCCTCTTTACCAAGGGACTGACTGTCCTATCCTATTCCAGTCATGGTGTTAAAATTGAACATCACGTACAAGTCCTTTATGTAGGCGATTTGTCAAGACCGACTGGGCAGCTTGCTTCACCGAAACTTCACCGACAGGTATCGCTTTTCATCATTGAATCATGCTCCAATAATACCTTGGTCGTAACAGTATTCCAATTAGTGCAAAGCACTAATGCCAGGCACAGGAACTCATCCAAAAGCCCATCACCATTCCCTATTCCCAGGAAGTGATCTAATCCTGCAATGCCAACCTCGACCCGCCCCATGATGCACTCCCAATGCCCTGGTGAATTCAGTCATGAATCATTATCAGTTTTCCCATAAGCGCCGCGCTACAGAAGCCAACCATGATGAGGAACACGACTTTTAATCCAGTTGGTCCACCCCCACAGATATCCTGTCCGTTCACCCATATATGCTTTAGCCCTTCGTGCTAGGTTGTAACGTCTCCCAGCCTCCCATATCGCTCCCGTTGTCGTCCAGCGAGTCCAACAGGTCCATCGGCCCTTTCGGCGCTGGTTTCCGTGGAGGCATGGGAGGTCCCGACATGCTGCCGTTCGTCGAACTTCCCGGCTGGGAACCCCATCCGCCGTCTAGACCTGCCAGGTCGGCAGCTGAGCTGCTCATAGTAGAAGTTCGGCTGGGTAAAGCCGGGGCACCAGTGCCAAACCCACTGGACTGGGATGCCATGGGCGACATGACGTTCGCTAGATGCGCTGGCTTCTTGGCTACCGGTGGTGCTGGCTTACCTCGCGAGCCAGTGTCGTAGGAACTTGTCGATGCGGCCGATGTTGGGCGGAGAGGCTGCTGGAGGCCATGCATCGGCTGCGCGCTGTGTGCTGAACTGGCCACAGAGCCTGCGACAGAGCCAGCGGTAGAACTTGGAGGCGCTGTGCCTTGCCGTCTTGGAGGAGGTGGTGGTGGGGCTTGGTCATTAGCCAGGTTCATCCTGCCGACCTTAGAGGCGAGATTCCCCGTGTCATGCTGCGGTGGCAGCTTTCTAGGCGTTGAGCTCGGTGCCATGCTTCCCATGATATTGGGCATGGTCACCTTTTCGTAAGGTGAACTAGATAAGCTCGAGAGCGATGCTCGCGACGACGACCGTGAGACGGAGATCCAATCTTGCTCCTCTTGGTGTCCAAATGGATTCGAGGGTCGATTCGGATTCAGCGCCATTGGCTGACCATCTCTGCCTTGAGGAACGGGCACCTGGACTCGAGCAGGTTGTTTATTGTCCAACCACCACTTCTGGCGGTCAGAGCTCGCTGGCGGCAGTCCTGGCTCGATGGCATCATATCCTATCAGGTCCTCGTCCTCGGTGTCATCAAAATCACCGATATGAGAGACGGCGTCCCCAACATCGGCCGTGCGCCGACGATACAGCTCCTTGCTGATCTTCTCCTTGCGAGCCTCATCAACAATGCTCACTCTGCACTCGAATGTGGCAAACACAGGCCGGTGGTCTGAGAACCGTAGAGGCGCCGAGCCGTACAGGTGTTGACGCAAGCAATTGCCCTTGCGTAAAATACGGTCGGTCCACGCTGGAATACGCGCCTTCTCACTACGTCGCGCCTTCTGTCAGTACTCTGGGTTTCCCAAGTCACAGCTGGATGTACTCACGATGTGTCGTACTCGTCCGAACCAATGTCGAATCGGTACGTTGGTAGGAATGTGATGCGTGCCTCCGAGTAGAATGGGAAAGCCAGCCCTGCAACCATCTGGAGATTCAGCTGGTCGTTCTCGTACAGCGACTCCAAATCTTGTCTCTTGACCAAGCCACGAGCCGTCTCTGAGCTTAGACCGATACGATAATTGAAATCACCCAACCAAATGACCGCATCTGTTCCCAAAAATCAGCAAAACAAAAGTTATGCAAAGAATATCGAGTGGAAAGCAAATACGTACCGTGATCATCAATGCCTCTGTTTCGCTGGAACCGAAGGCCATGATGAATCGTTGCGTAGTCCCTGTTTCGTTCGTCGTAGTTGGCAAAGCCGGCTGCCAGATGGGCCGTGACGAAACAAATCGGGGTGTTGGCGTAGTCAAAACGAATGCCCACAGCTCCTTTGTTGCCAGCCATGCCGGACATGCCTGTTTTCTTGACACTGCCTTCCACATTCCTAATTTTTTCCAGCGCTGTCGTCTTGACAAAAATACACAGAGCAGCTCCGACGAGTTGGCCACTTCGCAGCAGGACATACTTCGCACCGCCAAGGGCAGCCTGTCGCCTATTCAGCGTTCGCTGTACGGCTTGCTCCCACAAGCCTTTTCTTGCCGGATCGCTGTTCATGATTTGCTGCGGGCTCAACTCTACAATTTCCTGGAAGCCGACAGCGTAGATTTCCGGTTGGGCTGACCCAACTGCTGGGGGAAACAGCCAAGGAGATAGATCTGTTTCGATGCCTTCCGTACGGCCGTTGAGGTTAAATGTGCCAACCCAGATATTAATATTGTCGAATGAAGTAAACTCTTCACCGCGCTTGCTAAGCTCCATCGAGACATAATCGCTGATAGGATCGTATAAATGCACCGGGGCCTGGCTAACAAGCCGACCTAAAAGCATGTCGATGGTGATCTGACGAGAAGGGTCAAGAAAATTGTTTTCGTATATGCGCTGGACTGACTTGCGCATATCCGCAACAGCTCCAGCAAGAGACATCTTTCCATGCCTGGTGAAAGACGACTTCAATGCGCCAGTGCCGGCGTAGATCTTGGAGAGATGATCGCCATTGTCGGCCCAGATGCTGGAATGTCGCATCCAGAAATCCGACGTTGCAAACTCCCCGCGGTGTCCCAGAAATGCTTCCACGGCCATTTGGGAGATGAGGGTCTGGATCAAGTTGGTACGGTCAAGACAATCCAGACAGTTGGTTCGGAAAACGCCCTCTTGCTGCAGAACGACAACCATACGTCGTTCTTGCAGACCATCGAGGTCTCCTGATCCATCATCCGTCTCTTGTGCGAGATAGTAAGCGAAACCATCCGTAGAGTCTTCAATGTACCGGCGAATACCACGGGCTGCCTCGTATCCGGCAGGGCCCTTAGTCTCCGCATGAAAATCGTATCGCGTCTCCCGTAAAAGCGCATGATCTGACTCTCCTGTCCCAGGACGACTTAAGGGGCAATGGCGGATACCATTGGTGTATAAGGTGCTAAGCTCAACCTCAGCTGGTTTCGTTTCGCTCAACAAATTGACGACGTGAACGGCGCCGTAGGTCTGTTCCAGCTCCTCAAAGTGTTTATTGAACGACGGCTGCGTGCCTTCTGGAGACCGTGTGACAGTGACCTTTTGTCTTCCTGGTACCAGATCGGCAGCCTGTTCCCAAAAGACGGGGACCGAGCCTCTTACTTGAACATAGGAGAAGAAAGTCCCAGCCGGACTCCAGAAGGTAGTCTCTGACTCGACAAAGTTGGCCACATGTCCATCGTCGTCTATACCACGTGAGTTGAAGCGAGTTCCAGCTCGGCGGCAAGACAGGCGAGAAATCAGGGTCAAGAAGGACGGTCTTCCCGATCTGACTTTTAAGGGGGATGAAGACTGAGGTATCGTCATGGTTGAACAGGAGCCCCTGAATGCCGAAGTCAATATACGTGAGTTATCGAGAGCTTCGCGTTCTTGATGCATGAGCCTTGAGCGGAACTGAACTAAGGGGTTGATCATGAATGAATTCCACAGGAAGGCATCATCAAAGTTACTGATGTCGAAAGAGTTCGAGTTGACTGGTCTGTTTGATATGTTAGCAGACTATAATGACATAACTTCTTGCAAGTCCCATACCTGTCCTGTGCCCTGTTTGTCACATCAAAGTCCGTACTGTAATAAAACGAGCCATTGCTCAAGAGTTTCCGTAGTTCGTGGCAAGGATGTTCCATTGCCACATTTTGCCGACCCAGATTCTGACCATAGGCCGAAGACTGACTGTGGACTGACACAGCGTCGGACGCTTCCGATTCCATGGGATCTAAGGGCACAACATCGTCGTAATCAGCGCTACTAAGACAGTAAAATGCCACGCCTCCTATCCTCTCTACGGTCTCCTGCGGTCGCACAGTTGCCGCCCTCGCAGCATCAGTGATAACTGCGAGGAAAACCTCGTTGTTGACGGTAATCAGCCCGAGGGTTCCGTATATCGGTCTGGGGGTCAGAGGTCGGTAATCTCTGAGGAGCTTCTCCGAGATTGGCGCGAACTCGACCATACACTTGGCAACCGCAGCATCACCACCTGTATTGCGTGACTTGGTAGAGGGCAGAGAAACCTGTGAGCCGTTGGCACTCGCATCGCCGGTCGTGGAGCTATATCGAAGGATCAAGGTGTGGGACGAGGAAACGATGGCAATGGATCGATGGGGATAGTCGCGGATGTAGAGCTCGCAGGACTTCTCAGGGGCGGGAGCTTGGTTGCTCCACGTCCCAGGTGGAGGCGGAGGAATGTCCATACTGGCGTAGGAGGTAGATCATGAGCGTTCGGAAATCGAAAGATGATGGTGGCGGCGAGGCGGCGTTGTCGGCGGCTATGAGATGCGATGGATGGGAGTTAAGATGTTAAGCATACGATTGCTCCATCGCAGCGGGCCATCCAGCAACCAACTTGTAGAAAACAATAGCTCAGATGGGTATAATATCAAAAGCAATACGTTGTTTGATCAAATCATATTATTGATTGGTGCAAAGCGGCTTGATATAGGAGATGAGAGGGTACAGAAGTTAGGTACGGTATTCGTAGCGGGGCGTAGCTTGCTTGGACTACTACCTTAAGTTGTGTCATCAATTGGGCGGCGACGCCAGCCCTGTGGCACTCCTTGTATCTTCACATTTAAGCACGTAAAAGTTTGGTAAACTCTAGCCCTACGCCGAAGTTGAACACGAATGTGTAATGGAGAAATGGATTACATCAGGCTTTCTTGGAAGCCTAAAAATGTTTCAAGTTGCGCCGCACGACTCTACGAACCCCGATGCCTGCTAACGAGGAGATTCTAAATTGCCAATTATATCGATATCGGAGGGTGGCTAAGCAGCAGGTTTTGGGAGCATATTCAACTCCTTACACAGCCCTCGTATAGGTCTGAGTACTGTTCTAAACAATAGGCGCATGAGTACTGTGTGAAGATTCTTGTTGAATATGTCGAATACCACTTGGTATCGAGTGAGATATGCAGGAGGAGCATCACGGTCTTTGAGTCGATATCTTGAAGATACCACCAGGTCGAAGAAAAGGACGAGCAGATAATAGTAGCGGAAAGTAAAAAATATAGTCCACAAAATAGTAGACATTTCAGGCTTCAGATTCGAACTTGAGATCATGCTCCTTGATTAAGGAGCGTTCATTCTCTTCCTATCATATGTTTTTGTATGTTAATCATCACCAGCCATGAAGAGAAAATATTAACGCGAAGCGCTCTGGTGGTGAATTATTACTGCTGTGGAAAATTCAGCTGAGTAATCAGTGGCCAACTTTAAGCTGGGGAAAACTGCGAACGAGGGACATGAGGAGGAGGTACTCCAATGATGTCGAGTCGCTAAATCAGCGGCAATTTTAGGCGGGAAGTTGGCTGACCAGCTCCAGAAGATACAGCAGCTCAGTGTACTCACCGTGGCGCTGCGTGCAGTGAGGGTGGATTTCTCCCACCCAAATGGACCAACCACCTTAACACAATGGGTTTGCTTCACTTCTCCCGCCGCGACCCTCCAAACCACACTGCCTCGTCATTCCTTCACCATCATCACCCATTGCTCTCCAGCTTCTGACCTCGTCGCGCTTTCTGGCAGTTTCATGCGAGCCAGTATAGAATACCCGACGCGATGAGTGACTTTGGGCACTATGGCGGCTCCGAGGAGGAGTACGCGACAGTTAAAAAGCACAATGCCGATGTGGTAGGTCCCCAGCCTCGCGAACACCCATTCCACCTATTGCGAGGCAATTTACTGATAGCGCTGCTTACCTTAGGAACTGGCGCCAGATAACTTCGAAAACTGGGAGAATCTGATAAAATCATGCGAGTCCCTCGAGGGTGGCCTCAACCGCAACTCCAGCCCGCAAGCGCTCGCGACGTTTCGCGATGCCTACGACCGGTTCCTGCTCAAGTTCCCGCTACTGTTCGGCTACTGGAAGAAGTACGCCGACATGGAGTTCAACATAGCCGGACCGGAATCAGCAGAAATGGTATGACGACGCACAAGAGTATGCCCGGCGGGCAAAATTGATATCAGCTAACGCGGGACGTAGGTCTACGAAAGAGGTGTTGCCAATATCACCAATTCTGTCGACTTGTGGACTGAGTACTGCTCCTTCAAGATGGAGACAACCCACGACCCACACCTCGTCAGAGAGTAAGTAACAAAGGCACCATTTCCCTTTCCTTTAACCATATCTGCCAAGGCAGTCCGATACCTCGGTCGTCATGGTAGACACACACTGCAACAACACGCGCGCGCGATCGCTCCGCTTCATTGTCGACGGTCGGATGGTGAGCTATGCCTGCAAGAGCCCTACCCTCTCGGGATACTCTCTTAACGCTCTCTTACCAGGCTCTGTTGATGTTGTTCCTGCTCGTTCTCAGCTTCACGTCGCTCCTCTGACAGTACACACCTCCTCACACCTTGCCGAGTTCAGAATCGCCTTGACGAGTTGTTTTCATGGTCTTTTCCCTATTGTATTGATCCTCTCCAACCCCACCCTCATTCAGTGCTTCTGTCGTAACTGGTACACTGACCTAGGGACATAGTCTGTTCGAGCGCGGCTCCAGCTTTGTAGGGTTAGACTTCCTTGCCCATCCGTTCTGGGACAAGTATATCGAATATGAGGAGCGCCAGGAAGCGCAAGATCGCGTGTACGCTATTCACGCTCGTATTATCCGCATCCCCATGCACCAGTACGCTCGCTATTACGAACGATTCCGCAACTTGTCGCACAACCAACCTCTGCACGAGGTGGCCCCAGCCGACGTCGTTGCACGGTTCCGATCCGAACTAGAGGCTGAGGCTGCCACCTATGGGGGTGTTCAGCGCCCAGAACTCGAGGTGGAGCGTGATATCCGGGGCAAGATCGACAGCATGTACTACGAGATCTTCACTGCGACGCAGAACGAGGTGTCCAAGCGCTGGACGTATGAATCCGAGATTAAGAGGCCATACTTCCACGTTACGGAGCTGGAGCATTCGCAATTGAACAATTGGCGAAAGTACCTCGATTTTGAGGAGGCTGAGGGCGACTTCACTCGTATTGCGTGCTTATACGAGCGCTGCTTGACAACCTGCGCTCTTTACGATGAATTCTGGTTCCGCTATGCCCGATGGATGTCGGCCCAGTCTGGTAAATCAGAAGAAGCTCGCAATATTTACATTCGCGCGGGGATGATGTTCGTACCGGTTAGTCGCCCAGGCATCCGTCTCCAGTGGGCGTACTTTGAGGAGAGCCGCGGACGGGTGGACGTTGCCATCGATATACATACTGCCATTCTGATGAAGATTCCGGACTGCGTCGAAGTCATCATCTCCTGGGCTAATATGGAGCGCCGTCAACAAGGCCTCGAGGCGGCTATCCAGGTGTACAGGGATCAGATTGATACCCCGACGGTTGATCTCTATACCAAGGCCGCGCTCGTAGCTGAATGGGCCTTCCTCTTGTGGAAGTGCAAGGGATCTGCGGAAGAAGCGCGAGCCATCTTCATGAAGAACGTGCAATGGTACGCAGACAGCCGCATGTTCTGGGAGAGATGGTTCAAATTTGAGCTGGAGCAGCCGTTATCAGAACCCGATCATAGCGAGCGCGTCAAGCATGTGTTTGACGAGCTTCGAACTCAGAGCCGGTTGTCTCCAAGCGTCAAAAAAGCACTCAGCCATCTCTACCTAGAATACCTAGTACAGAACGGAGGGAAGAAGGCTATGAGGATGTTCCTCGAAGTGGACCGCGAGATGTTTGGGTAAGTTATCATGCCAACTAAAATTGATGTTTTACGGGGAAATGGGAAGCTAACACAGCATTGCAGGCCACCTTCTGTCGCCAATGTCTCGAAGCTTAGCAAAGGTGCTAAAGAGAACGGCCATGACCGAGGCGAGCTGGATGAGGCGGCCCGGCCCCGAGCCGAAGCAAGGCAGCTAGCCTTCTTCCAGCTCCACGCGGAGCCGAATGATGAGGCCCAGGGCCCAGCAGACTTCAATTAAGGGTACAGTCGGAGAAAAAATGGATTACCTTTTCATGTATGTATTATAAGGCGCAGGGGTTAGGATGATGCTGCTTTGCACGTGTACTTGGATGAGAGTCACGAGGCGACGGATGGAAGCTTAAGTCGGCTTGGCAGCCATGGTATGTCGGATAGTTTCTGTACTATGAGGTTAGGCAATAATGATATGGAAACATATAAATAAGATACGTTGCAGGTCACGCCATGCCTGTTGTGCTAACTCGTATTGTAAGGGGGCTTGAAATCGCCTATGAGATGCTATAAAGCCCACGGATGACACAACCAAATCTGTTCAAAGTGGGAAGACGTGATTGTGAGCAAGGGCCAATTAAAGGGGATAGCCCTGAGCACGTTCTGGGGAAATGGGGTTAGTTCGGAGATGTCTATCGGATTGCCGAGGGTCGCTATTTCAAATGATTTGAAATAAGTCCGTTACCGGAGGGTCTTGGTGGATGATGATGCCATTTGGTTGAGAACAAATCAGATGTTAGTAACATAAAAGTTTCACGAGTGGCAGGCCAGATTTGGAGGGAGATAGTGCACGTAATGTGTAGTAGTAGATACTGCCAGCCGACTGTCATGACGGGAAAAGATCGGGCGAGAAAACTACTAGTAGTAGTAACCGGCGTACCTTCGGGATTCAGTCACAAGCGGCGACGGCGGAGCCTCAGGCTGACATGACACCCATAACCGAAACCATGACCATTACCTGGCACCATGACGAGACTTGAGAAGGAAGAAAAAAAAAGGACCCACTTTGAATCACCCAGTCGGGTGGATCGCGTCCCTGGATGGTCATACCAATCACAGCGCACTAATTGCAATTCTTATCCGATTCAAGGTGCTCTCATCCTAGCATCCATCGGGGCTCCGTCGCCGCGCCGAGAGTTTGACAAACGACGGCGCGCCAGATGCTGCTTTTTCTCATGTTAATTTTTTTTTTCTCTTACTCGTACGCCCTTCCCACCACCAAAGTTCCACACTGACTTGAGTTGCTTCTGCGGGTTTCCATATCTATCCCACTGGCTTCCTCCACTTTTTCTGTTCCCTTTTGGCTGTCCCATATTATTTCTTCTCTCTTTCCTTTCGCCTCTGATAGGTCTCACTTTCTCTCCTTCATCTCATCGACTAGTCTCATCAGTCACGTAATTCCGAGTCCTTATCTTTTGAGTCAAGGTACGGCATCAACGCCAAAAACACCCCTAATCTTCACCACCAAGCCTCTTCCCCAAACCAGTTGCTCTTTATCGTCATCATCGCCAAATCCCCCCGGATCATACCACCAAGCTGACCCTTACATTCAACAGATGGCATCCGCTGCTCGCACATTCACCCGCGTGGCTACCCGGACCACCACCAGGAACGCCTTTGCCACCGCTCCTCGCCAGGCCTTCCGCCAGCAAGGCCGCCGCTTCTACTCCTCTGAGACACCCAAGCAGTCCTCCGGTTCTGGCGCCCTCCTCGCTGCTGCTGCCGCCGCCGCTGGTGGCCTCGGATACTGGTACTATACCGCCAGTGGTGCTCCCTCTGCTGCCTCGGCCAAGATTGTCAACCCCACTAAGGAGGACTACCAGCGCGTGTACAACGAGATTGCCGAGCGTCTCGAGGAGAAGGACGACTACGACGATGGTAGCTTCGGCCCTGTCCTTTTGCGTCTTGCGTGGCACGCTAGCGGTACCTATGACAAGGCTACCGGTACTGGTGGCAGCAACGGCGCCACCATGCGTTTCGCCCCTGAGGGTGACCACGGCGCCAACGCCGGTCTTCTCGCTGCCCGTGACTTCCTCGAGCCTGTGAAGGCCAAGAACCCTTGGATCACCTACTCCGACCTGTGGATCCTCGCTGGTGTCTGCGCCATCCAGGAGATGCAAGGCCCCATCATCCCCTACCGCCCGGGCCGCAACGACCGCGACGTCTCCTTCTGCACGCCCGACGGTCGTCTCCCCGACGCTAGCCAGGGCCAGGACCACCTGCGCAACATCTTCTACCGCATGGGCTTCAACGACCAAGAGATTGTCGCTCTGTCCGGCGCTCACGCCCTCGGCCGCTGCCACACTGACCGCTCTGGCTATGAGGGCCCCTGGACCTTCTCCCCCACTATCCTGACCAACGACTTCTACCGTCTGCTCGTCGAGGAGAAGTGGCAGTGGAAGAAGTGGAACGGCCCCGCTCAGTACGAGGACAAGGCTACCAAGAGCCTCATGATGCTGCCGACCGATATGACTCTCGTCCAGGACAAGAAGTTCAAGCCTTGGACAGAGAAGTACGCCAAGGACAACGATGCCTTCTTCCAGGACTTCTCCAACGTTGTTGTTCGCCTGTTTGAGCTGGGTGTTCCTTTCGCTCAGGGCACTGAGAACCAGCGCTGGAACATGAAGCCCACCTGGGATGAGTCCAAATAAGCAACTCGACGGATCCAAAATACAACCAACCTGAATGAGAAACGCAATTCTCGATGCGAAAATAGAGAAGAGGAAAGAGGTTAGATTTGTTAGACTTAGAGAGATATCAGCTCGCGCCGCAAATTGCGACCCATTGCGGTCTATTCGGTAGAAGGGCGGGGAGCACCATCAGAGATGTGACATTTCACGCGAGAGACGGGGTATTCTTGGGGCTTGGTGAGTCCTGAGACGCCCTGTTGAGACTCGCCAGCATTGTACAAGCTATTCAGCTCGACTCGATTTTCACTTTTGTACAATACAAACAATTTGTATGATTTGGCATCACTTGATGCATATCCTGGCTTGTGTGTGATGCGTGTGTGTGTAAAGAGCGAAGTTGGTCCAGGACTTGGGTGCCCCCCCTGATTATTTAATAAGGTACTGATTGGAGTCCGGCTATTCCAGCCCCCCGACATGCCGCAAGCGCGTGGTGTCCTCCAATTCTTGGGGTAAATTTGGGGGTGTGTCTCTTCTTTACGGCGACTGGATTAGGACAACCAATTCCTTGTCGGTGTGCTTTGGGGGAGAACAACAGGCTTCCCCGCATTCATTGGCGGTATCTTCCATCCAGGGGTGGTGGTCAAGACGATCTCTTAAGGACATGGTAATTTATTCAACTTCCTGAATTCGGTTCCCTAAAGTTTTACACTTGACTGGCCCGGTCCTCGATATACACACTACTTAGTACTAGCAGTAGGATGGTAATATATACTGCGTGGGTATACACCTAAGCTACATGATCGCAGATGTCCCTCTGCCGCCGAACCACATCGAACGCCCGCTGCAAGCCAACGAAATGTATCACTGCTGCCACCATAACGGCAACGTGAAGGATTTGATGGCTAGCACCAAAGATATCGAACCTATAAGGGAACCATCGCTCTGGTATCTACGCGATATGTTAGCAGCTGCATCTTGGCCTTGGCTAGAATTAACTTACCCTAGCTGCGTAGATTGCAGCGCCCAAAAGATTCGCAGTGGCCATCCAGCTCATCCAAACCAGCGACATTCGAGCTTTCTGTACCTCCCATCCAATGACCAGTATCCCGTGAATGATGAAAATTAACGAGCTGAGGCCGAAGCCCGCGTAGAAGCCTGCACGCCAGGCTCTGAACTGCGGTAGGATGAATCGCGGGTGTAGCGTGACAATCAAGCAGCATATGGCGGTGCTAGTAGTCTGACTTGTAAGTTAGCCCACCTATAGTCTACTACTATCAGTAAATATATTTGTGTATCAACCATACCATTGTCCAGTAAACTAAACGAAGCATTCGGTGACAGTAGAAGCCAAAGTAAATGGTAGGAATCCCAGCACCCCACATCAATATGAGTATGCCTAGGTAGTCCATTTTATTCCAAAATGCCGTGAGAGGAGGGCTGTGGTTCCAGAGAGTGTGAAACCTTATCTAGTGTTAAAACTCGTTTCGCCTTAAACAGGGTTGGCATTACTCACGTTGCTGAAAATGCAAAACATACTGCTACCCCTAAACAGTAAGTAGTGACCACAACCAGATCGCCCGGGAGCGCATTTGGCTGCCATTTGTAATTTTTATTGTAGAAGTAAAAGGGCAGGAGGCAGAATGCAAAGGAACCAAGTAGATGGGAAAATATGTTAATCGTCTGATTGTGTAAGTACACTAGACTTAGGTATGAAATTTGGATAGAGCCTGATGTTGTTCTATATCTAAGTTAGTCGCGCGTGTATTAAGCTCAGAATGCTGCCCACCTGTAGCCTGATCTGACGAATTCATTGTCCTGTTGCCAGGAGGGAATCTCGTGGAAATATAATAGCCGTGTTCGTTGGGAAGATGATTCTGCACCTTTCATGCTTATAACCTCAGAAAACCGGTGTTTCACTCACCACAGTCGTTTGAGTCGGAAGCTTTCTTCGGGGAGCCATGTTGATTGATGGTATGTGCCCCAAGATAAAGATGTTGCGGACGGACAAGGGCTTATAACACTCTGAGAAATACAGTTGCCAGCGCTTAGACCTCCGACCAACAGGTAAAAGAATAAAATTCAATCCCTGCACATAATCGTAGCATTGGTATTGGAACCCTCTCTATTTTCATGGTCATTATATGCTGTTGGTTTTGTGTCGCTTCCCTCTTTCCTGTTATGGACTCTTTGAGTGGCTCCCAAGTACAGTACATGGCCAACACAGCATATTCCACGGGGCTGATTGAGTAAATTCTATAGCCGTTCTACAATCTTGAGAAAGTAAAGCCAGTTTCTACTTCGAAGCGTGAATTAGTATCGCGAAATTTTCAGGTTGCTGAATCGCTTTATCTTTGCCTTGAGTAGTGTAACCTGGCGGGTGTGTCAATTCACCGTACATAATGAATGCATGCTGAACTGCGACTATAGCTACCTTACTGCTTATGTATCTACTGATTATATTTAGATAAAGTTCTCCTAGGTAGGCTGATCTTGATTAAGCACTATTTCCCCAGGTTCCAGGTTACCACAACTACCTTAGTACTACTAAGAAGGAATCATCGCGGGCGCTGCATTCCCGTATGAGCAACATCAGGCCCGACGTAGGAATATCCAATCAGACAGCTCAAATAGTCTAGGTGGTTATGGCATCGCGTTGTGGAGAGATAATACAGCGCCGCGGAGACCCAGGTTCGACTCCTGGTTTGAGCAATTTTTTGCTTGTCTCTGTGTCTTTGAACTTACGGGGTAACTTATAGGTAGGTAGGTGGTACGATTGGTCTGGCTTGCTGTTAAGGTGGCTCTTTGAGGCTTGAGTTTATTACCAGTAATCTTATTAACTGAATGAACTGAGGAACGGCGTATGTGACAGTTATATGTTAAATATCGAGGGACGTCCTCCAGTGCGGAAGGTAAGAGTGAATTGCGACTTTATCAACGATCGGCCACTTTAGATCTAAAAGCCCTTCCATGCCATTTGATCGTCCATCAAAAGATTCGTAACCCGTGCTTGCTGATATTTAGTCCACTCCTTCAGCCAACCACTTCCTCCTCTTCTCCTCTAACCATTCACCCTTCTCAATCCACCGCTGCTCCAGCCACTTTGCTAAATCTTCATCCTTATCCGGTAATGACTCTATCGGGAACCTCTTCACATGCACATGGAACCTATATCCTTGGCGGTCACTCAGTCCAGGAACGCTTAGAGTGTCCCACATTGACGGCGGCTTTTGGAACCCTTCGTCGCCGCTATTGCTGTTCTTGTTATTGTAAGCTATGGTAAGATCATAGACAGCGTTGATGTGCGGTGCCTGGCGTAGCTGCTGCACAGTTGTGATGAACCCCTTTGTGCGTGGATAGAGTAAGTTTTGGGGTTGACGATGACCTGTCTCTTTGCACCAGAGCTGGGACTGCTCGTACTTCTTTTGAGTGAAGCGTGTGGACTCGCTGAAGTTGACGAGCCCTAGGTAAGTTTTCCGGTCAGTGCTTTTGTTCATTGATAATTTATTAGACGGTAGCTGCTGGGCAAATGAATAGCTTACATATGGGAAACTGCCACTTGATAGTCCGCGCAAAAACACGGTCCAGCTCCGCGCGATCCTTGAGCCAATTCCGACTCACCATAGGCATACCCATCGCCCACAAGCCCCAGCCGAGAAAAGGCACAAGTCGGAGCTGCTTCTTGGCGAAGTACCGGCACCTGCCGAGCATGCCGGCGCGCAAGGCCAAAGCCTGGATCATGTAAAAGTCGCACCAGCCGACATGGTTAGAAATGACAACGGCGGATTCCCCGGTGGGTAGGGGGTGGTCGCCGGAGATGGAGATGCGGGCGCCGTTAGCCCAGGTGAAGATGTACTGGATGGCGGACCAGACGCTGGCGGCAATGGTGGAAGAGACTTCATAGACGGCACCGGGGAAGAAAGGTTTGAAGGGGAGGAGAAGAGAGAGGGAGATGTCGGCGGCAAAGAGATAGAGGACGAAGGGTAAGGTGATAGCTATGCCGCGGAGGTTGGTAAATATGCTGTTGTAATTGCGGTTGCTTCCACTAGTAGAAACAGAGCTCGGTGGGGGATAGGCCATCATGTGCGTGTGTCGAGGGATGCCCAAGGCCAGCTTTGGACATACTAAGAGGCTAACAATACTGAGGGTGTTCACGATGACTCGCAAGGGCGAAGCGAAGCAAAAGAAATGTGTAGCAAGCTATTTATGTACCGAATCCACATGACCTTAAACTATAGGTATTCATTAACGTAACATTTCAACAGATTCTGGCGGTATGCACCATTGCTATAGGCTAGTGGAGTGATATCTGGAACTTATAAGCTAAGGTGCTACATGACGTTATCCATTTTATGGGTGCATACCACTCTAAGCCGTGCGTACCGAACTACCGTAGTAGTGATTCTGCAGTAGGGCGTGTAGTGTCTGTCTAAGCGGGCGCGGAAGGGTCTAAGTCCGTCGTAGTTCTTGCACGTCCTGTTCCTAACCTAATAGATTGAATTAGACGACAGTGATCTTGAACAGAATACAAACTCTATCCCTATCCCTTTCGTGTCGTGAGGCGCTAAGCATGTACGGGGTCTATGACCGCGATTCATCACCAAAGAAGACTTGATAAAAAAATTTATTCATAGGCGATACCTTACGAAATATAATGCACTCTGTGTAATTCATTGTATATACTTATCTGTTTTTACTGTCTACATTATTTACTGATGAGCGCGCATTCTTGTCAGTACATCCCTGGAGCCTTTCAGCAGAACATGGGATAGAGTAGCGAATGCTGCTCATCTAGAATACGCTACGGATTCGGCGAACACAACCACTGTGATAAAAAAATACCAACATTGAGGCCTTAACGTCCATTCTGCTTATGTATGCATTCAGCTAACTGCGACTATAGTACTTCTTCGAGAAAGACCGTCTGGGCCGTTGAAGTTGAGTACTTGTTTAGATTGGATTTCTGGTCAATCAATCCTTATTCTTGAAGTTGCATGGCTCTGCATCATTAGCGACCCTATTACAAGCCCATGACAGCTTTGTTACCAGACTGCCACACCGGGAAGATCTTGAATTTGCTCAATTTCCACGTGTCATCCCCCTTCGTTACCCGGCCTTCATATCTATTCCCCATCAGATACATATTCTCCGTGCTCTCGGCTGGCTTCTTGAGCTCTTTATGATGATAAGCTTGCGCATACGCCGTAAAATCGGCTTCATTGTCACCCAGCTGAATGCGGAAGTTGCTCAGATGGTGGGACGTAGTGATATTTCCGAGGGTGCCTAGCAAGACGGCAACGAGCTGGTCCTGTCCTTCCAACGGCTCGGGACCGCCTAAGCCCAGTTCAGCGAAGAGGGTGCCGTCGAACACGATATCCTTCGTGGTAGCTGAGCGCATCAGAGTCTCGCTCACGTCGTCGAGAGACTGGGTGAAAGCGAGGACGGTGTCAACGATTTGCTCTCGGTCGGTTGGGGCATTCCCGGCGCTGGCGGCAGTTGAAAGCATGATGGCAGTTAAGAGCGATGAAATCGGCTTCATTGGCGATAATAGTGAATGGAATTGACCTCGATGTATATGTGTATCATCACTGTTAACTCAAAATATCAACAGGAGCATATGCTTTTATATCCATTCCCTTGGGCTCTCTTCCGTACTAGGGGCTTAGTTTGATTCATCGCGCGCGCGCTTGATAATCGTCGGATTCTATTCATGTCAAGAAGACTAGCTTGTTCCTTCAGACAAGAACGAATAAGTCCGCGCGATAAGTCCGCAGCTTCGTGGACTAGCTAACGGCGGAGACAGAGGTTCTACATGTACAACTCTAAAAGTTATTAATAATCGCTAAGTCCGACCCTATCCGATCGCCCAGAGGCCGTAGTCTAGACTATAGTCCGAAATGATCCTCGGACTCGCATCTTTAGCAGGATGATCATGATTGAACTACTCCGAAATAGAATGCTTTTTGAGCCGGAATGACCTCGTCTCCCCAGGCACATTCAAAGATTCAAGGTTAAGCTTCACGGCTGGTAACTTGAAGGCCGTTCCGGTCTCCACTGACGGGTGTTGATGGGTTGATGGTGGCACCTGTGGTGGCTTTGGCAATACTTGTTGGCACGGGCTTTGATAATCACCAAGTCTAAGAGTCCAGAATGGCCCAAGTATCGGCACTGGGGATTCTACGGAAGGCAATGGCAGCGTAAAGCGCGCTGGCGTAGTGTCGTAGCTTGCAAGACGTATCTAAACCATTAGATGACTAATGTTCTTCTTCGACTAGAATTAGCAAAGACAGTTCGCAATGGGTACTCCCGTGGACTGTACATAGCTGTTTACTTCATAACCTCCCTTTAAGCATGTCGCGAACCTGCCAAGCACGATCGGCCAAGACTCTTAATGTTGATTTGTCGAATTATGCTGATAAAGCTACCCTGGACAGCGGCAGCTCGACCTGTTGCGCGGTGCGTCACATTCGTTGTGAGGTTAGGCAGGCCGTTTGGAGGGAGGCTGTGATGTGAGAGGATGCAGCCTAATGAGTACTAGGTAGTAGTAGTAGTGCGTAGCGACGAACTTCCCCCACTCGTAACGTCTCACATTCCGCAAGGCTCTAGTCGATACTCGTACTAGCCCAACTTTACCATCTATCCACACCATCGCTACAACCACTGCTTCAATAAGCAAAGTCCGAGTAGGCAGACACACTGCTTCAGCAATTGAAGATCAACGCGCTAGGTGCTTTTGGGTGCGAAAATGTCTGACCGCGCCTTATCTTCATCATCGCCAGGCCGAGGGAGCGACGGGAGCCCATCGGACGCCGCCACGTCACAGGTCGGCTTCTCATCGCTCAACGTCTTCAAGAATCTGGCTGAGCGCCGGAACGCCCGGGGTAGGTCCTTGCGATTCGGTGTTCCATCTTCATCATGGCATATCTTCTCTCAATTGATTTCCACGCGCGGAAGACAAGGCTGATCTGATGAAATGAAATTGCTACAGAGGGAGCACAGCCTAAGAAGCGCGGTCCGAAGCCAGACACGAAACCGGCCTTGACGAGGCGACAAGAGCTAAACCGACAGGCCCAGCGGTATGTTCGGTGTGACAAAGGGATTTTCTCCTAACTCTTCAACACTAACACTCAAATCAAGGACGCACCGTGAAAGAAAGGAGCTCTACGTCAAGGCATTGGAAGATGAAATCCTCCGCCTCAAGAACGCTTTCACCGCGGCGGAGAATGAAAAGCAGAAACAAGCCGAGGAGAACAGCCGTCTCAAAAGCCTTCTAGCACAGCATGGAATCGCCGCTCCAGTACCTGACGCAGGCGGAAGTTCAGATACCACCATGAGCAATGCTCCTGAATCCTGCGCCACCATCTCGCCAGAGATGGCTTCACAATCACCTGCGGCAAGCATTTCACCGAGCTCTGCTGTGTCTCGCCAGGCCCCAAGCGGCCAACAGTTGCAGAGCCTGACCCAGAATGCGTCCGTTCAAAAGGGCGTCGACTATAACCAGGCGGGTATTGATTTTGTTCTAACGTACGACAATACCCCCTCATCTAGAGCTTACCTATCCCCTCCCCCGCAATGAGAAGACTTTTTTTTTCTTACTGCTCGATGGAGAGAGGAAACATGGAGTTCCTGGACAAAGCGGGATCGGCATGGCTAACGAGTACGGGCTTTTGTCCCGAGGACCGATTTGCAGTCTTGAGCGTCCATGTATGGAACACTTACCGCTCATGGTGTCCGAAGAATCCAACCCGGTTCCCATCCAAGCTCATGGTCACGCCTTGATGGTATCATGCCCGATGAAACCGTGGAAAGGAAAGTTACCGCCGCCTTCGACCTTGACATCGACGTCGGCGCAGATACCCTGGGAAGTGAACACGGCTGAGCTGTGCAGGCTGCTCGACCTCAGCCCGAAGCACAATGACGGCGAAGTCACGCCTATCATGGCGTGGGGCATGCTCGTGGCCCATCCTAGGTTCCTAGACCTCGATCTTCCCGACCTTCAGGCCTTGGCTGCTGAGCTGAGTCGGAGGATCCGGTGCTATGGGTATGTTGTTGAAACTCCTAGTCCTATCTATCACACTCCTTGGTTTCGAAGCAAAGGGTATAGTTGCCCTAATGAGCTAACCATGTCTTTCCTAGATTCGGCGCCGTGACGGAGGAGTTTGAGGTTTTAGACGCGATAGAGGATGCAGTCTCGCAGAAACCAAGACTGGCCGCGCCAATAGAATCCGCAGCCTAGACTGTGGATGAGTTGAATCAAGATGAGGATGAAGCTGATGCTGACGGATATAATATCGACGATGGTACGAAGACCCGGATGGTGGTATTTGGGAATGCAATTTGAATATAAAGATATCTATTGGGGACGGACAGCAACGGCGAATACATCATGGGCGATTTTGTGTTTATCCGAATATCAAATTTATGGTAACAAATTGAAGTACTCAACTACTACTACTGTAATTCACTTACCGTATAATATGGTACTGAGTGACTGTGGCTGAAGCACATGCAGACGGTACCTCACAGCTTGTACCTTTCGAAAAACGGTGGCGCGGGGCTTGACTTTCAATTTTCGTGGAAATGCCCCACACCCCACCACAAATTCGTTCTCAAGATCCAAATTCTACTGACCAGTGTGACTGCGATCCCCGTCCAAGCAACCCGCCATCGTAGCGTCGTCCATCCCTCTCACCAACACTTCGATTCTTCTCCGTGGGCTCACATCCAAGGAGCGCGATCGAAGGAAACGCAAACATGGCCGATACACTCGACTACTCTCGCATCTGCGAGCTCGCCCCTCCTAGCGATGGGTGGGGTCCGCCCGTGACCACCGAGACCACCCTTGAGGGTGTGCCCTATGCGCCTTTCTCCAAAGGCGACAAGCTGGGTCGTATGGCCGACTGGACATCGGGCGGCAAGGACGGAGAGCGTGGTGGTCGTTTGCAGTACCAGCGTAACTACAGGGGTAAGTTGGTGAAGCCCAGGCGGCCAGCGACGAGAGTCTTTCGCACAGAACATATCAAGCTAACAACTCTTTTTTCTTGTTTTTTTTTTTTAGACCAGCAAGTCTACGGCTCTAGCCATGCCGTCACCTTCAACGCCCCCGTCGCCGAGGACGAATCTTCCTTCTCCATCGTCAGCAACACCCGAGACAGCGTCAAGACAAGGTACGGCCGCGGCGCCGTCTTCACCCGCGGCCGAGGACAGCGCGGTGGGCGTGGTGACACTCGCGGCGGACGAGGCGGACAGCAGCGCGGCGGAGGTGGTCGCCAGGGAGGTGGCTACAACGATCGCGGCCGTGGTGGAGGCGGTCGGGGCGGTCGACGCTTCGGCTGGAAGGACTGGGACAAGCCCACCCGTACTCGCGATGCTAGCATTAACATCCGCGCTGACTGGGATCTGCTGGAGGAGATTGACTTCAAGCGTCTGGCTACGCTGAACCTTGACGCTGATGAGGGCGAGGACCTGGACGACTATGGATTCCTATACCCGTACGACCGTTCTTACGACAAGCAGCCTGTCAAGGGCGCCGAGCGCAAGCTGACGGCCATCGACCGCGCTGCTTACAATGTTACCACATCCAGCGACCCTATCATCCAGGAGCTGGCCGACAAGGACGAAGCCACCATCTTTGCCACCGACAGCATCCTCTCCATGCTCATGTGCTCCACTCGCTCTGTCTACCCCTGGGATATGGTCATTGTGCGCCAGGGCCGCAAGATCTTCCTCGACAAGCGCGACAACGCTGCCCTCGACATGGTCACTGTCAACGAGAACGCTGCCGACGCCCCGCTGGAAGCCGCCGACGGTAACAAGGACGTCGTCAACCAGCCGGGCGCCCTCGCCGAGGAGGCTACTTACATTAACCACAACTTTGCCAACCAGGTCGTTCAGGAGAGCGAGTCAGCCAAGGTTGAGCTGTCCAACAGCAACCCCTTCTATAACGCCTCTGAGGATACCGACCCGCCTGCTAGCAAGGGCTACAAGTACCGCCGCTTTGACCTGTCCACCAACGCCGCCAACGAGGAGGAGCCCATGTACCTTGTTGTCCGAACTGAGGTGGATGCCGTTCAGAAGAACGCCATTAGTGGCGATGACCAGCACCTCACTATCAAGGCTCTCAATGAGTTCGACAGCAAGGCTCAGGGCAGTGGTGGCGCCCTCGACTGGAGGAGCAAGCTCGTTACCCAGCGTGGTGCCGTTGTTGCTACTGAGATGAAGAACAACAGCTGCAAGCTCGCTCGCTGGACCGTTCAGAGCATTCTGTCCAACTCGGACATTATGAAGCTTGGGTAAGCATCCTTAATCCCCTCTTCTTTACCCTTAAAGAAAATGGAATAGACAAGCAGATGTACTTTCATGTGAAAAATACTAACAACGCACTTAGTTTCGTCTCCCGTATCAACCCGCGCTCCAACGACAAGCACGTCATCCTCGGCGTCGTCGGCTGGAAGCCCCGCGACTTTGCCAACCAGATGAACTTGTCCCTCTCCAACGGCTGGGGTATCGTCCGCACCATTGCCGACATGATCCTCAAGCGCAACGAGGGCAAGTTCGTCCTTGTCAAGGACCCCAACAAGTCCATCCTCCGTCTGTACGAGGTCCCTAGCGGTGGTCTCGACGAAGACGATGAGGAAGAGGAGATTGAGGAGGAGGCCGAGGAGGAGGCTGAAGAGTAACCTGGGTAACTTCAACGAATATAAAAAAAGAAATCAACACAGGGTAAATTGGTCTTTAGAAAGTGTTTCCAGTCTGATCAAGGGGCAAGTTTATGAAAGGGGGGGTATGAACGTGATGTGCTGTATGACGGGGTATCTGAGGACATTTCACGAGTTTAGACACGCCACATAGGCTGGCGTTAAAAGCATCACGGTTTTCCTATTTTTCAACATCCTGTCCCGTAAATATAGACTGTGTTCTTGACAATCTGGTTGTGCTGCTATAGACGTTTGATCTGATGTACATGAGTATTATACATGGAAACCACTGATTTCCTGACAAGCTGGTGTCCAAGCCAACCTTCACCGTATCTCATCACCTGTAGTTGGCCATCCTGCCAAAGTAGAGCTTCTTGTGTGTGTGCATGCTGCAAGTCTTCCGCTCTACTGGCAGGATAAATCAAAGAGAAGAGATATGGCCCCTGAACGCCTGTATCCGACAACGCCCACAAATCCATTCTCATCAAACAGTCCAAACTCCCTTTCCACTTGAGGTCATCTTCCAGCGTCATACAACTCCTCCGGAACAGGAAGACGCACAGGATCAAAGCCCTGGGCCTTCAACTCTCTCTGCGTCTCACAGATCCAAGCCCTTGCCGCATTATGAAGAGGTTCGAGTCGGAAAATGGTGGCAGCTTTGTACGTAGCTGCTAGAATGAGACGAAACTCGGCTTCTATGTCAGGTTCCCTGTGCCTGTTTGCCCACAGCTGGGAGATCTCTTCGCGGAGACATGTATCGAGAGGGAGGTTTGGGTTTCTGTCCTTTTTCTGTCGAGTTCGCCGTACGAAGTAATCTGCGAGGTAAGAGACGTTGGAGTGCCTCGTGAGGAGCGCACGGGGATCCGCCTCAATCGACGAGTTCGGCTCGCCTGGGTGTGGTGAGTTTGTGATATTGGCATATCGGAGGGCCGGCTCTATAGGTCTAATGGGTTGGTCTCTTTCATGGTATCTCGCGACGTCGAAAGTGGGATGAGGTAGCGGCGCTACCCCGGCGAGCAGAGAGTTTATTGGGGGAAAGCGAGTCCGTTGAGCATGTTCAGAGTCTGGATGTTCTGGTTGATCAACGGGAGCAAGACTGCCGCGATGTGTATTGTCTAGACGTTCCAAGGCTCTCGAATCATGGGCTTCCCTGCTGTCACGATGTTCATAGTGAGGTCGTGGTGGTGGTAGAAAGCGCTCCTGAACGCGGGGCAATAAAGCTGGAATGGCAGAAGGCGATGATCTCGAGGCCGAAGACGAGGAATAGTGAGCCTGATGGGATACGGCATGATTATGCCTAGCAAGAAGGGAGGGATTGCGCAAGTAGTGACTGTGATCAGGAACATGGGAGTGTTCTGAGTTTCTAACTTGCTGGTGCGACCCGTGATGTGCCGCTTGTGGATATGTTGTCGCTCTTGTTTGGAAGGCGCCCTGCTCGTTTGAACCCTCGTGATTCTCGTAGGTTCCTCGATATATTTCGGGATTTCTCTGATCCATCTCAGCTGCTGCATAAAGGTGCGATGGTGCTGTTGTAGGGGAAAGTTGATCACGTCGTCTGACTTGGCTGTTCTGTGCAAGAGAAAGAGAGTGAGTGGGAGCTGATAGAGCGGCTGAAGTGATAGTTGATACTTCGCCTATGGAAAGTTGCTGTCGATAGTGAGGTGGCTCATTTGGGGTCTCCTCTGCTTCACGTGCCTCCAGCTCTCTCAGGGCTCGCTCAGCTCGAACTCTGTCTGCAGCAGTATCCAAAACTCTTTCAGGAGGTGTATCAGTTATGAACGCCGAGACGTCGCGATCTCTTCCCATATGTCTGCTTCTGCCCGGAGGTACAGCACGGAGCCCTGAACGCAGTCTAGTCATCGGAACCTCTTCAGAAGCCCTTCCAACCCTCGAAGCCTGGACTGCACGTCTCGCTCGACTCGCCCGCGTCGCTAGCCGCTTCCTTGGTCGTGGCGGGGGCTCCCAGGTCACACTCGTAGGATCCAGATCATGCCGGGAATCCGTGTCCAGCCTTCCTGCCTCGCAGCACTCCTTGCATATGGACAATTTGCACTGCTTGCATTTGTAGACGACGCCTCGGCCTGCACGTGAGCACATGTCGCATTTGGCCATGGCGATGCCGGAAGCATCCCAGCCATGATGAAGATTGGTAGGCTGTGGTTGAGTTTCAGTCGGGGATGGAGATGGGTGTGAGGGACCCGGTCGTGTAGTGTTCTCGGTAGGTCTGGAAGTTTCCTAAACAGCCAGATTACCCGAGGCTTCTGAAGGAGTCGATATTGTGCCATCTTCTTGTTCGGTGTTCTCCTGCTCGAGGGATGCGCTGGACCGCAAAAGAGGGGACTGCCGGTCGGTAACCTGGTGATGGCTCATGTTGAAGGTGTATGCGAGATTGTTATTGGTTTGTTCGTAGCTGTTGTCAAATCAAGCCAAACTACATCAGCGGAGTCTCCAGCGATGACAACTATGTGGCCGAGTAGCCACTGTTTGGTCGTGAAGGGGATGTGCTTAGTGTATTGCAACTTCTTGAGCCCCTCGATATCGTTGATATCCTGAATAACACTGTGAGGCTCTGTCGAATTTATGGCATCGATGCTCATAAACGAATCGATTATAGAATTTCAGTCAGAGAATGTAAGAGAACAAATCAAACTGGCTCAACGAGGCCCTTTTGTAGTTTCTCAGAGCAGATGGTGGGCAAAAGGTTCATGTGGATTCACTGCTCAGGGGAAATCAGATGAGAAGGTGCCCAAGCAGGAGCGGCAGAAAGAGAGCCTATCTGGGACTCAAGAAGCGACCCAAGCGGTCAACTGTGGCAATCCTCGTGATTCAGCATCATAGACAAGCTCGCTCAGGTCAAATCGTTTCAGGTGTCCAGGCTTTCTCTTAGCACGCATCAACGTACTGAATACTGGAGGATAGTGCAAGATAAGGGACCTTCAAGTATCGCCTCGAATTGCCCAATATCGCTTTGAGCTAAGCATTTCAACATAAAAATATAGTAGTTAAAAGATACCAAAATTCGTTCGCCGATGGCTCATGACGCAGTAATGCCTTCGGTACGAGGTGGTTTGCTATCAGCACGTGAGCGAGCCGTCTAAGCGAGCGAGCGAGCGAGCGATACCGCTTCTTGGTAAAACGACCAGACCCAGAAGACTAGATGAGCGGGTTTCTGATGAAAAACATGGGCTTTCTAGACGTTTTCTGGTTTTTGAATCAAGAAACTTGGGTTTTAGTGTTTGACCAGAGCCATGGCTACACACACCGTGGTCCTTTTTGCCATAGGCCGTTCAACCTTGAGTAGCTGGTTGGCATAATTCATTTGGGCAGACATCAATCACGGTCCTAGTTGAGGGAAGTCAATATGACATTTTAAAGACGACCTTGCCGTCTGAGGCTGTACGCGTTGTGTGAGCCATCCGAGGCAATCTCATATAGTAATCATACAGAGCGTTGACCAAAAAGGTGGACGTCACGAGAAAGATTGACGTCGTTGAGGATGAGTAAGGAAAATCGTAGGGTGGACCTCTGATTGTACTACTTGTACATACACAGCCGTATGGAGCCTCTTGTAATCCCAGCCCTTGGCACGCATCGAGTCGTCGTCAGCCGGACGAGAGTATCCAATAAAATCCGTCTCAAGACTAGTAATAACCCAAAACCGTTTGGTCTCACATTGAAAAACCATGCCGTCGGTGCCTGTTATCCGAGCGTCGGGCGTTCTGGCATCGGGGCTGAATTTTAAAACGTCCGGCAGGATTCGCATGGCACTGATGTACCAGCGATCACCACCTTCAAATTAATTACTTGAAGGAGACGGGCGGTAGCGGGAATGGCCGCGGTTAAATTTGGTCGGCTCTGCCACTAGTGCGAGTACGCGCAAGACTCGTGCTAATGACATGTCCCAAGGCGGTGATTCCACTTCTCTAAGACAAAGAGGTCAATCAATACACGGCAAATGCTGCCGTGTACTCGTATCGATATCTCAGGTTTGTTCGGTTCGATACCAGGGGGCCGGCAAGCTGATCGGCGGGACCCCGTGGCCGCTTTAACCGCAAGCGTGTCTGTCACAGGGTCTCGAGAGCCTCAATATTAGTACTAGTAGTACTACTACTAAAGTAGTAGCTAGCGTACTCGATAAGAGATGCTTCAACCAGTCGAAGCCTAACTCTGAGCTCACCAAGGCCAACATTCGCTATTTGAATCTAATTTCATTCTATTTATTCGCTTGCAGTAATAGTAATAAGTCTTAGCCCAGGAACATTATCCGCTAAGAAATCCAACTTACGTCTACCACTTGTCCTCACCTAAGGTACTCGTACTTCCAAAAGCGGCATGCTATTAGCCCGGGCCCCGGTCTGGCACTTGGTCCACTAAAAAGCCAGCCCGCCACCTTCTGCCGCGCGCATGTACTTCGATCTCGAATTCCCCATCTCCTACCACTTTGCGCATTCTTTCCCCTACGATTCTTGATGAACCACATCCCGTGATAGCTTCATTTATTCTTATTTTTTTTCCCTGATTTTACACAATGGCTAGTCAGGAATACTACCAAGGCGGCGGAGGAGGCTATGGCCCTCCCCAGGGCTACCCGCAATCACCACCACAAGTACGCTCTAAACCCCCCAATCTCCAAACTTGAAGGGCCGCGCGGCCCTCTGGCCTCCCTCGAAATATCGTCACAACTAACTTTTCTATCTCACCCACGCAAAAGGCCTACGGTCAATCTCCTCAAGGCTACTACAGCACTCCCCCTCCACAAGGCCCATACGGAAGCCCGTACGGTGGTCCTCCGCCCGGTCAATATGGCGGTCCTCCCCCGCAAGGCCAGTACTACGGGGGGCAGCCGCCTATGCAGTACCAGCAGCAGCCGCCGCCGGTGCCGCCGCAGGATTCGAAGGGAGGCGGGAAAGGGCGTGGTAATGGGTCGAGGAATTGCTTGATTGCGTGTTTGGCGACGATTTGTTGTTGCTGTGCTGTGGAGGAGTGCTGCGAGTGCTGGTGAGTCTTTCCATTGGATGGGTTGACTTTGAATGTATGGTCGCGACGGCGCAAACTAACTGTGTTTGACAGCTTCGAATGCTGCGAGTGTTTCCTCTAAGAGACAAGATATGAGCGAGATGAAAACCTTTCACGGCCGGTTATTAGAAAGACGGACCTATGTCAGGTCGAGATGAAAGATGGGATCGCGGTTTTTCCAGAGGCAGAGGACACCTCTGGTCGTGCGTGGGGAAGTTCTCTTTTCACAAATTATCTATGATGGGTGGTGGTTCCGTGCAGCATTCAGGCGATCCGGTCGGGTTTTTTTCCCTTTGTCCTTTTGTTTATTCTGGCAATTACTTTACACTACAGCTATCATGAATTCTGGATCTCAAATGTGTGTCTTGCTTGATACACGGCAACTGCTTGCTTAATTTTATTCTTATAATATCAAAAAGGCACAGCCAGCTTCTTTTTCACATGAACCCCTCCATTCATCTGCCCAAGAACAACAACAACAAAAATATCCATTCAGATATCTACTACTGGTTCAGCTGCACATAATTGGCAGGGAACAGGCCCTTCTTGCCCATGTACTCTCCAGCCCACCAGTCCTCGTCGGGGAATTCCAAGGCAGTAATGATCGCGTCCTCGGGGAAACTAATTTCTGTAGCACATGTGTCAGTAGATGACTTGGGGGTTTTAAAGTTGACTTTGAACTTACCATTATCTTCGCCGGCTTCGTAGTCATACAAGGCCGTTGCCGTAGGACCCGCTGATGGAGCAGCGCGTGGTGCGGGCGGAGGAGGTGCAGCAGCAGTCTCCTGAGCAGCGCCCTCCTCAACAAGCTCGACGTAGTTGCAAGGGAACAGACCACGCTCGCCCTTGTTGTTGGTTCCCATCCACCAACCTTCATCAATCATGTCAATCTCGGTCACGTAGTCGCCCTCTACCAGCTCAATCTCATTATCCTCAGCCTTCTCGTAGTCGTATTGGACCACGGCAACGTGTCCGCCCTGGTCGCCGTGCTGGGCGGCATCCACCTGCTCCGCCGCAAACTCCTGCTCTGCGACGGTTTCGGCGGCAGCCCGAGCTTGGTGTTCCTGCTCCCTCTCGTCTTGTAGGGTTTCTTCCTTGGGAACGTCGATTTGACTGGGCGGAATAGGTGGCGGCGCGCGATCCTCCTCAAGCTCTGGGTCAGCACCACGGCTGACGGGGATCGCAACGCGGGGCGGAGAGGTGTCTCTCTCTGGCTCTGGCTGGTAAGCGGACGGGTCGTCTTCATCCTCTTCCTCGCCGGCAGGAGCTGGTCGGCTAGGTAGTCCTGGAAGGGCGAAACCGCCGGAGGGCCGTGAGCTATCGGGTACGGGAGGTGGCGATGGACCAGGCTCATCGTCCTGGCCACGAGGAACGGGCGGTGCGCCGGCACCCATGGGAGGTGCATCTTTGAATCGGTCTTTCAGGGTAGAGACACCGCCGCCGCTCTGGGGCTGCTCAGCAGCCTGATCAGGTTCACCAGTGTTCTCGCGGCTAATTTGGCTTGCGTCGGGCCGCCCAAATGCTCCGGAAGTCTGCACGGGAGCCCAAGACTTGCCCGTGTAACCGCTCTGCCATCCGCCGCCTCCGCTCTTTTGGGTCTCAACAGCTGGAGCAGGGGCAGGGGCAGACACGCTGGCAACATCGACGCCGCGCTCCTTGGCCTTCTTCTCCGCCCACAGCTGAGCCGGGGTCTTGCCTCCTTGGTCGGCGAACGTGCGGCTGGCAGCGCCGACAGGCGGAGGTGCTGGGGCCGCAGGAGCACCGAAGCCACCGGGCGTAGGCGCTTTGGTTCCAGCGAAACTTCCTCCTCCGCCGAACTTACCGGCCACCTTGGGCTTGGGTAGAGTAGTAAGACGCTCGGCTTGGGCGGGTTGAGAGAAAGCAGAAGCTCTGTCGGCAAGACTCCGTGACTGCTCAGACTCCTCGGACTGCGCGGGCTCTTGGGGTGGCGGGGGCTCGACGGATCCTCCCTTCGACTTGGCTCGGATAGCTGCGATATCGACCTTTCCAACAGGCTCGTAGGCTCCCTTGACGACGGTAGGCCGATCATCCTGGTCACGTTTGGATTGCGCACGAAGGGCAGCAATGTCCACCTTGCCAACAGGTTGATATCCGCCTTTAACAACATCGGCGGGTGTGTCGTCCTGGCGGGCAGGCGTCACGCGCGAAGGCTCAGGCTTCTGCTGAGTGAGCTCCGAAATGTTTACCCTCGTGGGCTTGTATGCCGACTCAACCTTCTCAACCTGGGTTCGTGTGACGGGAGGAGCATCGGCGCCCCATCCATCCTCGTCGACATTTTCGTCTTTTCTCGAGCGGGCTGCTACAAGCGGGTTGCGAGTAGCGCCGGAGGTGGTCGGCGTGAAAACCGGCTTGGACTTGATTGGGGGAGGAGGCGGGGCGGAAGTTCCGGCGGATGAGCCGGCTGAGTACTTGGCGCCTGAAGCATCAGCAACTTTTTGCATGACCGCCTCAGGCTCCAAGTCGCTGTCGGCACGTGCGGTGATTTGTACGTGGTAGCCGTGGAGGACTTTGGAAACGGCGGCGGTGTGGCTGGTGAAGTAGCCTTTCGTGCGCTCGGGGACGCCGCCTCCGCACCAGGCGATCAAGACGTATTTGGGGAGGCCAGTGTTGGGGTCCTTGACTTTGACAAAGGCATACTGAACGCGACCTTCGCTGAAATCTTCATTGAGTTCGCTGAGTTCGCCCTCTAAGTAATACAGTTAGCTCAAGCAGTCAGCAGTGCTCGCTTGGGGTCGCGCTTACCGCCAGTGTCTTGCACTTTGAGGACGCTCTCCTTGTTTCCGGAATCCTGGAAAGCATTCACCAGAGGGGCCTGAACGGAGAAGAGGGCCCATTGGGCGTATGTGGGAGAGCTTGAGGACGGCGCAGGCCCGTTGATGACGCCGTTGTAGCTACTTTTTATGGAAGCTCCATTGACGGAGAGGTTGAGGGAGGACATGGCAGGAAGCAATTGAGCTCGAGCGGCTCGTCGGTGTCGGGAGGGTGAGGATGTTGAGGAAAGGGATCGGTGACGTTTGGTTGTGGTGACGAGAACAGGCCCACCTGGATGACAGAGAGCTGTGCTCGTCCTGGAATTTGGTAGGTAGGCAACTAGGTATATAGCAGTGGCAGCAACCTGGTAGCTCCGCGCTTAAGTTGGTTTAAGGAGGAGGGGTCGTTTGGGAGCTGAGGTCAGGTTCCCAACTAGCGCAGAATTATTTGTTTGTTCTACCGTTGGAATTGAGCGTCGTGGGAGGGCGATTATTATGAAGAAGGGTTTGCAGGTGAGTCGCAGAAGCCCGTCTTGCGTAGCTGCATGGCAAGGAGGCTGAGCTCTTTCCACCAGTCAAGCAAGGTACAATACGATGCGGTAGGGTACGAAGCAACGAATACCTGGTCTCTGGGCTTGCGAGCGAATGCGAATCGTCTTACGTCGCCTCTAATACCTAACCTCTAGGCACAGAAACCTTGCCTTACCTTGACCTTGACGGTGGCGCTGACCAACGACAGCGCCGCACAGCATTCTCAGCAGTGAGAAAAGGCGGGGCTGTGAGCTATTGGAACCACTGGCACGCCTAAATGCATTCGACAAGCGACAAGCCACAGCTGCCAGTGGAGGCTGGAGTGGAGTTGCAGATATCGGGGGCTCGGGTTCCCGCAGCGCGCTCGGCAGCCGAAATGACGCAAAATCAGCCCGTGGCTTTTGCTCTCCTACGGCACTGCGAATTGCTGTAGCGCCTCCCGATGGCGAACCAGGTCCCCTCACTCCGGCGCGCGCCGATGATTGTGCTGCCCCGCCAAAAAATTATACCATTCTAAACCTTCCACTCAGAAAGCGGGACAAGGTCATCTTCCGATCACGGCAGAACAACTTACATCATCTCGACTGACGAAGCGATATTGGGCACTGTCTGCCTTTCCTTCCACTTCAATATCGACCGACCATGTCCCAGATTACCGAGATCGAGACCGAAGCCCAGTGGGAGCAGCTGCTGGGCTCGCTGCCTGCCAGCACTTTGCTCGTCATTTCTTTCCATGCGCCGTGGGCTGCTCCATGTGCCCAGATGAAAACCGTCCTTTCGACACTGGCGTCCGAATACCCCGCTACCGAGCCACCAACTACGAAATGGGTTTCCATCAACGCCGAGGAGCTCAGTGATATTAGCGAGACATACGATGTGACGGCTGTGCCCTTCCTCGTGCTGGTGCGGGATGGCAAAGTTCTGGAAACTGTCAGCGGTAGCAGCGCAGTCAAAGTCAGGACGGCGATCGAGAGCCACGCAAAGGGGTCTGGTGCTGCGCCAGCGGCCGCGGCCAGCGCACCCAACGGCGTTGATCAAGTTCTCGCCTCCAAACCAGAGGAGCAGAGCGGGCCTGTCGACCCCGCGAAACAAAAGGAGGAGCTGTTCAAGCGTTTGGCGGATCTAGTCAAGGCAGCGCCAGTTATGCTCTTCATGAAGGGCACGCCCAGCGGACCGGAGTGTGGTTTCTCGCGCCAGATGGTCGCCATGCTGCGCGAGAACTCGGTTAAATACGGCTTCTTCAACATTTTGGCAGATGACGAGGTACGCCAGGGTTTGAAGGAGTACGCGGAGTGGCCGACGTACCCTCAGCTCTGGATTGATGGGGAACTTTGTGGAGGTCTGGATATTGTAAGTCTATCACTCGCCAGGAAAGCTAACTCGATCTTCCGGGCTAACTTGTGTTTCAGATCAAGGAGGAACTGGGCAATGACCCTGACTTCTTCAAGCAATACAGCGTGACTGGCACAGGGGATGTTGCTGCAGCATGAGGGGCATATTGAATCAATATCAAAAGTGGAAATCCCTTGTGAGGATAGCGCCTGGATCATACGCAAATACTGTTGTCTAGACGACGATGATTGGGGAAACAACAAGAAGCAACGTGGAATTCGCGACGCTACGTTTTAGTCCCAGTCATGCAGTCACTTGCAGCGGAAAAGCATGCTCAGGTGTTTGACAGGCGCCGCGGTTACTGTTTTTGGTCGGAAAGAAGAAGTTTTCGGGCCATGGTATGGTTGACGATGTAATGAGGATAAATGAGGAAGTACGTGAAGTTGTCTTTGGGAAAGGGAGGGCCTGATCTTTGCGCTCAGCATGGCGACCCCAACGCATGTCAGACGAGTAGCGCTTCCCGATTGGTAGCGGGCAACGATTCAAGGTCCAAGCATTGAACCAGAACGATGCAGTGCATTCATGATACAACCCTGATCCTTCCGATCGTAGCATAATTGTGCCAAATTCGTGATGTTAAATTCCCATGATATTCCCGTACACGCGTCCTCGGTGCTTGGCTGATCGAGTTTCGTCGTGAGATCAACTCTGAGGCTGACGATAACGTTAGGAGGAATAGACAATGACTAAGGAAGCCCGACTACTGGAGAACCAGGTTCTCGTTATTATTTAAAGCTCTAAGGAAATCAGTTAGACTTAGACTGGTTTAGCGGTGTTCATAGTGCTACAGCAGTTTGCGAGAGCCGGAAGTGTACGGTTCAGTCGGTAAGCAGGGGCGACGTCTAAGGTGTGGTGTACTACTACGATTAAGGCATGGGCCCAGGTAAGGGAGCATACGGGTATGAGTCACCCACGATTGATAGTGGACGCGCCTTCGATTGCCGCCTGATGATCCCTTCACCCCATTGCCATTGAGAAAAGGTAGGGAGGGTATGTGGTAGATGAGGTCAGTGGTAAGGTCCTAGTAGTGCGAGTAGATACTCGGGGCTTCGCATTTCTTAACTCCGAAGTCCACTTCCATGTATTATCACTTGGATCTCCGGGAACCTGGAACCATAAACTAGTATTCATTTTTGAGTCAAATACTACTAAGTAATGACTTGAGGCAAAAGACCAAGATAATTGTACATTGTGAGTTTCGCCCTCGCAGAGAACGACAATCGTGCCTGAGCCAATGGTGAGTGGTGTGACCGGAATCTGACTGTGGAAAACAGCTTGAACGCCGGTGGGATTCGCCTCGTGTCTGTCTCTCCATTCAGTGCAGTGGTTGCGCCTCCCCCACCATTTTCCACCACCTGCCACAGTATGCTACTTTTTGGCGTCGCAACAGGGCATCTTGTGTGGTTCGTTCTTTCCTCAGCCCAATTCTAAACGCCAGGACGTTAAAGGCAAGAACGATCCAAAACTAACTACCAGCCAGATACAGACCTATACTTATCCGAAAGTGGCCTAAGTCTCTGGTTCAAACTCAAAATCGACACGCTATTGGTATCTAAAAGTACTCATCGGTATGTGGCTCCCATGGTGCGGCGCTGGTGATGGCTTTTCGGCTTATATAATGAAGCTTACTTTCCGTCCCAACGGTGACGACGTCAACTTCTTCCGTTAACCCCGATCCCAGGCCTCGCCCTTGTTTCTTCACTAAGGGTCTTCCTCGTGCCGGGAATCGATTCGTTGCATTGTGAAGGTGGCAATACAGTTGATTCTGGGATTCTCCAGCATCACCAATTCCGTCGCGCCCGCATCCGTCGCATCCAGTCTCACCACGCTCACCTTATCGCGCCATTCCTTGTCTCATCGCTGTCTCTCCCCTTTTCGACGTTGCTTACGACTTTTCACGTTCTATGACTGTATTCGACTCGTGATTTTTGGATATTTCACCTCAATCGCGGTGTCGCCGAGCATACCACTCTTATTGTCTTCTTTTTTTTCGTCAAAACTGCTCACCGTTGCCCCCCGCTCCACCGCATTGATTAACCTGCAGTGCCGGCAGCCTTCCAGTCGCACGGGCTTTGGACTCTCAGTGACCTATTGTTGGGAATTGGTTTGAAGAAGCGTTGCGTCGAGAAGTGTGCGGGAAATCCTCACTCTAATCGGCCGCAGCCCTACGCTCGACTAAAGGCTCTGCGGCCACGAATTCCAAAGTTGCCAAGTCTCTGGAATTGCGGATCGAATCGCCGAGGATTTTCACACATTCGAATCATTGTTGGCCAAATCGGCCTTGCGTTAAATCTCACCATGACTCCTACTCCACCCTCAACTAACAGCTCCACTGGGGGTCGTTCTCCCGAAGAGCAGTACCGCGTGGTGCGCAAACGGAATCGAGTACCTTTGAGTTGCTACCCGTGTAGGACACGAAAACTGAAGTGCGACAGGAGCCATCCTTGCAGCAACTGTGTGAAAAGAGAGGGAGCCGGCGCATCATCATGTTCCTACGCCACACCAGTCAGCCGGAAAAAGAGCCAAACGCAGAGTGACTCCAGCCCGGATGACATGCAAAACCGGATAGACCGCTTAGAAGGGCTGGTCTTGTCGTTGATGAACAATGGAGGCAACGTGGATAGTGCCAGTGCCGAGGCCGCTGGCAATTTGCAATCTGCATCTCAGTCGGTCACAGACAGTGGTTCCTCAGCAAAAGCTGGGCAAGGGGGACAAGGAGGCGAGGCCATGGCCGCAGAGGAAGATGATGCCAGCGATGACGAGGGTCTAGCTGCTTCATTAGGAGTCTTGAAGGTGGACACGGACAAGGGAAAGTCCATGTACATTGGGCAAGAGCACTGGCACACACTGCTCACGGACATTGCTGAGGTGAAGAACTATTTCAACTCACATAAGAAAGAGCTGGAGACGAGTTACGAGCGTGTGCGGTCGTCAAAACCTATGAGCGTCCGCGAGGGCCCAACGTTGCTTCTAGGGGCTGTGCCTGCTACGGAGAGCGAGCTACGAAACGGCCTTCCCCCGAAATCTAGTGTCCTTACCCTTTGCAATCGCTACTTCAACTCCATGGATAACGCGGTGAACATTATTCACGGGCCTACATTCCGACAGCAATTACGAACCCACTGGCAAGATCCGTCCAAAACTCCTATCATGTGGCTGGGCATGCTTTACTCTGTGCTCACCCTTGCCATGTTGAGCTATCACAAGGTGGGCGATGAGCCGCCGGAGTGGAAGGGCCGCACGCTAGAAATGGCAGCCGACTTCCGATTGAAAACTGTGCAGAGTCTAGTCAAGGCTGACTACACGAAACCGGTAGAATGCACAGTAGAGACCATGATTCTCTATGTTTTTGGAGAGTATTCATCGCGATGGGATGCTGACTTGGGGCTATGGATGATTGTATCTCTCCTCACTAGGATAGCTATCCGCATGGGCTATCATCGGGATGCCAAGTGGTTCCCTTCAATAACGCCCTTCCAGGCCGTAAGTCTTCTCTCCTCTTCTACATGCTCAGCTTTTTCAAAACACAAGCTAACAGCTTCTAGGAAATGAGGCGGAGAACGTGGGCGCTCGTACGAATGTCAGACATTGTCTTCTCACACCAGGTTTGCCTGCCTAGCATGATTTACGATCACGACTGCGATACGCAGCTGCCGAACAACATATTTGATGATGAGTTCCATCCTGGAACCAAGGAGCTTCCGCCGTCAAGGCCAAATACAGAACCAACGCCTATATCATATATGATTGCCAAGTCCAAGCTCTGCAATGAGCTAGGCAATATCTTGCAGGCCAACAGCGACATCCAAAAGCCCATGCCTTACGATGAGGTGATCCGATATGACGCCAAGCTGCGGCAGATCATGCAAGAACTCCCACCCCATTTGAAGCTTACCTCTCTCGAAGGCACGGCCGACCCAGTCACTCTGTTGATTGCTCGATTCAATCTCGATATCTTGTGCCAAAAGATCTTCTGTCTGCTGCATCGGAAGTACCTGCCCCGCGCGCGCCAGAACGCAAGATACGCACATTCGCGTCGCAGCGCAGTAGAGGCAGCACTGAGATCACTAGACCATCTCGCCACCCTTCACAGAGAATGTCAGCCCAGCGGAAGGCTGCGGTCAGTTGGGTGGTATGTCAAATCCACCACAACAAAAGACTTTGCATTGCCGGCTATGATCGTTATGATGGACCTGCACTACGACAACCTAGCTATGCAATCAAGTCAACAAAAGGACCAGGAAGGTGCATTCCTCTGGCCTCCTGAACAGAGAACCAAAATGATCAACGCTGTGGACACTGCCAAGGAAATCTGGAAGACTCTTGCGGATTCGTCCATGGAGGCGTTCAAAGCACACAAGGTCATTGAAATCATGCTCCAGAAGATCAAGTCCCCGTCAGAGGGTGACAACGGCACGTTCGATGCCATGCAGGCAGAGTCAACGTCGACGACCAATGCTCCTCAGTTCCCCTCGCCAGACACGTTAACACAAAACATCTTGTCGCCCTCTGGTTTCATGCCGGACTTTTCCAATGCGGGCAATTCGTTCCCTATTCAGGATAACAGTGCTTTCATGGGTATGGACTTTGGGCTGTCGCCATCTGGGGGCAACTTTGACTTCAACGGTGACGGTTTCGGGACGATGGGCGCGACAGGCGCGCCTTCGCCGTTCTCAATGATGGCGAATTCAGGAGGTGTGGGTGTGGGCATAATGCCCGACTTGAGTAATAACTTCGACTGGGTAAGTGCATACGGCAAGGCGACAGAGATAACCGACCAGAGAGCTAATCTTCCTATCCACAGGGCTCCTTTGAGAATTATGCGCAGATGGCAAACTGGGGCGTTGACCAGAACTTCCAATTGTTTGGTGGTGGACCAACTGGCGACTCACCAGAACAGCCCGTGATGGGCAACAGCAAGACGGATGACATGAAGGATGAATGATTTGTACTATAGCAATAACTTGGATCAAACTTACAACATCTTGGATACTTGTAGGATGGAGCGGGTTTTGATAAGACAATCTCAACACTAGTGAACTTAGTACGATCGATGGATACGTCGAAAGACGATCGTGCCGTGAGCACAAGCATGAATGAAGACTAGCAGTGAAGCCTCATCGATAGTGCAAGAAGCTGAAACGAGCTGAGCGGTCACGAGTCGTTGCTTGCTTACTTGTACTTCGGGGAGAGCCGACAGCGCAGTCGATTACTTATGTAAGTATGTGACGAAAGAGGGACTCTCGGACTCCCGAATGTCCGCAGTTTGTGAAATGCGGGGAGTTAACCCTCTCGCACTTCAACGCCGGCCCCTCTTGAATATCACTGTAAGTGAATCACTTATGAGAGTTTTTGAAGCTTTAGCATGGACGAACCATAGACTCATCCGACCACTAGGCTTCTGGAGCTATATTTTGATATAAATGAAGTATTGTAACGATGAGTCTATGGGTAGTGGCGCCATTGAGGTCTGGGAGATTTCTCGGTCTTATAGAAGCCGCCCTCTGCGGGCCCGCAAAGAGTCCGAAAGTCCGCTTAAGACCCCCTTAACTCTTTTCTTTCCGGGACGATCGGACGCTACGGCATGTGGTGTACTTGCCCAAACTGGAAATCTTCACCCAATTCCCAAGTACTGTATCCAACCCAGCCAGCCAAAAAGAAGGGCGGGATCCCCTCCCTGGGCAAAGACCAGCTAGAAAAAGATGGGGGGCGGCGGCAGCCCTTCGCGTTTGTACAGCGGTGACTGGACGGCCGTGTTCGCATCCACACCCATGTGGTTTTCTCAATGGTTGCTGCCCGCTATTTTCTCATAACGAAATAAGGCCTATCCCCCGCGTTCGGTCGATCCTGGCTTCTCGATGCTTTTGGATTTTGTTGGCGATGCTGTGGGAGTGTGACTTAGCACTTGCAGATGAGAATGGACTGTTTGGAATAACCTCGTCGTACCTGAGATTTTGAGTTTCTTTGAATAGAAGATGGTATCAATAAAATAAGACAATTTGAGTTTCCCAATTCCAAGAACTGCGTTCTCGTTCACCCCGGCCCATGTACTCTGAGCTCACCGCGTAAAAGACAATTGCTCCTCTCATCAGGTTCGCAACTCACGAGTTGCTTCGTGATGCCTCTTTCGTATCAATTCTCCTGTCTTCTGGCTTGCTATTGTCGGCAGCTTTGCTACTGCCCGCTGCTGAAGTCGTTTCCACGGATTCCTTTGGACGAGAGTCAGGATGATCTTTTTGATCCTGATCAGTTGGTTGTTTCTGGACAAAGACGCCTCGGTCGAGGCACTGCCGTAGCAAATCCTCGCAGCGAGACATTCTCTCAAGAAGCTCCTTTGTCGGTTGCCGTCTCCGCCTAGGAGGAGCTGGTGTGCTTGGTACGCATGTTGTGTTGTGCTATCAGAAGGTTAAAAACAAGCCTATTTTGTTTGTAAAGGTGGATGGAAGCTTTGAAGGGGGGGAGAGAGCATGACAAATAAGATGATGTTTTCTTACCTTAACGCAGAAAGAACATGGGCTTCTTCTGTCGCACTTCTTCTTTCGCTGCTGGCAGTTTGCACACGCGAGCACCTTGCCAGCTTTCTTCGACCCAGAAGACGTCTTAGAGCCGGAAGCGCTGCTGCTGCAAACCATGGTTCTCGAAAGGAAAGTAAGCCAGAAGTGAGAATTAGAAAGGGTTTCTTTGGTCCTGAATTTTGAAAATAAGAAAGTAAAAGCTAGGGGGCTAGATTGTAAAGCCGAGGAGAAAGAAGCAAAAAGGTTCTAGGCTAGTCACGTATGGATGGGAAGCTATGCTATTTACTGGGGATGGGTTGGGCTGGATGTGGGTGTGGCCGGCCGGAGTTATGGAGGAGGCGCTCAGATCATCAGCCCCGAATTGGCTGGCCCACCCCGGCCGAAGGTGTAGTGGAAGTGGACGGGCGGCTGTTTATTGACCGCTTTGGATGATACTGTTGGTAATGAAAGACGCCTGAGGCCCGGGGAGTTCACCAATAAGCATGAGTCGGCATGGCTGGCACTTACATCTCGAACTGACGCTACCGTGGAAGGTCGCCCCTCCACACCGTGCCCTTACTTGTAAAGATTTGCATTTCATATATCTCAGACGACATCTTAATCATGAGCATTAAGTGTGTGCTAGATCACGATGTGAAAAGATGAAGTCGACCATTGCTAGTTATAGCTGTGCTCAACCCGACACTCCGCCTGTGGGGATTGGTTCAGGTCCACTGCTCACCAGATGCCCACGTATGTGTTTTGGCTTTGCAAGAACTTACACAGCGCACGAATTCCATCTCGTCAAAGATAAACTCATAATTAATAGCAGAGTTTCAAACATGAAGCGGAAATGGTGACTCAAATGAAGCTGCGGATGGAAAAGCTGGAGTGCGTGTTAGAGTCGAGGGAGGAAGGTGCCTTCACCTTTTTCGCCAAGCTAAATGCTGCCTTAGTCACCCACTTTTTTTTCCCTCCCTCACTCTGACTTCATTTCAACGCGAAAAGGCACGAAACAAGCACCAAATCTCAAGCAAGCAAGCATCAGCGCGTATTCGATTCCACGTTTCATTCGTCTTCCATCACATTTCGACGCGCCATTTTTCTGTACAATCGTAACACCGTATTGACAAGATACGAGGGTCCTACTACTTCAAAGCCGTCTCCGTTCAACAACAGAGACCACTCCGGAGTCTCCTTCATTCAGCAACAAATCCAAGGTACCTTGCCTTGGTCTATGATCCAACCTGTGATCATGCGAGGCTACCTTGCTTCGCATCCAGCTGAAGACCGCCTAACAAGTGTTGCTCGGTTTTCACTGTTTGTCTAGACTCATCTGTGTCCAGCATGGAAGCCTGGGGCCAGCCGTCGCATAATTTTGCTGTGCCAGGCCTTGATTTGGCTGGCCATTTGTCCAATCAGTCCAACGATGGCGGCCAAGGCCACGATGAGAATCAAGATGGCAGGCGTAGAACAAGCGTCGGCAACAACTCAGAGGCAAACAGCTCTGAATCGTCCTACGACCCTGCGACGGTCCTTCTGACGGAAATTGACGTCCCCGACCCTGTAACTCAGAAGCGCAGGCCTTCCCCAGCTGCTGATCCGGTTGATGATCACGAAGCAAAAAGGAGAAAACTGACTGTAGTATCTCCTGGCCAAGATCAAGGATCTGGTCTGTCGTCTTTGACCGATCGGTCAAGGCAAATCTCTCCGGAGATCTGGCATCACATTTTCACCTTTGTTCCTCCCCGTTCCCTCGGCAGTCTGTTGCTTGTCAACAAAGTGTTCCACAGCTACCTTGACCCTTCTCCTATCACAGAGGTTTCTTACGCTCAGCTAGACACTCAGTCAGTCTTGCCCACTGGAAAGTCAACCAGTGTTTCTCAGTCAAAGTCATTTCCTCTACTCAGCCCTGACTCAATATGGCGAGCGTCGAGACAGCTCTTTTGGCCTAGGATGCCAGCCCCTCTTAGAGGCAGAACTGAGGTAGACATGTGGCGCTTGGTTTGTTCAAGAACTTGTCAGTTTTGTGGCTGTAAAGATGATGGGACTCAGGTAATGTCGAAGGACTCTTGGCGTCGAGGGCCTGGTGCCAAGGGCGTCGCGACTATATTTTCCTTCGCCATCGTTTCCTGCAGCTCTTGCCTTGTAAACAAAAGTCGAAAGGTATTTGCTATCTTGAAATAGTGGTGGAACTAGCTCTCTGGGATGTTACTAAGTTCTCAACAGGAAATCGATGTTCTTCTATCGGGCGAGACGCCATCGGTATTGCTGCCTGCCCTCGGAGTAGTCTTTCTTACCCCTGAACGCCATGTTCTCACCCAACAGTCCTTGCAAAACATGGACGCTTCCAATAGAAAGCAACTCTCTAAGCTATTCTGGATAGAGCACCTTGAACGGATCAACGCAGAATTTGAATCTGTGAAGCGATTAAGTACAGCTGCAGCAGAAGAATGGCTTAAGGGCCTTGAGGCTCGCGGTAAGCTTGCGCTTGCAGATGTTTCGAGATGGGAAAAGTGGGAGGCTTCGGGCGGAATTCGGCAGATGCGCCAAAGTACTACATTGGCTCAGACGCAATCTGCCTCTACGGAGACATCGACCCTAGGTTTAAGAGCTTCACTTCGATCAGGCGGATCCCAACAAGTACTGAACCAAGTTGCCGGCATGGATGCGGCCAACCACAAAGTTTCAGAGGCAGCCACCCGATCAGGTCTTGAGAGGCTATCCCAGGCTCAGCAGAGAAGGAGGACTCGGGGACAAGCTCGTGAGCTGAAGCAGCAACGTAAGAATGAAATTGAGCGTCGGGCCGCCCTCTTGGACCCGCCTCTGACACCAGCTGTGCTTGCTCACACACCCTCCTTTCAAGCCGCTCTGCAGATCACTGCGCCTTTGGACGATAATGCCTGGGAGCTTTTGAAAGACCGCCTGTTGGCTCAACGTGAGGAAGCTGAAGCTCGGGAAAAAGACACGCGCGTAAACATCAAGATCGAAAAGAATCCTGGGCAAAGGCTTGATCAGCTGACATCAGCTCGACATCCGACGCAGGTGACTGACGAGGAATGGAATGACATTCAAGGTCCGGTTAGAACTCGGATCTCCAATTATGCCGATGAAATCATTCGTCAGGGTTGGAACAACGGTAAAAGCGTCACTAAGAAGGACTGTACCCAGTTCGCAGCGGAAGTCCTTGTTTACGTGCGAAAGAGGTTCTACGCCGAGGTTGCCAAGGACAAGGCTGCTGCTATCGCCGCCGGTAGAGATCCAGTGGTTGACCCCCCAGAAGGCCCGTGGACACAGAAGCTGACTCTTGAAAACATGAAATGGGTATTTGATGTGAAGATCCGGCCGCACACAGACAAGTACAAGAAGAAGGACTTGTTCTTTTGCAACGGTTGTCCTGACCAATTGAAGTATTATGGGCTTGATGGAGTTGTTCAACACTACGCCTCCAAGCACACGAAGGCTTTGAGTTTAGGCAAACAAGTGGTTCACTGGAGAGCCGAATGGCCAGAAACATCCCCTTTTGTCCCTGATCCGAAGGGTCGACTGGTACAGACCCCTCCGAAAGCTGGACGACCCGACTCCTCCGCCGTTGTTTATGCGGCCCCGCGAGTACAGAATCCCGCGACTTCGTACAATGGCAGTGATGGTCACAATGGGCCTGAAGCACCAGCTACCTTCGTGCCAGCATTTACGAACCATGTCTCCAACATAGCTCCTCCCCCTCGTCATTTCGACGCTGGCGATCCACCGCAAGCGACTCCTGTGCAAGCATCTCATGCTACGTACTCAACTGCAGCGCCAGGTGGAAATTCCCTGGCTCCTAACTACCCTCTCGATGAGACGGGAGGTCTCGATACCTACAAAGCCAACAGCCAGGCTCACAACTCATACCCAGGACCTTCCGTTGATCTCAAGTACAAAGTCAGACTGGATTACATGGTCACTGTCGCTCATCAAACTTGGAAAAATCTTCGCTACATCAAAGATTTACCAGCGTCTGTAAAATTCTGTACCATTATCCATCACATCGCCAAAGGCTTCGAGCTACATTTCGCCGATTCAGCACGGTTAGAAATGCTGATGCAAGGGCTTTCTAATCAGAAAAACATGAGCCCAGTCCGAGGCATAAACAATTTACAATGTAAACCATGCATGGAGCAGGATCCGACGGCGAAGAAGAACAAAAGGACATTCTCGGCCCCTGGGTTAGTAAGCCACTTCCACCAGACTCATGTTATGGCGGCAGCTCAACCACTGGACTGGCGAACGCAGATGATCCTTCTGCCTGATATTGGCAAGTTACAGCAACTACCTTGCATCCTGGCGGGAGAGAAAGTTGCGTACGATACCGTCGCTGACGCACTCCCATGGGCATTTGTTGTTGATGAGAGACCGGACCAACGCTACTCGTTGGCTCCGGGCCAGCCAGACAACGGGCAGAACGACAAAGTCAATTCCCAACGCAACCGACAACGCTCAATCAGTCACCCTCCTCAGCATTGGACATCCGCGCCGAGTAATCAAAACCTATCGAGGGCTGACCTCAGACCTAGCCATGAGGTTTATGATGTTGGGCAAGCTAATCGGACGCATACACAACCTGTCTATCAGGAGAGCGACAACATGCGGCCCCGTCATGGAGAGGCCTACAATGCCGAGCGCCCAATGCTAATTCAGGACCGGGGGCCTATCGAGATGAATCCTCGGCACGCCAACATTGGCGCAGCTCCAACATACCCGCCTGGACGCACATACGACGCTCTCAATTCTCGGTTTCAAGGCAACAGTGAACAGGAATCACAAGCTCCAGTTAGCCAAGGAGGCGCGCGCACTGATCGATATCATACTCGTGATCCTGCTAGACCAGAGCTTGTGCATCCCCAGCCCGCACAAACATTTGGCTACGCCCCACGCCCCGAAGGACTCCGCAACGACAGGAATCCCTACCAGGTCATTCGAAATGGAAGAGCAATGCCCGAACAAGCTCAGTACATGGGCCGAGAAGATAGAGCTGCAACCCGGCCTCCGGTCGAAGAGTACGAGCTAGTTGAAGTTCGCGATCCGATTCAAGGGACGTATTACATTCGCCGGCCCATCCCGCGGGAGGCTTACGCGTACGAAGCGCGCAATGGGCGGCCGCAGTACTATCCTGCTGCTGCAGGTAGCAATGTTCGCCGTTTTGACACCAGCAGACAGACGGTTCCGAGGGAGGAGATGGAGGAATATGATCCTCGTTTCCCCGCCGGAGAACCTTCTTCTCGGCATGTGCGCCATGGATAAATAGATGAAGGAGACCATGTAGGACAGTATATGGTGGCCCAAGCCACATGGACCGACCGGAGCAGAATGCAGTCCTCATGAAGGACTTGGAGTAGAGGGATATCTTGTGTTAGAGCATGTAAATATCGGGGGACAGTATCAGCCCCAAATCAAGAAATGTACATTGAGCTAATTCTTAAAGAATTCGATCATACCTACCGAAAATGATATGTTCTGCCGCGACGTTTCTGTTCGGCACTTAACTGTGTTTGTGTTCGGGAAGTAAGCATGTTCTAATCTGCGATGGTGTAGCGGGCTGAGCTTCTTTGGCAATCAAGAACGAAAGCGCCGTGTGAAGCTCATGGTGGACTGATCAGAGTACACGGGATATACATCAAGCTTATGCTACTAAGGCAACACAACGGGGAGCTGGTAAGGCAGATTACCACGCTGGGTTGCCTAACCAACAAATCGTCTTGCAGGTTTACGGATATCGCCTCGCCCCCAATCCTCAAACTGTAAGTCGAGCATAATATATGCAAGATCTGTACTTATTGTACTGTTTACTTTCTGTGTTAACGTTTTCGTATTTTCTCTCAAACACCTCAGCAACTACTAAATGTTAAGCTCTGAGGGCATGAATTCTTTATAGCGTCTGTACAATGCTCTGTCTTACGTGCCGGGACCGCCTTGAACTGGAATATCGTCTTTCTGATGCCGAGGCATCTCCTGCATTGAATCCTCAGCTATAAGGCAATCTAAGTGTCTCTAGAAAAAGATAGTAAAGAAGAAGCGCTACTCTTTAACAAGAATGTTAAGCAATTTTATAGCTTTCTTATATAAAATATTGTAAGATGTGAATATTCCAAGGCTCTATACTATGAACATATCCTTATAATAATTATATAATACCCTGTTACTAGATAGTATATTCTAGCTGAGGGTTTTATTCCTTTCTGGGGTACTATTTCTGGCTTTAGTAAGCTATTTTCGGAAGTCGTCAGCGCATCTTAGTAGAGCGTCAAAGATAGACGACTTAATCGGCTAACACAATCGCTAAGGAGCGTGCATACTCTAGTTGATTAGGTGGCATTCCCTTCCAGCACATTTATATTGTTTCACGTAATAGCATACTTTTAAGATATCGCACTTTCGATACTGTGTCAAAGTCCAAAATTGTACGTACAATTTTGACGCTCCATCCGTATCAGCTCCTTTTTCCTCTTTTGCTAATAAGTTATATTATCAGCTGTTACAAAGATAAGGGATAGGAAAACCTCTAAGTATAAATGACCAAAGGAAGGGGGAAGCTCTTACAATATTTTTAAGCGGGGGTAGCTATCCATCATCAGTAGACCCAAGCCCGAATATTTGCCCTTTACGGCGGCTACGGCGCTTTTACCCATCCTATTAACAATGGTTATCGCATAATTTTTGCCGGATGATCTGAAGAAAAGACCGAAGCCATGCAGCGGACAGTATATGTAGGTGTAGGGCTGAGCCTGGGTACAAACAAGCCGTCGATTAACAAGGTTAAAGAAGTGGTTGATCAGCTTTTAGCAACGATCAGTATAGATACCGGGTAGGATAACTGAGTAATAAGAACGAAGAAATGAGTGCGCTTGAGCTAATTAAGCAGGGTATTGGAGCTCTCACAAAGTAGTTTAGGACAGATCATAGCCTTGTAGCTTACAGCTGCGGCTAAAGCACAAGGAAAATCAATTAAAGGTCAAATTCGAATGCTAGAGATGCCATAACAAGGTCAACGACCCCTGCTATGATCTCTAATTTCAAATATTCATCTACTGTTCTCGAGCTAATCATAACAACTGAATCTAGTTAGGCTCCGCTCCATGCTTCTGAGCCCTGCAACTGATCATTGTAACTGCTGTGTCCGCGCGACCGCCACCGCTATTCTCAAGTACAAAGCCTCCGGACTGGAAATTTTCGTAATCGACATCATCAAGTGGCAGACCATCCTGGTCGACCCAAGTCTCCATTGGCTCAAGATAGCTCGTCATGCGGGCGGTTGAGCCAGTCAGATCCTGTACAAAACTGGCGAATTGTCCAACCACGTCGGGGAACTTCCACGTAGACTCATCAACCTCTACCTGGCCATAGAGAATAGGTGTTGCACCAGCAAGACTCTTTTTATGGGCTTTGTATAGGTCCCTGAATTGGGTGTCGGCTAGGGTATAGCCTTCATTGGTCTGAGTAAAGTGGCCGACGAGAGCACCTTTCTTGGTGGCAATGATAAGACCAATGCAACCTTCGAACCCAGACGAGCCAATAGATGTAGCACTGTCCCTGAAGGTCACATATTGAGCATCGTTGGTGTAGACAAGCACACGAGCATTATCGAGCTTGTTCCTGAATGTGGTAATGACAGCATTTGGCTTCCTAGCGACTAGGTCGTGGGGACCTCGGACTGAGATTGACTTGATGTGGACACCCGAGCGGTCTAAGTCACTATAATTAACACGTTAGAGAACATTGCAATTACGCATACAGATAAAATAGCAGAAAATTTTAAAATGATCTTCTCATAATATTGATCACGCGGAACTTACTCGAGTGGCTTGACTTGGATCTTAGGAGCGGCAGAACAAACGCTCAGAATACTGAGAAGTCCCAGAAGGATGGCTAACAGCCGCCCAGTGACGCTTCCGGCTGCCCACATGTTGTTGGGGATGCGATTAAGAGGGGAAAAGGGCGCAAAAGAAAGCTTAGACAAGGACTGGTCCAGAGAAGAAGAGAGATAGAGCAGCTATGAAGTCGAAAGGGGGAATGCTGGTATAATGTCTAGGCTGAATGCTACCAACGGCGATGGCGGCGCTCTCTTATTAAACAAACATTGCGAAACAGACTAACGCTCTCGGACGAATGAGAAGTCTTCCACTGAATGAGATGTAAGATTATGGATATGTCTAAGATTATGGATATATCTAATGTTAAAAATGGCTCTTTTCACGGCCTTTTCCCTTGTTTCTTAACCATAACTCATATCAAAGTTGTTCCGTAGGATCTTTCACTAGTGTATGAGTCTATATCCCTGTCACCTCCACTACATGGGTGGTAGTTTTCGACTGCACGATGTAGTTTCCCCATGTGCCTTGCGGAAGCTATGGTCCTTATCACGCCCCTTATTGCGACTCTGATTTAGACGGAAACATGCCGTTTCGCTTGTCAGCAAAAACCCTGCGTTAATTTTAGACTGTTCCTTAATTATATTTGCATGTTTGCTACCTGGTTTCAGAGGGATTTGTTCTCATTCGGGATCTCCGTTCTGCAAGCGTTCATTCTCAGCCTCTTGTCACGCTGATTCAATATCCACCGCAATCGATAAAAACTAGTCTCACTCTGTATTTGCATATGTCTCATTACCTCGCTCAAAGGTCTCCTAGCCGCTCGCCATGTATCCGAGCTATATCGTGAGAATATGTGTACGTGCTGTAAACTAGCTTTAAAAGGAGCTATGCTGATGTCGACCGTGCTTCGGGAATAAATTGCTAGGCGCCTTGCATCGGTGGATCCAGAGATCCAAGTTATTCGAGTTATCAGCCCAGAAGACCCCTAACGCCAAGGCTATCAGCTATACTCTTTACGGATACCGATGGAGACACAAGATGTTCAATGGAGATCTCTATATATGCATGTAAGACGTGCTACAGGGATGCCATATCGGGCACGGTCAACGTTTTTGGCATTTAAACGAACAGTTCGTGCGTCACCCGCGAACGGGTGCGGCATCTTTCGATAACCAAAATCGACTTGAATTCCCCGTAAAAATGGCCAGTTTCTTCGTTCCGCTCTATTAGTATCGTTCTCGCTGTCTATTTAACAGATACTCTCGTCTCGAGGCATTAAGACTTAGATGCAGGGTCCCTCCCATGAGCCCGGGTTCTTATGTGAGGGTCAAACATGTATGCTTGAAATAGCGTGGGGCGGCGCACAGCCCATGTAAGCCTCATTTGAGGCTACATATCATTACCCATATATATATATATATAATCCTACGGAAAAAAATACAATCCTAGGAAAAAAATATACAATCCTTGGAAATATTCGCCATGGGTTCATATGCGAAGCATGCAATCACGGAGTTATTAAGCGACTAGCTTCTGGATGCTAGTCGAGCACCTGTAAACAGATCACGGGAAGCACATAAAACTATGCTAAAGCTTTGAATTGGAGAACACCTCTCTCCCTTCGGCCTCGCAATACTCGTTTTCTTCTCTTTCTCGCTGTACCTCCCTTTTCGCCTTGGAGACACCAGAACATGTCTTTGAGACCTTAAGTCGCATCTCCAAATAGACTTCACAATGAGATCCTTAGCTCTTGTGGCAACTTTGCTTCCGGGCCTTGTTACAGCCGGAGAGACTCTTCCTAGGCGACAGTTTTACTGGGACTCTTTGGCAGAACCCTTCATATCGTCAAGGGACGATGGGTTTTCTCAGACAACGACCACAGCGCCGGGAAACTCAACTTCTCAGAGTACAACATTAAGGTCATCGGGGACCCTATCCTCAGAGGAGCTATCTAATAGCTTATCATCCGCCGAGCTTTCTTCAACTGTTGAATCAACATTTGCTGAAGCCTCATCTTCTGAAGTTGTGTCAACTCCCACAACTCCCACAACTCCCGGCGCTTATATACCCACGGCCTCTTCCGAAGTTTCAGAGGTACCCGAGACTTTGGCGACCTCCGCTGAGCCTTCTTCTGAACCAACTTCAGGATCAGAGACGTTAGCTACTACTGCGTTCGACTCTGATCTGCCGATCATTACCCTGAATAACGAAGATGTGAACTTTGAAGTAACAGAAACCGTGGAGGGGGTTACGGAAAATACCTTACATACTACAACAGGAGATGATGGAAGCTCGACCGTTGTGCCTGTTCTCTTCGGGGCCCCTTGTCTTATGTTCTGTGATCATGTCGGCCCTGGAGGTGGACCTGGTGCTATTATCTTGGGAGGCGTACCGCCTACCCCCGGTAATTATGTGTTACCACCCATAGGAGGTGTGTCGCCAGCTCCTGGAGCTGTCGTTATAAGCGGTGGTGCTCCCACTCCTGTGCCGAAAGGGGACCCTAAAAAACCAGACGATAATGACGATGATGATGATGATGACGACGACAAATCCACAACAGAGGCGTCCAGCACTGAATCATCCACCGCAACAGAGACATCGGAAACTGGAGAAGCGACTGTCTCTTTTGAGGTAACCACAATCATGGTTACCGAGGCAGGTGATGCCCCATCTTCAACAGAGTCTACCCTTGAAACATCGGAGACTGGAGAAGCAACTGTATCTTTCGAGGTAACTACAATTATGGTTACCGAGGCAGGTGATGCCCCGTCTTCAACGGTTTCTACCCCTGAAACATCGGAAACTGGAGAAGCAACTGTATCTTTCGAGGTAACTACAATTATGGTTACCGAGGCAGGTGATGCCCCGTCTTCAACGGCTTCTGCCACTGAAACTTCGGAAACTGGAGAAGCGACCGTATCATTTGAGGTAACTACAATCATGGTTACGGAAGAAGGTGAGGCCGTATCTTCAACGGCTTCTACCCTTGAAACGTCGGAAACCGCGGAAGAGACTGTCTCTTTTGAAGTCACAACAATAGTGATTACTGAGTCGGGGGAGCAATCCTCGGCAACACTTACCGCGTCTTCTGCCTCGGAGGAGTTCACATCCACCGAAGTTTCGGAGGTTACCACTGAAGAGTCCACGACCACTGAAGTTTCTGAGACTACTACCGAAGGGTCTACGACTACTGAAGTTGCGGAGACTACTACTGAAGAGACCACGACCAGTGAAGTTTCGGAGTCTACTACCGAAGAGTCCACAACCACTGAAGAGGTCGAGACAACAACTACGCAGGCGCCAGAACCGACCACCTCGGAAGAGCCCACGACTACTACTGAAGAGGCCCCTCAATTCACTGGTGAAGAGCAGGACTGCTACTATCATCATGAGCGCGCATTGGAAGAAGAATGTGTTTTCTGGATTTGCGACACCTACGAGTCGGATTTCCATAGCATTGACCCAGTATCGGATCCAGAAGGCTTCGATGATTCCCTCTTCTCTGAAGATATTGGCCATCTGTTGGAAAGCGCGGAATGGGCAGAAGGTGAGGTTGGGATGCAGGAGACTTTCGCAATGGACTGGTCTGCGGAGGAGGAGGATTCTGAGTGTAAATGCATTATCAATGGGGAGGAGATGATCGGTGAAACAAATTATTTCGAAGACGGCGACGGCGGTTTTAGTTGGAAACGCAGCGGGTTCTTCTGTGAATGCGCCTTCAAATGCCATCCAACATAAATTCATGTATATATACATCTATAGATTGATACACGAATCTTCCATAAAGACTCGCACACACCTTACGATGCCGATATATGCGACATGTCACTAATACTATAATTCCTGAGCCCGAACGGTGATCGTGCTGCAGAGAATCGTGCGCCACCTCATAAGAAAAACATAATCGTCGGCCAACAAGTCGCAAGCGAAGCATGTAAGCAACTATCTGCTCAATGCATCTTCTCTTCACCCACTTTCTCTACCATGATGCCAACCATAGCAGGCCTTCCCAGAGCCGAAGAAACGACACAGCTGTTGGACGATGCAAATTTGCTTTGCCTGGCTAGCATTACTGACTGCTGCATGGCTAATATTGAAGCCGGCAGGAAGAAGCAAAGACGACAACAATCGCCGTTCAACTCTTCACGTACTCGCCCAAAGAGCGAGCAATGCGAATAGTCTATGATAATGTGCACCATAAGATAGAAGAGGTAGAAACTTACAGTTCGCCAGCCTTTCATATCAAATAGGGGGCTTGGTTCTATTCACGTTTGCCGTCCAAACTTTCCTAGTAACGCTAATACCGGGTGCGATTAAATCATTCACCACTCTATCCTTAGCGAGCCATGGTGCACGCTGACCCGAAGTGAAGAGTGATCACGGCAATCTTAGCACCTGCTACATAAGGTAGTGCTTCAAGCCGGTTTCAACTAACTGATAATATATTTCAATGTGTTTTGTGCATATTGTTTAGAAACTATTGGCACGGCCTTGGTAGTTTACTTGTAAGGTCAAGCCATGTCTCATAGCGCGGTCGACGTGTGTGTAAAGAAGCGTTTAGGTCTGTAGGCTGTGGCTTCAACTTAGCCAAAGTAATGAAGTCTGTCCGGCGGCTCAAAAACCTCTCTGAATCGAGTGATGAAAGGGTACGTTATTAGCACTTCCACCTTGTTGAGGCTAAAGAACACCAGTGTTCTACACTTCTCGCTATCGTATGCCATTTTGTTCCGAGCCTTGGGCTTTGAGATGAGTTAGGAAATAATCACACACGGTTATTTGAGATTGTGCGTCAAAGCAAACGAAGCCAGTCGGGGCATTCTATTAATTGTCACAGCGAGCCAAGAGTAGAGCTATGCTCTACTGCCTCCAGCCGTGATCCGTCCAGTTGCCCATGCCCAAATTCAATGCGATCCAACATGCAACCCAAAGTCATTAAAAACCAACCTAAAAGCAAAAGCAAAAACTCCCAAAAGCAAAATACAGCGCGTCATTAGCCCATTATTCCGTTTCCCATCTCATCTCATCGTTTCAGGTCCATCATTCGGCAGGCCGTGCAAAGCACGACAGATCCACCAGGAACTTCCTTGGGGAAGATCTGCCCGTCATCAAAGCCCCCTTGGCACTCAGCGCAGCGGAAGCAGTGCTCGTGCCACTCATACCCGAGAGCCTGGACATACTCGCCAATGACGGCGGTACGGCATTTTCTGCACTTTGGAGCGCGCCTTTCGGTTCGCTTAGTCTGGCAGTTGATGCACCAAGCATAGCCATCTTTCTCGATGTGGGTCATGCCCTTCTCGAAGGGATCACCGCACTCTGCGCAGAAGAAGTGGCCGTAGTGCCAATGCTGTCCCAGGGCTACAATGTGCTCACCCAAGATGGGTGTTGTGCAGTGCTTGCAGCGCGGCGCAAAGAGCTCGTGCCAATCGAGATGGCAGTAGAATCGGAGACGGTCATCACCGTCCTCAGCCATCGTCATACCTGGTTCCTCATCCAACACTTCGCCGGCAGCTCGGCGCTGGATTCTCTCAATACGCTGGTTGCGCACTTGATCAGGTTCTGGGCTGATCTCCATAGCCTCGAGGCTCGTGCTGCAGACGTAACACCTCAGACACTGAGGGTGGAAGCGCTGCGAGCCGCCAGCTAAGGCTACGAATCGGCCATCGATAGGACGTCCACACTCTTGGCAGATAGTCTTGTCCTTACGGAGGTGAGCCCCAGGAGCAGGCGACCAATGACCACGGGCTTGTCGAGGTCGTCCTTCCGGCAATGGCCGGCTTCCTCCAGAGCTACCTGAGCCTCCAGCTGGCTCATCATCCGGAGCGACGATTGTTGGAATACTAGGGCCCGAGGGCTCATCCACAGCGATTGTTGGAACGTTTATTGTTGGCAGTGGTCGTTGAGAAGCCTCTCCAGAACCCGCTACGCTGATTGACGGTAGATTCGCATTTGCCGACGGCCGTGGCTGCGACGAATGGTCCTCCTCCACAGCGATAACAGGGATGTCCACATGCTTGGGCTGTGAGTGTTGCTGGAAGCCTTGCTGGAAGCGGTTGTGGAGCGGGCGGCTTGCTTTTTCTTGTTTTTCTGAGTTGCGATCAGTGGACTCGTCCGCCGGTTTCCAGTTAGCATCAAAGCTTACAATTGGCCGTCCAGGACTGTCGCTGACGGCGGAGGGCTCCGGGAGTTTGGAGCTGCGATCCTTTAACCTCATGCTTGTGGCCTCGCGGATATCCTGGCTGCGGACCTCGACACCATTCTTCCTCTCAATGCTCTCATCAACGGGTGGCGTAGGCAGTTCAGTGTTGGATGTGTATTGGGCATTGCGAGACTGGGTGGGAGGATTGCGTTGAATCTCGATGCTGTCGAGACGCTTGCTTGTGTCCAATGCCTCGCCTGGAGCCTGGAACCGAACACGGTTGAGAGGGTTCTGAGGCTTGCTCTCCAGCTTATTAGGAGAAGCACGGCCAGTGCGCGCTGAGCCGTGGGTGGAAGACGCAGACTCTGGCTCCTCCCATATCTGGTCGCCTGAGAAAGGTCTCTCCACCTCTCCACTGACATTTCGCCTCATGCTACTGCGACGCCGCGAATCGTTGTAGGCGGAGCGAGAACCAACACTGCCATATGGCTTGTTGTTGGGTCGCGCCGAGTCGACAGACGGACGGCTTCGCCGCGAGCAGCCATCACTTTCAGAAGAGCTTCCAGATACCGAGCGCGAGCCCATGCTTCTAGCCATGCCAGTAGCAGCAATATCCTCTCCGTACCGACCAGCGCTAGCGGCACGAGCGTGCGCATAGCTGTTCTTCCTAAGATGTGGTCGGTACCGATAAGGACCATCTGGTTGTCGGGCTTGGCCAGGGTTCTGGTGCTGCCAAACGAGCTCTGCTGCCTCATCGAGAGCAGCATTGTAAAGGCGTGAGTCATCGTCCTCAGCAGGCGTTTCCGCCTGCCCATCTTTCAAGTCCATCTCCTCCATGGCGTCGCGCAGAGAGTATGCCTCCTCTTTCTCCATCCATCGCTGCCCACGCTCCATGTAGGTAGACGTGGGCACGACTTCGGCAGGCTTGAGAGGTTCAGCATTCTGGGCTTGGTAGTAATCGCGCCCACGAGCTGTAGAGGAGGAATAGCGAGAGGTAACGCTGCCGGCAGCAGCGCTGGGCGCTTGTGATGGGACGCGCTGAGACTTCTGGTTGAGGTTGGTCTGGCTTTCATCTGGAGAAGAGGTGTCAAGGCTGTAGCGGCCAACACTGGCACGGGCTGGTGTAGGACGAGCACCTGAAGGTTGAGGTCGCGCTCCTCCCGGGCGTGTCATGCGGTTGTTACGTAGCTCGGAGAGGTAGTTGGCTGCGGATGGGACCGTGTTAGAGAACATATGAAAAGGTCGCGAGCTGCTTGACGGCCAAACTTCACGTACCGAACTGATCGTTGTTCATGTAGGAAGGCGACGGTGGAGTCACCTTTCGCGACTTGGCGTCGCTGGACGACTTGCCCATCGGCCTCATGGTGAGGTTCGCTCGGATCGGAGGGCACGTGGATAGTAAATAATGATGATACTAGGAGTAGACGGCGAAGTGTTAGGTCTTGTGTTGACGATGATAGGCAGTGCTGAAGAAACGGCGAGTCTCGATGGTGCATTCGGTAGTAGGAAGTAATTTATAAGAGTGAATGCACGCACTCAGTTCAGCAGCGTGCATGGACGATGGTTCCCACTTCTTGGTCTTGGTTGGTAAACGAAAACGGGGGACCATCGACAGGGGACGGTTGGCCTGGCAACGGGGTTCACTAGAAGGAACTAGCTCAGTTCGGGGGTCTAAGGGAGTGTAACCACCACTGGCACCACTGACACCGTCGACTGTGGCACTCGCTAATAATTCGCCAAAAAGCGGCACCTGTCTCACGGCAATTCAGGAAACGCTCCTCAAATCTGGGCAGAGTTTGATTTATTATAACTAGCCTGGTCTCGCTTGCTCAGCTGGTGTAATCGTACAGTATATCCTGGTGTTGTACACATCATCCTGCGCTTCGCCGTGCGCTGTGATTGACCGCCCAAACGGGCAGCGGAGTAGACGTTTGTCGTGGTTCATCTTCATTTGCTCATACCAGCTACCAACGTAATTCACCCTTCACGCCCTTCTCTGGTTCGGCTGCTGGTTTTGGCTGCTCCGCAAAGCCCAAGTTTTTGAATTCATCCTTGGCCATCAAATTCCTAAGACAAGTTAGCTCACGAGAAGCCCGAAGCATACATCGAAAACCTAGTATTATCTTACCGATCCATGCGACAGGCTAGGTAGGCTTTGGCAAGATCGCGGCACTCATCCTCGTTGACGCCGCGCACCTTTCTCATGCATGACAGATATGTCTGCATGGCTTGCTTGCATTCACCTGCGGTAGTTGCCGCTTAGCCGCGATTCCGAGAGTGGTGACAACCCGAGCTATGACGACTAACCTTCATGATCAAGGGGAAAGCTACCTCGTTGAGGACTGACAAGTCGGTTAGCACTGAAATGCAGCCTCAATGGAGAAGAGACTCACGGAGTAGGCTTCGTTGTCGGCAGCGCACCAGGACTGCCGAATGTGCTCATGTTGTATGTCTGAATATTACTTAGATGATATCTTACTTTGTAGGTCCTTACCACTTCAAAGTCAGGTCACCGTCCAGGGCAGCCTCGATAAGAAGATAAGCTGTGCTTTGTGCATAGCTCTGCACTAGTGATTAATACGGTTTATTATGCTGTGGGTATGGGGAGATGTGCCTGCCGGGTCGGCCAAGAAAACGCGAATGGGGGAGCATAACGTCCGTCGCGCCGTGCATAAAAACCAGAAACAGGACAGGATCCACCATGATGGCGATGTGCATTGTACGAGTAGCAGCTAATACGGCAAGACCACCAAAAAGTGACCTCCCCAGCACGTGAACTCTGTTAACCTCAGGTACCTACCAAACTGTATTCTGTCCATCGACGCCATCCCTCAAATCCCCCTCGGCATCTAGAAATCCTTATCAGCTTGCATGTAACGTCTGAACCTCCCCGGGCGACGCGCTCCGCAATCTCGACGCCCTCACTGCGCGCCTTTTCGCTGTACTCCCTTTGCGCGCCCATTCCCCAAGGTACCCGTTGCGCGCTCTGCTCGTCTCTGCTTGTTTTCTAGCTTCCGAGTTTGTCCTGTCGGGACAACGGCATCACCATGGCAGCCCTCGGCGAGGATTTGCTCACCACGGTGAACAAGCTTCAGGATTTGGTCTTTAATACAATCGGCAACGACTCTTTGGACCTTCCGCAGATTGTATGCTCTTTTCATATGTTCCTAAATACGCTACAAACCTTGCTAACACTTATCCCAGGTTGTCGTTGGATCGCAGTCCGCCGGTAAATCTTCCGTCCTCGAGAACATTGTCGGCCGAGACTTTCTGCCCCGAGGCAGCGGCATCTGCACCCGTCGACCTCTTATCCTGCAGCTAGTGAACGTCCAAGAGGATGAAAATGCGCCCGATCCTCAAAACGACCCTTACAGATCTCCCGCGGCTGCTCGCCGGTCTGAGTGGGCCGAGTTCGTCCACATCCCGAGCAGGAGATTCACAGACTTTTCCGACGTCAAGCGAGAAATCGAAAATGAAACCGCAAGAGTTGCTGGCAACAACAAGGGCATCGACCGCCATCCTATCAACCTCAAAGTCTACTCTCCTCATGTTCTTAATTTGACGCTTGTCGACTTGCCCGGTCTGACCAAGGTTCGTGCAGCCAGATTTTCAATTCAATACTTCTATATACTAACCCCTTATCGTCATAGGTTCCCATCGGTGACCAGCCTACTGATATCGAGAAACAAACCCGCACTCTTATTTCCGAGTATATCGCAAAGCCCAACAGCATCATTCTTGCCGTATCCCCGGCCAACGTCGATATCGTGAATTCAGAGGCTCTCAAATTGGCCCGCCATGTTGACCCTCTCGGCCGTCGAACTATCGGTGTCCTCACCAAGGTAGATCTCATGGACCATGGCACCAACGCTCTTGATATCCTCTCCGGCCGTGTCTACCCATTGAAACTTGGCTTCATTGCAGTCGTCAACCGTTCCCAACAAGATATTCAGGGCAACAAGCCGATGGAGGAGGCCCTTTCAGCCGAGACCGATTTCTTCAAGCATCACCCTGCGTACAGGAACATTGCAAACCGCTGCGGTACCCATTTCCTGGCCAAAACGCTCAACACAACTCTCATGACACACATTCGCGAACGGTTACCCGACATCAAGGCGCGACTGAACACCCTCATGGGCCAGACGCAACAAGAGCTCGCGAGCTACGGTGATATGAAGTTCAGTGGGAAGGAACACCGGGGATCCTTAATTCTTACACAAATGACTCGCTTTGCAACCTCATTTATCTCGTCTATCGACGGTACTTCCTCTGACATTTCCACCAAAGAGCTCAGCGGTGGCGCTCGAATTTACTACATTTTCAACTCCGTCTTTGGCAGCTCTTTGGAGTCCATTGATCCCACATCCAACCTCACTGCCCTGGACATTAGGACAGCGATTCGCAACTCTACCGGTCCGAGGCCCAGTCTTTTTGTACCCGAGATGGCTTTCGACTTGCTGGTGAAGCCGCAGATCAAGATGTTGGAAGTTCCTAGCCAGCGGTGCGTTGAGCTTGTGTACGAGGAGTTGATTAAGATTTGTCACACATGTGGCTCTACAGAGCTGTCTCGCTTCCCCAGACTACAAGGGAAGCTCATTGAGACGGTGTCTGATCTCTTGCGTGAACGACTTGGCCCCACATCGACCTACGTCGAATCTCTCATTTCGATTCAACGTGCATACATCAACACCAATCACCCTAACTTCCTTGGGGCTGCCGCTGCCATGAGCAACGTCGTCAGCGCCAAGCAGGAGAGAGAACGCAAGAAGCTCATCCAAGAGGAGCGCGAGAGGCGAGAGAAGCGACGTATGAAAGAACTTGGCACGAACGGCACCGAAGGTATCGAAGAGGAGGAGGATGGCACAGCAATGGAGAAAGCGGACGGCCACTCTCGCAAAGCAGCGAAGCAACAAAGAAGCTTGTCTCCTGGTGTGCGGCAAAACGGACCAGGCAGTCTCAACTCAGCACTGAACGGTGCACGCTCTGCATCACCAGCTCCCTTCAATAACCAAGGCTTGAACACTGCTCGAGACTCATTCCTGAACTATTTCTTTGGGAAGGAAGGAATGTCTCAAGGAAGCACCAGCCCTCTACCTGGCGGTCGACAGATAAGTGAGGGTTCTGATGCCAATCACCCACCTAGTATTCGCAGAGAAGACAAGATGCCTATTCGCTCCCCCGCACCTTACGAGGAAGACCATGAGCGGAAAGGGCTTGCGGCCCACTTTGTGAGTAGATCCAAAACTTCCATGCAGCTACAGACACTAACCTCTATGTAGGGCGAATCCCACGAGCCAGCACTGACCGATCGTGAGGCTATGGAGACAGAACTCATCCGAGCCCTGATCTCGTCATACTTCAACATTGTTCGCGAATCGATCGTTGACCAAGTTCCCAAAGCCGTTATGCATCTCTTGGTCAACCACTGCAAGGATGTTGTCCAGAACAGACTCGTGACCGAGCTGTATAAAGAGAGTCTCTTTGAGGAGCTCCTCTACGAGGACGACAATGTCAAGAAGGAGCGCGAGAAGTGCGAGAAGCTCCTCGATACTTATAGAGAAGCCGCCAAGATCATTGGCGACGTTGTATAAAACTTAGATCTCCCCTCAGTTTTCTCACGTCAGAGTTTCTTCTCGCCACTAAAACTCTTCTCTACCTCACTCACTCTCTCGTACACGCACACTCAATCTGAATATACAGGGACGGTATCTGGGGTTGCTGGCGTCATTGATAGGTGGAAGCGATTGTGTACTATTCCATAGGGCTGGGACGGGGAGACTTTGACTCAAAGCTACTTCCTCCGTCTGTTGTATCATAAGAGGTTGGGAAGGGGAGACAGGATGCCTTCTTAGGGTGTTTGTATAATCATGTGCGACGTAAGCCACCGAAAAGCTTGATGGCATGGGATGACACCTCTTTCTACATGTACAATGGGATACAGGGTGCGAAACATGCCATATAACCAATCTATCTATTACTCTGTTCAAACTTTTGATTCTCCCTCACCAGCTGATTTATTGTATCGATGCCAATCAATGTGCGTTCCCGCGTGGGCGAGGAAACACGACTCGGCGCATAACACGTTTGAACATCAGCAGACTATTGTAGGTTTGATCTCGTGCCATGAATTCTTGATGACTACTGTCTGTCCTATGCCCCTTCGTGCCTAGTGTAGTTGAATCCACCCACGAGGGAAATGTAGACCTCGTAAACAAGAACTCCATGACACCTCCATAAGCGGCATCCATCGTTGCCGTCCGAAATTTTCATTGTTTTTTCCGTAGCTTTCCATTAATGAACGTGATATACATAACATCCTGAGCCGCATAAAATTTCCGTCACCCCAGAAAAGCAGAAGAAAAGCGGGAAGGACGAGCCAAACTTTCTCAGGAATCTACTACTCCGAATGTCGTTACCCCTCTAGGGGCGACCGGTGTTAAGGAGAGTCTAGGCGCCGCCTACTTGTTCCTGATGGACGTCTAGCTGGTCGCCGTCGGCCATCTCCAACTATTGATTGCAAAAAGTCAGCAAAGATGATACCTTCGAATATAGATAGGCCGAGGGAAAAGGGAACTACACGAACCGCTTCGGGAGTATCTGTTGGCTGAACTCGGGTGCCTTCGAACAGGAAGCGGACCGAGTTAGGCGACTTGCCCTGGCGCTCGCAGAAAGCGGACATGAGCTTCTCAAGTCTAGTGGAACGCTTGATCTTGAAGAAGACCTCGTTGTTGTTGTCGGAGACCTTGATGTTGAGATGCTCGCTGTTGATGGGAGCATCAGGAGGGCCGCCAGGGCTGCCGTTTCCGTTGTCGTCGGACATTTTTGTTACTGTGTTTGTTTGTGGAAGTGGTTTCGATGGATGCGACTGCGGATATGTCAAGTAGTTGGTCAGCAGAAGAACTTGCGGTCGAGAATGTGGAATGGTTATGCGTGAAGATGCGATACCGGCCTAGGTTAGGAGTGTCGCCGGTACAAGTTTGCGCACGTACCTTGAACGCTGTGAAGATGTTGAAGTGAACGAAGAAGATGACGCGCAACTCTTCGTCAGTGGTGAACGACTGCTTCTTGTATCTTCTGTAGATGTTTGATGAAGGTGAGAAGAGAGAAATGGGTTGAGGTCAAGTGAAGTGCAATTATGAATGGCGGCAGAGGGACTGGAGGCGACGGAAGGCCATCGAAGGGTGGGGACAGGCGTTTCTGATTGGCTTGTTGGGCAGGTGTAGACCAAGAGGACGCGACGCTTACGGTGATTGGGGCGGTGCCAGGTTCAGGGAAATGGGTTGCAGCACGGTGTTAAGCTTGGGCAATCCACACAGGGCTGCAGCAGGCCTGCATGACATCAACTTCTGTACCTTGTGTACTTTCCGTCCATCCATCCATCCAAGAGACGCCGTCTTTGCCAGTCTACATACCAACTTATCACATTGTGAGACGGGCAAGAAGGGACATAAGTTGCGCTTGGATATTCTTTCATAATGGTATGTTGGAAAGCCTATATGTGGCCAGAATACTGGGCTTATAGCAGTCATTGATCACAGGCTCCCAAAGACGACGTAGAGGCGCAACCGCCTTGCCATCCGCGCGCAGTAAGTTGGTCCTCTCTCACCGTGCCTCATGAACCAATCGGTCGGTCCGATACTAACAAACCATTCGCAGTGCGCCATTCAAGGTCAGTGATGCCGATTCATAAAACTTTCCAACCACGGCCAGATGTTTAATGAGACAATGTTGCAGATTGCTTGACAAAGAACAATTACGATGAGGCCAAATGCCAATCCGTGGTCAAGGCCTTATACGAATGTTGCGGAGCTTTCTACGAGCGCTACGGTGACAACGCGAGCTCCGTCAGCTGCCCCAAGCCCAACCTATTGCGACTCAAGCTGAAGCAACTCGATGAGGGCAAGTAGGCTGAGGACAAGAGAGGGCGCAAGATGAGGGAAGTGGTCGCGCTTAATGTACTTGTAGCAGATAGATACTAGAGTAGAGATATGTGACGCCCGTCGCTAGGTGTGTCCGCCGGTTTGGAATAACGCTGGCAACTTTTTGGAAGTGCGCCTGGGATTTTCTCTTGGCGATCGTTGAGCACGCAAGAGATCCTCATGGGACCTGAACAAGCATTGAGGTTGCCTGTTCCGAGACTCTAATACGAATGCCGATGACATTGAAGAGAGAAGAAAAAAGAGAAAATCAGTATGTGTTGTGGTGGGGAGCACTAAAAGCACATTGGGTTGGTGTGCTGTGCTCGGATATGTGCATATTATTCAACAAGCGCGTTCGGCAGTCTGAGCTGCGCGTGCTAAGATAACGAACCGTGCCTGATTGACAATTTTGGAGCTTCAGAAGTGCCTGAAGCATGCAAACAACACCACGACAAATAATTCAGGGATCCCATTGAGCGAAACTGTTCCAATTACGAGCACGTGCATCTTGTTTGGATCCGACTTTGGGGAATGATTTTCATTTGAGGCGAGGAGCGGCTGACCTCCAGCTGAGGGCACCAAGCTCTCTTTGCTAGACCTTTAAGGGCAACTTATTAGACGCTGAGTCTTGATCTTTGCGCATCTAGTCCTTCAGCGAACAACACAACGAAGATGGAGGTAGATTCGGCGCCCGCGACACCGGCAGAACTGCCACCGATCGACGCTGGCCCCGAGGTCGAACAGTTTGCTAATGCCCTGGACGACTGCCTATCACCACTCCTATCGAACACAGAGAAGCGGAACCGACTCCTGGACCTCCCAAAACAATACCACCAGAATGCGCTGCGACGGTTAGCACAGCTCAAATCTCGCGACCAGAGGAGTAGCCACGATGATGTCGACATGGAAACAGACGACGCGGACGCTGGGGGCGAGTCGCAATATACATCAAGCGAGATAGATCGGTTGACCAAAGAAGCGCAGACGTGGGATCTACTCGGCCGTGTGCTTCCCTTCCGATATGGCACGCCGCCGGAAGACAAGAAAATGTTCAGAATCCTCGACAATCTACCCGACGACTCACTTACTCATTTCTTTGATAAGAACGAAATGGCTTTAGAGCGTCGGGCTGTGCTCCAGTGGCTGCAGACAAATGCGTCTTCAGGCCCAGATATCGATGATCTAACGAGGGATCTGCAGCAGAATGCGGATAGGGGGGACATCATTGCCCACGGATGGCTGCATACTCGTTCCGCGATCAAGATGAAAAAGAGCGTTACCGGCTGGCCTCATCTCCTGGATCGCCAGTCAGCCAATATTTCCACCTCGCACACTACTTCCTCGGGCGCGCCTCTTGTGACGCAGCTAGATCCCGACGCGACAACCCGACAGGAACGCAAGCTTCAGCCTCAGGACGAATACTTTGAGCGAGCGATCTGGCTGGGGTGCTTTGAGCACCTACGTCGCGGGAGCAGCCTTGAAACGATTCGCGAATGGTGCCAGGAAAGGACGGAGATGTGGAGAGCCATTTCTATGTCAGGGATGGTATTGGCAGCTGACGAGGAGGACATCACCGTCAACGCCAACCCAATTCAGATGGCTTTGTGGCGCCGCATGTGCTTCAGCTTGGCCAGACAAGGGGGCTCTGACGACTATGAGCGAGCTGTGTACGGTTTACTTTCGGGTGATATTATTTCAGTGGAAAAGGTCGCTCGGACGTGGGATGACTTCCTATTCACTCACTACAACGCACTCCTCCGAACGCAAATCGACACATTCTACCTCTCGCATTGCAATCCGGGTGAGGCGTCAAATCTTACACAGACCTTCCCTTCATTCGATGCCGTGCAATTCCACGGTGAAGAGACGGGGCTTGGGAAGCGTTTGATTCAGACCCTAGAATCCCAACCCAGCACTAGAAAGGAGGCTCTCGAGCCGAACAAGGCTCTGCAAGCATCCATTGTTGGCCGACAAGTTGCTGCTCATCTTTACAACCAGGGCAAAGTTCTAGGCCCAACACACGAGAAGCTTGCAGACGATCAAGAAATTAGCAAATACTTCACGCCAGATCAACATGATGGCCTCCGCATAGTCGCCCATGTATATGTGTTGGACGAACTACTGGAGAGGGTTGAGCCGCGGACGCTTGGTCTTGGGGGTCTCCTCAAAGACCATAAAGTCAGGAATGTGGAAGAGAATATCCTGGCACATTATGCTGAGTTCTTGTGGCGGGCTGGACTTCAAGAACTGATCCCTATATACTGCTCGACATTCGACTCTCCACGATGTTACGATGTCCTGAGCTCAACCCTAATCATGGAAGACGACCACGAGCGACGTCTTACCTTGGTGCAGCTGATGAAGCGCACAACCATTGATGTTGTGCGGTTCGTCAAGACACAGGCCTCGCTGCTCTACAACAAGGTCACTGGCACTAAAGACGATAAGTTCGAGGCCATGGACATGTTCAAGATTCTGGAGGAAGGCCCAGTCACAGCACGTAAGGGGCGGAGTATTCAGGCCGACTTCTTCGGTGACGATCCAGATGCGGTTGAAACTCCTCATGAGCACCTCATCCGGGCTCTAGAGTGGCTAATGGCTGTGGAAAACACCTGGCCTGACGTTTTCTCGTTCGGCTCCAAGGTGTACAAATTCTTCCTCCGACACATGCATCTACGAGCTGCTAGGAGACTAATGAAGAAGGTTTCCTTTGCCAACGTGATGGCCAATCTGGGCGCGGACCCGAACTTTGACGAGGCCTGGTATGACACGCCGCAATTCTGGGCTCAACAGTTGGAATCGAGCGGTGTCCCAGGGACAACACCACAGAAAGTGCTGGCAGACTCCCGAAACTTCCGTCAACTCGAAGCACTGGTCAGTGCGCTCGATAATCTGGAGACGATGGGCGCATATTCAGACGTGTCACAAGAGTTCGTTCTCCCCCTATTGATTCTTCTAGAACTTGGATTTACTAACATAGTGCAGAATTCCTCCTGGACAGCGAGACTTCTGGAGCCAAGTTGGGGACTCCGTCAAAAGCACCAAGGATTGCATGCAGCCTTTGTTGAAGAATTGGCTGATGTCGGGCATTGAAGGTATGTGCAAGGGACATGTAAAAGATGTGAATCTTGCGATCCTTGTGCTAACAACTACGAAACAGATGGTGACGAAGAGCTTAAGGACCTTCGACAAGCATATTTGCCCGAGACGGTGCTAGCCTATATCAGCGCCCTGCACTTCGCAGGTACCGGGCTGACGCGAGACTGGCTGTTGGAGTGCATGCAGCTGGCTTCGCTCGTCACAGAAGAGGGCTCCGACCTCGAGGACACATTCGTGGAGGCGAGGAGGGTGAAGGAGCTGCTCGAGGCGTTCGCGGCGTGCAGTAAAGCGCTTGCGATCAACACAGGGGAGAAACGGGCTACGGGGCAAGGCAGCAAGAGGGTGCGTGAAATGGGTTGGTCAAGAGACTTGTGGTCAGTCAAGTCATGATGAAGTAAGGTATGAGGAGAGCAGGACAAGACATGCGGAGTTACATTCTTTGGCTTCTCTTTTGTTCTATCTGTATGTAGAATATTGCAGGAAAATACGGAGCAGGGCGGAATACCCTTCTACAGGCGAAGAGACAAAGTTCAAAATAGCATTGGCAGCTCAGGGTTATCCCGAGTTGGTCACTTATATTAGGAGTCTAGCTAATACCTCTGAGAACGAAAGGCATGGACATAATCAAAGCGCTTAACTTCTGTCACTTGAGATATACATACGTGCTATTTCTCTTCATATTGAGCAGTAAACGGGGACAATCGTCTCAATCGTAATTCTGGTAGTATTCGAAAGTTGTTGTTTAGCGAGCCCCAGCTTAAGTTAAGCTCCACCCCCACCATAGCTCAACCCGAGGCAATGTACGTAATGCCTGCAGCTCCATCTGCACGACCGACTCTCTCCCATCACCACCAACATCATGTTATGCTAATTAGAGCCATGGACAGCTACACTCCCGATCCTCACGGCGCAACATGGACGCCTCCCGCGCCCCCTCCTAAAGCCGGCAGCCACGACGCCAGCGGCATCAACACTCCCACAACCGGCGCCGGCGCACCTCCACCTCCTCCTCCTCCACCTCCAACCCTCGAAGGACGTCAGCTTCCAGCCGCTGTCGCGCCTCCGCCGAATGATATCCCCGACCCGGGAGAACAATGGCTACCGCAGATCCTCCAAGATAAATCGTACGTCTTCTTCACCCAAACACTTTAGGAACTTGCCTGCTGACCCCATCCCTCCAGAAAACAAGACATCGCCACCATCCTCGCCAACCCGGCCCTCCTCAACGCCCTCACCAACTCCCCCCAATCCATCCACCCATCCCTCCAAGCCTCCCACACCGCTCTCCAAACCGCCCTCTCCGAAAACGTCGAGCTAGCCGCCCACGTAGCGGACCTCGAATCCCGCCTCTCCCACCAACGCGCCGCCACCCAAGCCCAACTCCTCAGCACCCACGCGATGGAGAAGCAACAATGGCGCGGGCGACAGGCGGATATGGACCATGCGCTGGGGCCGTTTGCGCCGGCGAGCTTGTATCAGAGGTTGGGGCAGGGGGTGCAGGAGCAGGCGGGGGTTTGTCAGGCGATGGAGGAAAGCTTTTTGGAGGCGGAGGATGGGGTTATGGAGACGGAGAGGGAGGTTGGGGAGTGGGTTAGGAGGTATAGGGAGGCGAGGACGTTGTATTATTTGAGGCAGGAGAGGAAGGAGAGGTGGGATGAGGGGAGGGTTGGGGGATGGAGGTGAGCTCCAGGAGTGACAGTTGGAGAAACGACTACTATTTTATCATGATGGAAGATTCGGGGAGCATCATTGCTTTGTCATATACTCGGAGCAAAGCCACCTATATAGATGGGCGTGAAGGGAGTATCTAGAGGAGCCGGATGCTCTGGAAGCATCTTTGCTATAATGTGTCATGAAACCCTATATAAAATGCATACTGTTTTCTGCTAATTGCTCCTTATCATCATTGGAGATCCATCAACCTCATCTCTCTGTTGCGGTCCCCAATACTCCATTTTAATGCCACATAGGTAGCCATACACTTTATAAAAGAAACAACCCAGCTATCTATATGATCATAAGGAAGTCTTTTCATCATCATTTTGCAAACGTACCATTCGTCTTCTCATCTCATGGGTATCTCATGCTAGAGTACTCGCTACTACACTAGTCTCCAAAAACAGCCCCTATCTAGGCGAAGAAAGAATAGAAAAAGAAAAGGAAAAAAAGAAATAAACATGCTCAGCACCACATCATCTCACAGAAATCTCGTAAACACTTATCTTTTAACCTCGCAATGTGCTAAAGGGGCTCTTCTTCATATCTGGAGAGCGAGGACTGATAGGCAGCGCAAATAGCTCATCGTCATCTGTAATAGGCGCTCCTGTTGGAACATCGCCCTTCATCATGGCGTTCAGCGAGACCGGTGTTGGGCCAGCTCCAGGCACGGGGGCCTGTCCTCCGTTGGGTATGGAGGAGAAGGAGGATACGGCGATATCGCCGCCCTTGGGGGATAGTGTAGACTGGCTTCCAGCACTTGTAAAAGTATTGGCTGGGCACAAAGTCAACATTTGGCAAAAGATTCACTATATCCGGGGAAATAATCATACCTGTTGGGCTAGGGGCCAGGTCAGCCGCTGATGTAGCCAGTTTCAACCCCTTCAGCTTCTCCCCCAACCGCCCAGACACGGGTGATCGAGGACTTATGGGAGTCGTAGCCTCAGGTGACCCTAGCGAGGTATTCAATGGCGTTGGCTGCGGCGGCTTCAGGAAGTTATCCTGGATCCACTGCTTCTCAGCCAACGCCATCTCCAGCCCGACGCTCTCGGCGTTGGCCCTCATCTCAGCGTCCATCTCGCGCTCCAGCTCGCGTACTCGCTTCTTGGCCCAGATAGTATGCAGCACGCCCCGCGATCCCGCAAAGTCAGCTTCGCCCTGGAGGCCCTCGGGGAAGATGGCCGGAAGCGGCTTGACCTCTATGGGAGCATGCCCAGGGGGCTTAATGGTGACTGTGGCCGGCACTGGTGCGTCTGGAGGTAACAAGAAGAAGACACGACGGCGCTCTTCAGCTTCTCCGGAGGAATCAGCAGCAGAGGCATCCAAGTCGGCATCACGGGCAGGCAAGAAGGTAGACTTTCCGGGCCAGGACACCTCCCAAGCAGCCGCTTCGGCGCCGGTCACTGCCCTCGGCCGGCTAGACCCGGACCCGGAACCGGAGCTGGAGTCGGACTTAGCGGCGGCACTTTGAGATGATGCAACTGGCGTAGTAGTCTGTGCTGAACCAGCTGCAGGAGTCTCAGACACCTGAGGCAAAGAAGCAGCATCTTCTCCCCCTTCTGTCGCAGCTGCCCCGGGGAGCCATTCCACCATGAGAATCTTGGTCCCAGCGTCACTGAACTCAAAGCGGGCCAAGTGAGCCGTGGACATGTCACCGGTCACCGACGCCGCCGCCGCTGCGGGTGCCATGGCGTCGCCAGACTCTGGCCGAGAAGACCCCGAGGAAGGGTCCATTGAAAGACCCTCTTTCTAGAGAAGTGGGTGGAAGAACGAATGAGATATGCGTGCTGCTTGCGTATGCGTATGCGTCTGTATGTATGCGTGTTTAAGAGTAGTACTGTACTTCTGGTAGAACTGACACTTGAAAGTTGACCGGATGGGCGTTATCTCGGATGTGGTGGTTATCCGTGCTTGGCCTCCTTTTGCGATTGGTTCTTTATGTCTTCTCTTGCCTCCCTATTCCTTTGCTTCCCTTTCTTATCTCTTCACTTTTTTCTTCTCTTTCTTCCTTGGGACTTGGCTCCAATCGTCGTCACTCTCGTTTTTGGAGCCGCTTATGCTCTTTTGCAACACCACAGCGTCGCAGTCGGCGCTGATGGGCGAAACACTGTTTGAAACAACCGCAGTCAATGCGGGCAAGACAAACGGGCAGAAAAGGCGCGCACTGATCAATGATCATGCAAGCATGGTTCGCCCGGTTGAGTTGGAGACGGTGGTATATCGGTTTATGCTATTTTATGATGGCTGCCAAGAACGCTTGCTCAATAGGTAGGTAGGTATTTCGTACGTGAGGGCGAGAGGTTGGTGTAGCGTAGTGAAAAGGTGGCTGTGCAAAGCTGACGAGACGGACAATGAGGACGAGAACGAGAACGCGACCGTGTCCCTCTCTGTCTGTATGTCTGTCTGCCTCTAGTCTTGTCTTGTCTTCTTCTTCTTTGGTGTCTTTGACTCTGGTGTCTGCGACCGGGTCTCGTTCCCGAGGGCGTCACTCAACCAACGTGCGTCGAGATAAGAGTCTCGACTGGACTTTCAACTTGTAGACGTGCACCTATTTCGGGCAAACAAGTCAAGTGTTACGACACAAAAACGGCATCGTTCAACGTAGTATGTAGGAGTCTGTGTAAGAATCACAAAATGTGCGAATTACAAGTAGCCCCAGCGCATTCATTTCGTCGATCACAGCCCCAGAGCAGGGCACAATAGCCGCCAACAACCTATTACCTCCTACGGCAAGACAGCTACAACTAATATTGGTGGTGTACGGCACAGCCGTGAGCCTTTCAGCTCATCAAGTGAGGGGACAGGAGGAGCAAGACTGGCTGAATGCCGAAATACTAGAATGGATACTAACTAACTAGACTAGGCCATTCATTGCCAGCCAAGTCGTGCTCGTACAACTCGTCTGAGTGGCCCGATTCGGATCAGCGAACCAACTGCCAAGTCCGCGATTGCTTACCACAAAGCAAAAAGCACAACGTGTACGTATTAATAGCACCTTATAATAGAACTTCTAGAACAATTCATGCGCCGAAGCTAATGAAATGCCCACGCACGCATGCCTTCGCCCGGTGCGGCTGAGAAGTCAGATCATACGCATCTCATGACCCATTATGAAAAAGAGATGTCTCACAACGAATACGCAAATCAAGCTCCTTGGATAGTTCACGCGAGGAATGGGAGCTACCATCAGTTTAACGTCTTTTCTCTTGCTCGGTCAATCAACCGGAGGGGGAACTCGGCCATGCCGTCGGTCGGCTGCGGGCATATAGGCGGAATGCAGGCGATATATGTATGAAGACGCAGCATCCCCGTCGGCATGAACGCAATGTGGTCGTGATCGTAGGCCTACGTACTATCTAAGCAGTCAGGGTTGACAAGCGACCACATCATATTATGGACTGCTAGGCGACGTCGTCGTCGTCGTCGTCGTCGTCCCGCTCGGTTGTTGACCACATTTTGGCACAACGACGTAAGCGATCAGCACTCCGACAGCATCTTCAGGCCAACAACAGCAGCAGCAGCAGCATCCAGGCACAGCCAAATTCCCCAATGCCGCAGTCTCTCCCGGCACTTCTCCGCTCGAGAGCGTCATCCATGGGAAGAACCAGAGACATAGTGGTGGGAAGAAGCCCCCCCCTCTTCCTCCACGAAATCCCCTCCGACTCATGAACTGTCACAACTTTATCAGAAGATTGATTTAGAGTTGACAAGAAGACGTAACCCGCGGCCCCGCTACAATGCGCCCGAGAGACAAATAAGATCGAGTCCGGCGCGCGCGCGCGATAAGGTTACCGTGAGTGAAAGTGTGCAGTAGCAGCTGTTTTACCGTTTCGCCCGGGCTGGCAGTCTTTTGACTCTCAGAACGACCGGAGTAGGGCCGCTCTGTGGCTTGGGCTCGAAGGAAAGACTTTCCCCCCCTCCGTCCTCGCCGCTAATCATTCCCCTTATCTTTTTGTACTGCCTCCATACCCGGCCGTTTTGCGGCTCTGCGGGTCCGGGAGCTTAGGAGAAAACCGAGATATACAAGACAGTAACCAAGTGCGGGATCAGGATGTACATATCCTACTAAGGTAAACGAGTGGGCAGCCTGTTTGCTGGCCAGGGTGAAGAGCGGACCCTTACTGCAGATAATATGGGGTTTTACCCTTAGGCAGCCATGTTAAAGTTTAGGAGAAGCTCTGAGCACAGAGCACTGCGAGGAAGAAGCCTTTGAGGATCCATGTCGGCCAAGTCCACAGTCGAATGAGGGTGTTCTTACTCCGAAACGGGAACCGGAAACGATCAGCCTCAGTCGATTCTGAGTACCGCCGTTTCACTTTCGAGTCTGAAACGGACTGCGGGAAACCAGATAGGCGGCCCGAATCTGACCAGTACGTCGGGGTTATGATCTCATTCAACAAATCCGAGTTGGCTTCTGGAAAGAGCTCAGATCTCCTCGTATTTAGTCCAGATATGGAAAGTAAAGAATGCTTGGGAAACAATCTTTGATGATGTCCCAAGCGGCGGCGTGCAAGGATGCGTTGCTGTGGATGTCTGCCTACCCTACGCTTGAAGGCCTTCTTGTTGAAAACAGACGCCAAAGACCATCCTACTACGTTACAAGGAAGATACATTATATTTGATTTCTCGTGTACAAGCTTATCGAGGTATTTATATTTCTTGTGGAGAGATAGCTCGCATGTAGATTTGTTGTTATGCTGAGCAGCGGTGTGAATAGGATGTACAATTACGTCGGATCAGATTTGGCGACAGTTGATACGTTGATGTCGCGATATCATAAAGAATAATATACATCGGGGCCAATTTCCGAGCCTGGATATGATAAATTATGGCAATGGGTAAATGGCCAACAGCACGCAAATAATCCGAATGTGGAACACCATGAGCCCGAGTTCATTCATCAATCGTTTACATGGCAGTCACTTCACTGCCGCATAGAGGGGCTTTGTGTGACGGTGAGCATTGGGGGCGGGCGCTCGCTCCAGGACGGAGATTTCAAGACGGAGATTTCAAGCCAAAGACCTGCTTCATACCTTACGCATCTACTGAGGTGTGAAAAAATTTGATGCATTCATTCTTCCGCATGATATTTTCTCTGCCAACGCTGGAAGAGTGAAACGACGTGAACGACGGTGTTTGCTCTTGTCGGCCCGAGATATGTATTGATAATCGTCAGAGGACTACGACTACAGGATGAAGGATTCCAGGGACCTGCACGCAGCATACGCGTATGCACAAGACACAAGCATCTACGACAACACTGTGGCATACCAAGACTACGACGCATATACTTCAAACCTACCACCTCCTCTGCCACCACGGAAATACGATGGATCGCAGGCAGAATCAGGCAGCCAGCTGCAAAGCACGACCAAAGGCAACCTCCCAAAGCCCATAGCCATCCCAGCCACAGATGGCCACCTCGGTTCCCCCTTTTTGAGGGCATATCCACCGGACCTGGCCCAGTACGGCATCACCCGCGAGACATTTCTCGATTTCCTCGACCACCTAAACCGGGTCACCGTCGCCAGTCCGCCCATCGAAGCCGTAAGCGTAGCAGCAAACTTCGCAGGCCTTGTCCCCGAACCCACGGTCCAAGTGGCCGCCATGGCCGCTGATCTGACCGCACAGGCAGCCACATACGCCATGTCTAAGGGTCGGACGGAGCTCATGCTAAGACAAGGCAACCGCGACATATTTGGGCCTTGTGGGTTGAAGGTGCAGGTCGCAAAGTTGGAGGCTGTGGCTTTGCTTGCGGGGATGCCGATCTTGGATGGGGAAGGGAAGATTATTAAGGACGCGACGGTGTTGATGCCGTTGGATGATGTGCACGATATACATACCTTGTCGGGGCAAGAGAGACGGTTGAGAACATTGCAGCCTTGGATCGCGCCGTTGGAGATCGAGGGAGAGAAGGCGGCCGAGTGGGATAAGCCTACGAACCCTATGAGCAAAATGCACACCGCGGTGAGCGAGTGGCAACGAACCAGGGGAGAGAGCCAGCTACTCAAAGGTCGCAAAAAGGCCCTTGATTCTCGGTCAGCAAGCACGCAAAAGATCACCAAGAAGTTCGAAGAAGAACTTGAGAGCATATCAGACGAGGAATCCAAGCTCAAGAAGAAGAAAGGGGGAATCCCAGAGAACAAGGCAGAGAAGCTAGTGGAGAAACGAGCCAAAGCCGTGGAAAAATTCGAGAAGGAAATGGCCAAAGCCGAGAAGAAGTTCGCCGGGAGCGATCAAGAGGAAAAGGGTATCAAAAAGATCTACTTCCTGCTTCTCAGCAAGGAGGATGAAGTCCAAGTAAACTCACGGGCAGAGACGGAGGATGGACCAGACCCCTGAACCGTGTTAGACGGTTTCCAGACGTGGACACCAGTACGAGAAGACTGCGGCACGGTAGTCCAGAACGGGAGACTCCGCCCCAACTAAGTGGCGTTTGCCGCAATGGGCGCTTTGATGCGAGTAGGGGATTGAAGAAGGAATTGAAGGAGGGGCGTAAGGCAGCGTGTAGGAGTAGGAGGTAGGGGGCCAAGTCCGAGGGAGCAGGGTTGGTCAGGGCCTTTCCACGCGGGCGGCGCGAAACCGCCCCCATGGGCAGAAGACGCCAGTCTGTTAAAAGCTTAGATGGCTCTTATGCCGGGTGGGCAAGCTAGGCCTAACTCTGCCATTCCCTCCACGCCAAGGGTGCCTGGATTTCCTCCGATCTTGTCAGGCCGATTCTTACATGTAATACTTGGAACATCTCTAGAGGGTGGGAGAAACGGGCGTTCCGGGAGGGCGAGCGAGGGACATCCTTGTAACTCGGGGACGTTTATCGAGAGGATAATACAGACTTGGCGCTATTCAGCGATATGAGCACGAGTAATGATGTACGTATATCATAGTATACCTTGCCTATTACATCCTCCCACATGTGTCATTTGGGTGCGTTGATCTGTTGCTGTATCTGGATGTAGGTGTCATGGCATAGCAAGGTTAGGCAAACAAATTCTCCGAACTCACCTTTTCGAACCGTAAGACTGGCAACATTGGAGTCCCGGGATGTCACAGACTACAGAGATGACTCTCTCGACTGACTTTATTTCGTGAAAGCTTGTCCATCTCGTCTCGCTCCAAATCCTACGCGAAAGATCTAGACCACGAGTAGGGTAGTAGTCCCGAGAGCGAGGCAGGGAGCCGTAGCAGCGACAGTAGCAGAAGGGCGAAGGAAAGATAAAAAAGAACCATAAGAAAATGGCGCGGCCGTGAAGGCACCGGGGTAAAAGCGAAGCAAAGCGACGATACCTAGCACCAGCCAGTGAGCCGTGAGAGGAGAGTCGGTGTCGGAGGTGTTCCATGTCCATGCGCCTCGACGTTGGGCTGCACGTGCGGGATTCGGGAACCAATCTTGATAGACCCAGACATCTCATTTCAGATGATTCTCGGGCCTCATCACGATGCTGGCAGTGTAGCATCGGGTTTCCAGCGTTGCAGTGTTTGAAGCGGTGGTAGCATTGTGTTGTGGTGAATGGTATATTGCAGCGTTGCAGTGTCGCAGTCTTTCATTTCGTTTCATACAGAATACGTCAAGGCTTTGGTTGGGTCAATCGGATTTTAGCAGGGCTTTAGATGGGGAGGAGGGGAGAGAAGGGCGTGACGGCCCGGTTAAAGTCCACCTACAGCGCGCCTTGATTCTGCCAGTGGGCTGCTTAGTGGATGCTCACAGGGGCAGTGGGACATTATAGCGCTCTTTCACAGGGTCACGGGGAGTCACGGGGGAGGGTTTCTCTGGTGTGTCTGGGATGGATGAATGGGTGAAAACCGTACAGACGCCACCACGGGCGTACTGTGCGGCCCGATTGGGAAGTCGCGAACAGATCCGTCCAGTGGAAAAGAGGCCACCAACGGAGGACTTTCCTGGACTCAATAGGTACTGAGTGAGGACTCAGTGAGGACTGATGGAGGGCAGGGGCGACCAAATGGCGGGGAGAGAGGGATCCGCAAATGAGGCCGACTGGGACCCCGATTAGGATGCTCCGCTCACACTGTGCTCATTACGATATCTGTCTCTCGCTTTACAAGTGACCCTTGAATAAGTCTAGTACGAGTAGTATTCTCGCTCGCCATAATTATTCTGCTATCATCAGGATGGATGTTTCCGAAGGACAATCTTGGCGTCACGGTGATTGTGACAATTACGAGCACTCCCGATAAGATCAGATGGCAGGCACAAACGTCGGGTTGGGACGGTGCCAGCACTAAGGTGTCTGTCAGTCAGTCAGTCAATCATGGCTGGCATTGGCATTGGCATTGGCATTCGGGCGCATTGGCATCCGTCCTCGCGTGCGGGTTGACTTCGGCGTCAATGTTCCAAGTTGGGGATCTGCAGTGTCGGCATTTTCCACGAGTACTGTACCTGACCAACTGTATGTATGTACCTTATGTAAGGTACTGCCTCTGTAAACTGGACTGAGCAAGGGAGACAGACAACAGACCGAGTTGTACTGTCCTATCATGCTAAGGATATGCTGGACTCGTGCCAGAAGGTCCTGGACTCTTGTTGAGTTGAGGTAGCACTAACACAAGTAGTACTAGTAGTAGCATGAAGTGAGGTGGTAAGGTAGTAGTAGTAGTAGTGAGTAGCTTCTCTATTTAGACGCTCGGCTTTATTCTTAAGGTCCGGTCTGGGCAAAAGGTACCACCACCACCATTCGGATCGTTGATGCGATAAGTGAGCCTCTGCGGAACCTAAGCCCAAACCTTCCATCTGATCAGATCTGGAACACGTAGCGGCAAGCATTGAGGGTGTTTTAGACCCTAGAAGCACCTTCAATGCCCCGTGGCCTCTGCCTTTTTGGGTTGCGTTTAGGTGTGCAGGCCATTGGAGACTAGAGGTACATCGTGCTGAGGCTTGCGGGCTGTTGCGGGCTGTTGCGGGCTGTTGCGGGCTCTTTTCTTGGGTGGCGCTCCACTATTACGCCGGCCAAACCGCCGCTCTGACTGTCTCGACGAACCACGGGCGCTGCTCATGCTCCTCCCTGACAATCGCTCCATTGAAGTTGGCCCTCTCTGGCGCCCTCCACCCAGCGCCAACGCCAGCACCGCCCACGGTGGTCCTGCGGCGGTTTTCAGTGCTGCCAGTTGGGTTCTGGTCCTCTGGCGTTGGTTTCTCCGGCGCAGTCTCCCTTATCCACAGGGAGCCACCAGTGCCACCGCCCACTGTAACCCACTGTAGGTGCCAGTGCTAGTATCACTGTTACTCGTACCTACCTAAGTGTCTATCACGGTAAGTACCCCATAGCCACGCGACTGGTTCAAGGTAAGTTGCGTGCTAACCCCCCCGGCAAGCCACCCCCCCGAGGGCCCAAGGCCAATCCCCAGTCAATCAGTCCCCAATCCAATCCCCAGTTCCATTGTAATCCTGCCCGTTCGGGTCTTCCTCTCTTTTCGGCCCTGTCCCTCTACCTTATCTGTCCGCCCCTCTTGGCTTGTGTCTGACCTTGTCGCTGCTGCTGCCATTACTGGTACGAGTACTGCTGGCTTGCCTTGCCTCACCCGCTCTCACTGACACACCCTCAACCCATCCACACCTACACCCTCTCTCAACCACTCACTACTCTCTCTATCCCGTCTTCCGTCTCCCACTCTCCCTTTCTTGCGGAACGACTACTCCCACTTCGATCGCTGTCCTCGGCTCAGCATCCACGAAACGGATTCATTTTCCCTCTGCGCTTCGCATCGCGCCCGTTCAAATTCACCGAAGCGTCCTCGTCGCACTACACCACGCGCCCGCCGCCCGTACAGCGAAACAGCGCAACGCCACCTGCGCCCCCAACGATTCGAATTATCGTCGACGATAGGAAAATAACTCGAGTCGGAGGCGATTAACCGACTACCATCTTGGAGTCAAGCGATAGTGGGCAGTTGATTGTCCCATCCGCCGGTCGATAACGAGCGAGCCTCGTTGCCTTCTTCAAATCATCGACTCGCCCTTTGGCATCTCCCTTCCGAGCGCCATGTTCGCCCCGTAGAACGCCCTTTATTCTGTCCCACGACTCTTTAGACGGCCTTCTACCTCTGGGGTGGCGCCCCAAAGGCCGCTCGCCTTTTTTTCTATCGACTTAACCAGTCATCCGCTCGCTTTTTCCCCAACTTCGCTTCTTTTAGTCGCCCGCCATGGCTGAAGGACGCCCTTTCGCCGACGCTTCGGCCAATGTGACCGAGTTCGGTTCGAAGCAATTCCATGACAAGATCGAACAGCAGCATCGCGAACCGCAGCATCATGACCAGCATCACCAGCGTCATGACTCGTTCGATGCGATCGTCGCTCAGCAGCCGACGCTGACGCTTCCCTTGCGGGGCGAACACAAGGCTCACGAGGTCGATCCGCCCAAATCATTGCACAAGCGCGACAAAAAATCCTTCTTCAACTTGCGACACAAGTTATTACATTCTAAACCAGCTCCTCCTACACCTCAGACGCCCGAGTTCTCTATACCAATTCGCACTTCGACTGAAGCCGCCACTCGCAAGAGGTACCACCAACCATTCTACTGTCATGTCAAGATCCCAGCTAACGTTTCCTCCCCTAGCGTACCTTTAGAACAACTCTTCCAAACCCTACCCAACGAACTACAGGTTCAGGTCATCTCCAATCTATCTCTACCTGATGTGCTCAACCTTCGCCTCGCTTCCAAGTCGTGGCACTCGCTAGTTACTACACACGAGGGCCCGATTGTACGACATCACTTGCAATATAGCATTCCCTCATACGCCCGCCGATTATACCCAGTCAACGATCCTTCCGAATTGAACTTCCACTACATCTGCAGCATATGGCATCGGCTACACGTGTCGGCCAAACTGGCCTACATGATGAGCGAATGGATTACGAAAGACATCTTCCTCCGCCGGGACGACGCCCAACGTCTAGCTTTTGCCCCTCAACACGAGCGCATGCGCCGCCGGTTAATCCCTTTACTATTCACCATCTTCCACTTTTTTGAGACGTACCGGAAACTGCACCTGGAATACGTGGAGAAGCATGGGCATGGGTTGAAGCGGGAGGCTTATACTGTGAATCCAATCGAGAAGGAGATTATGGACATGTACGACGACGAGACGCTATTACGGGTTCACGAAGTCTTCCCTCTCGTCATATCGTCCTTCTGCCGGCGTCTGCGGCCACCTACCTATGTCGGTCGTGTTGAGCGATCTCTTCGTGGTTACATCCGAGAGAAGCCGTCGGATGATGTTCATGTCGCCATTCTATGCGTGGGAGGATTACGGCAGGTTGAGAGATTATGGGAAATCAAGGGCTATAATACACGCCGCACAGCCGTTGATAACTGGTATACCTCGGTGGCCAACGACGGCGCAACGGAGCCACCTACGAAAACACGACGGAGCCTAATGAGCTTCGGTCGCAAGAAGTCAACGAGCGGCGAACCACGTGAAGGACACCGTGAGCCTAACCGCGGGTCCATTAGCAGCTTACACCGAACACGAAGCCCGAGTGTCTCCTTCGACGGCGGCGACTTTGCATTCGACTCCAACTGGATATTTAACACTAGCTTATCAGCTGGCGTCCCTATGGGCTCTCTCACCCGCGATCAGGCACGCGACCTCCTCGATGATCTTCCCGTCCTACAGCAAATCTGGACGGCAACGGCGGAGGCTCTCATTCTTGACCGCAGAATCGTCGAGAGAACTCAAGACATCAAGCGGAACCAGCAGGTCATGCTGGACTTGATCCGCGAGGAGGAGCTAGACGAGCGAGACGAGTGGTCGCACGGACGAAAATTACACGATTCCGTTCGGCCACCGCTCAATACTATTATTGACGACGATGCCGATTGAGTCAGGAACTCATTACCGACCATCGATTCGTAGACGATCCTTTTTTTACAACAAACACCACCACCACCATCCTTGGAACTTCCATACTTTTCCTTATCTATTTCCACTGTCATCATCCTCATATCATATCATATCATGTCAACAAAACGTGTGCATAGGGTCTAAGGGGCGTGTCTTTTGATCAACCAAAGAAGAGATGCGAGCATTTGCAAGGCGTTATCATTGTTCACTTTTTTTGTGCGGGGAAACTTCACATCTCCCATTGGCGATTTGGGCCTGGGAGGCATACGGTCATCACCGATACTTCTTTTTACTACTACTTTTTTGTCAACGAATTATTGAGGAGCCTTCTCCAATAGGAGGATTGTTTTGGTTTTATTGCGAGACCAGATAGATACCGCCGGACGCAGTTTATGCTCTTTTCCTTTACTTGTTGTTCGACTCTTTCGTATCATGTCCGTTTACTTTGCTAGTTGGATAGCTCATTTAAATACCAGACCGCCATGGCGCGGTACGCTGAACGTTACGTCCCTTACTACCCCCCTTTTCTTTTTCATGGCATGCATACGAAATGTGTGATGTCTTGTGACTGGGTTACATGTGTCTTGCTTCATCGTAGTCTCTGTGATCTTTGTGAAATGCTGTCTTGTTTTAGTTAAATGTAGCAAAGCTCGGCTATGGTCGTTCATCATTCGTAAAAAAAAGGCTATTTTCCTTTCGTCTCGCCTCCTCTGTTTGGGTATACTTGCTTTCCCTCCCTTTTTAAACGCCTAGGCTTGATAAAAAATTCCCCTTCGTTAAGTTCTGCGTGGTCCCGCCAGCTCGACATGGGAGAAAAACATGGGATTGTTTTGTCCTACAATCGCCAAATAGAACAGATGGCCTATGTTGCGACTCCGCAATTAAATGGCCTCTCAAAACTATCAAAAGAATAAAAATGCGCGATAGAAATATAGATTATCCGTGCCTAGCGCCACCTGGGCCGTAGCTTTGTCCATTACTGAACGCCGAGGAGCCACTGGGCTGCCTGGCTACCTGGCTGGCGCTCATGGAATATTGCATGCTGAGATAGTTGTTGTTATTGCCGTCACCATACGAGTTGGACGCGGCTCCCATGCCAGGGGACGAAGCCATCCTAGCAGGCGGCTGATGCTGCTGGCTGTGTTGTTGGTAAAAGTCTCGAGCCTGCGTGGGCCTTGGCTTTTGCTGTTGCTGCTGCTGTGACATGGCTGAGGGACCAAAGCGTGCCTGTTGGGGTGACGGTTGCTGCTGCTGCACTGACCCAGGCCTTGGGAAAGGAGCAGCGTTTTGCGGACTTTGCGAGTTGGCCCCAGAGTTTGCACCAGGGTTTGGCAAACTTGGGGATGCCGGCACCTCCCCTGACGACTGTGAATACAAGTTGGTCGCCTGTGGTTGCTGAGCGCCGACTGCTTGAGGCACACGGCGCCTCTTGGCTTGTGTACCTTGAGGCGCCGCAGTATTAGGATGGTTTGAGGACTCTGTCTCCTGGCCAAGTTGTGGAGTGCTGGTATTCCCTGGAGCATCACGATGAGTTTTCCTTTTCCTCGAGGCATCAGCTGGCTCGCTTGGATCGGCTCGATTGCCACTTCCTGAGCTCTGAGGTGGGGGATCCGCCCAGTATTGGACATGTTGCGAGAGTGCGCCGTCGTGGGCAGGCTGACTAGTAGGCAATGTAGGTTGACGCTGCCGAGTGGCATCTTGCGCGGCTGTTCTAGCGATCGTCATGGTTGGAGACTCCTGAGAGCCCGAGACAGAGGCGTTGGAGTCTGTCGTGGCGTTGGTTAAGTCCACGGTGACCGGTTTAGGGCGATTCTTGGAGCCTTTTGGACGACCCCTTTTCCTCGAGCTAGGGGTCGTGGGGTTGGCAGTAGCAGAAGGTTGTGGTTGCGCCGGAGCCTGAGCTTGCTCAACTTGCGTGTTCGATGAGGGCCGAGGTTTAGATGATGAAGGTTCCTGCTGATCATCTGAATCAGAAACCGAGTCTGAGTCTGGGTTATCATCTTCTACTACAAGCACCTCAGGAGCAGCAGCAGCCTCCTCCTGATTTCCATTCAACGTTTTAGGCCCTTTTTTAATGCCCTTATCCTTTCGAGGTTTTGAACTCTTACTTCCCTTCGGACGACCGCGTAGACGTTTAGCTTGCCACCTTGGACCTTCATAACTTGGAGCGTTGGTGCTGTTATTCCCACCAAGTCCGGAATCGCCTCCTACTGGCCCCGCGAGTCCATTCAGATTGGCATATGTCGACTTGTTTGGATCAGCGGGCGGAAATATTTCAGATAGCCAAGCCACCATGAGGGCTCCCGAACCGTTGTCCTTGTCGCTCTGCGGGAAGCTGGCATAATCAGCGGGAGGCGGGGCATTAGGTATGCCTCCGAAGTACGCTAGGGCTTTACAAAGTTGGTCCACTACAAGGACTGGGTGGAGGCTGCGTAGGAACGTCAACAGCCGGGCTTGTTCGGCCTTGATTCTATCGCATGGTGGACCTCGGGGAGGAGGGGGAGGAGGAGGCGGCGGCGGGGCGTACATCGGCTGCTGTGGTGGTCGCAGAGGATGCTGATACTGCGGTGAATATCCTTGAGGAGTGTGATATGGATGCTGCTGAGGATATGGCATTGTAGGAGGAGGAGCAGGCCTCAAAGGTGGACTTGAATTCCTCCAAATGCGCTGGCCACGCTTGGCTGCCTGGTAGGGGTGCTTGAGAGCCGCCGCCGCCGCTGCCGCTGTGGCCTCGCTGGAGCGCTGCAGAGCTTGCTCTTTAGCTCTTATGGATTCCCTTTTCTGCCTCATTTTGTCTGTATGTAGCATATTGTCTGGGATAGGAGCGCGTTGATGAGGCACTAAAGACCTTGAGCCATCCGCATTGACTGGCTCAGACTGCTGCAGCGGTGCAGGTGGTTCATTGCGCGTTTGACTTGGACTTGCCGAAGAGACGTCTTGTGCATTTGTAGAAGCAGAACCCTCCCTTGGGATACCCGAGGGTGCTTCGGCCGCAGCATCTTGACTCGGAGCGTCTACTGAGGGCTCTGGGCCATTGACAGCAAGAGTATCGGAGGGATCGTCGGCTTGGGTGGGCTGCCCTTCGCGTTCGCGTTCAGCAGAGGCGGTAGTGGCATCGTCCTGGGCGGGAGGACCATCTTGACGAACTTTGGAGACTTCAGCAAGAATCTGATCCCCAGGCGTCGCGCTTATCGAGCTGCATGCTGTTAAAGGTAGGTTAGCAGTGGCCAGGGAGCTTGGGGTTAAGAGTAAGGTAAAGAGGGGCCTTACATGACGAGACTGAGGACATTGTGGGCTATGAACGGGTCGATTACATGCTAAGATAATCCTCCTTCCCAAATTTGAGTTGTTGGCTAGCAGGACTGGAATTCTGATATCATATGGCATTGGGCGCGCAAGTTCGCGATGCTGGAGCGTTGTGGGTGTAAGTCGAGAGTTGGTCGATCTACCGCGCGGCTTCAACGTCGATGTTCGTGAATTAGCTGGGCTTGGTCGGAGAGGAAGAAGACGTATACCGTCGGAAGGATCGTGAGGCCAGTGTTTGTGTTTCGCGAGCGTCGAGGAGGCCATGAGGAAGACCTGACATGCAGGTAGGCGAGCACTTGAGCACCACGCGATACGACGATTTGTCTCACTTGAGACTAGCAGCAGCGACCAGACCCTGAGCACTTGCCCACTTGGACTTGCCCCAGTCTAAAAGGTACGTATCTTTTTATCTTCAAGTTCTAGTTAACTGCCAGTGCAAATTGTGGCGCCGACTTGTGCCCCACCTTCGCTCATGTGGCTGGTGACGCTGAGGTCACTGGTCACACCTCCAACTCTCTCACTGCAAGCTGGACGCTGGCTGCACCTGCCGAACACCGACCCATAACGTAGTGCTGAGGTACCTCACGTCAAGAGCCCTCCCCGTCTACCTCGAGCTATCAGTCCGTCGCAGAGCAGAGCTTCCAACTTCACCACTCTCTTAGCTGGCCAGCGGCAGGCCCGTGTTATTGATGAGGGTCTGAACTCTTTTCTCTGCTACTTCCTATTCCCGTACCTCGTTTCTTTCTCCTACGACACCAGGAGTCCGATCCTCTCGAAGCTACCTCCGCACCTTCGACTCCTCATATCCTCGGGCCGCCTCAACGAGGAACAAGCCATCATGCCGACCAAATACGCCCTTTTATCTCTGCCTATTGGCGCCTTCGACTCGAGCGATAAGGAAGATGCCCTCTCTGCTCTCAGCGCCACCGTTAGCCCTGATAATGGCGCTGTTCTGCCCTTTAACATCCCCGAGTTCAAGATTGGCACTCTCGACGCCTTAGTACAGCAAGCGGACGACTTGACCAAGCTCGAAGCTACGGCTGAAGCCGTGGTTGCCAAGGTTGCCGACTCTCTGCGCACGATTCTAGGCGGTGACGAGGATCGCCTGGCTTCCTACAAGATGGTTAATGACAGTCAGTTCGGCCGACGAGACACTGCTCTTTGAGATTGCGAGACATGAGCTGCGTCGCTAATACTTCTTGCAGAGCCTACCGAGCAGTACCTCAATAACTTCCAATGGAATAAGATTCGGTACCGGGCCGACAAACCACTTGGCGAGCTGATAGATACTCTCCAGAAGGTATGTATCGAGTGCCCACTCATTCGAGGAGCTCTGGAGCTGACGAACAACTATTAGGAGCTTGTGACAGTCGACAACGATGTGAAGTCCAAGGTCAACCAGTACAACTCCGTGAAGACGAACCTAGCAGCCCTGCAACGACGCCAGACGTGAGTCGCCAAATCTCCTAAACTGCGCCCTCCTCTGCTAACTCAGACCAAATCAGTGGCAACTTAGCTACCAAGTCTCTTGCTCCCATTGTGGACCCCTCGCTGCTCGTACAGGATTCCGAGTTCATCGAGACTCATTTGATCGTCGTCCCAGCCAACAACAAGAAAGATTTCCTCAAGTCATACGAGGAGTTGGCACCTATGGTTGTCCCCCGCTCCGCGATCGAAGTCGCCAAGGACGAAGAGTTCGTGTTGTTCGCCGTTGCGACCTTTAAGAAGCACAGCAATGAGTTCGTGCAGAAGTGCAGAGAGCAGAAGTGGACGCCGCGTCAGTACAAGTATGTCGAGGGTGGCCGGGAGGAAGAGCAGCGCGAGTTGGATAAGGTCACCAATGAGGAACGCAAGGTATGCGGCGAGGCTCTGCGCATTGCCCGCACTGGATGGAGCGAAAGTGTCATGGCGTGGATTCACGTTCTGACCTTGAGGGTCTTTGTCGAGGCTGTCTTGCGGTATGGTCTGCCTTTGGAATACGTCTCGGCCATTATTAGAGTAAGCCCCCCTTTCGTTTTCTTTGTTCATCATCGCAGGAGCGCATCTAATAATTACAATTATAGACAACTCCTAAGCAGGCACCTAAGGTGAAGGCGAATTTGGATTCGCAGTACTCGTACCTCGGAGGAAACGCATTTGGCAGAGACAAGCGCGGGCGGGTGACAAAGGACGACGCAGCTATGAGCTCAGAAATGGCCGCAGCGGGATTGGGAACAGGAGAGAACAATGAGTACACAGCCTACGTCTACTACGAGGTTGAGTTCCCCTGAAAAGACTTCATTATAGCAAGGATCGAGAAAGGAGAAGGAAGCCCGGAGCGACACAGTGAGCATCAGACGCCTGTATTCTACCTCTAGAGATGCAGCAAATAGCAAGACATGCATATCGCCTTTTAATTCTCTCTTCCTGAACCGGCTTTCCCAGTCAGTTCATATGCTTCTACCTTCTCTTTCTATTTTGCGCTCCACCGCACATTCAATTGCGCCTTTCTACTGTTGAACTACTAGGCGCTTAAGCCGACTTGATGTAGCCCTTCTCAGCGAGCCAAGTGGTAATCTGAGCAACACACTCCTCCACAGTCTTCTCATGGGTCTTGATAGTAATCTCGGGGTTGGCAGGCTCCTCGTAAGGAGCAGAGATACCGGTGAACTCGGGGATTTCACCAGCGCGGGCCTTCTTGTAAAGACCCTTGGGGTCACGCTGCTCAGCAACCTCGAGAGGCACGTCGACAAAGACCTCAACGAAGGGGATAGAGTCGTCGCCGGCCTGGCCGCCAGGGTTGGCGTGCAGCTCGCGGGCAACGTCACGGTCCGCTCGGTAGGGGGAGATGAAAGAGGTGATGGCGATGGTGGAGGAGTCGGCGAAGAGCTTAGCGACCTAGTTCTTCTGCATTAGCCACAGTCTTTTTTCCTTTCCACTTTCTTTTGCTCCTATTCACACGGGAGAAAGGAGGGAGGGTTTTGGAACTTACCTCAGAGATACGGCGGATGTTCTCGTTACGGTCCTTCTCGGAGAAGCCAAGGTCCTTGTTCAGACCGAAGCGGACATTGTCGCCATCGAGACGGTAGGCAGCGACGCCGAGGTGCAGAAGGTGCTGCTCGAGAGCAGTGGCGACGGTGGACTTGCCAGAGGCGGAGAGACCGGTCAGCCAGATGGTGAGGCCGCGCTGCTTGCGGAGCTCGTTGCGCTCATGGCGCGAGAGGGATGGGTGCCAGGTGATGTTGCTTTAGATTTCCGTCTTGTTAGTCTATATCGTTTGCGTGTGGTTGCGGAGGGAGGGAAGAAGAAGGAAGGGAGTAGGTAAAGTGGAAGCTACTCACGTTGCCATTGTGAGTGAAGGTTGTAGCTGTTTCAGTGATTGAGTTTTCAGGGGGATTTGGATATGGTGTTCTAAATTGACTTTCGGATCTAGGAAATATTCTTGGGCGTAGTAGAGTGTGAGAGGAAATAAATCGGGCTAGGAGCGGGAATGCGGGAGGAGCCAAGCGACTGGACGAGGGGCAGACGCAGAGAGGGAGGGGCAAAAATGGAGGGGCAGCTCCTCCTAATTATCCTACTCACCACCACCTGATACTGATGCTACCGTTCCTACTACCTACCTACTGCTACCATTAGTAGTAGATTACAGAGATCGACTTGCAACTTGACAAATCTGCAGCATTAATGCACAAAGACTCCACATTCCAAGTTAGTATATGGATGTCCGAGGCCGCGATACGAAATCGTCGGATCGTCGCTGGTACGTACGCCCGAGGAACCCGGCGTGAAGTGACAACCCATTTACGCCCTCTACCAGGTTCACCGCTCCTTGGACAGACAGCAATGGAAGCAATACTCAAGAGTACCAATTGGGGTACGATGCCGCTTTCTATTGGTGCTATATAAGCAGATCATGCTGTATGTTCTGTCTAGCGTCTTTCTAGCCTCTGTCTTGGCTAGGTGTAATTATATATGGCTGTTTATATGGTCTTGTAAAATGCAACACGTCGCAAAACGAACCGCGGAACCAGATATATGAGAAAAGGTTCCACGTTAAGGGTAAAGGCATAAATCAAATCTATCCAATCCGGGGCATCACCTGGGATATCAAGTTAGCAACACTTCTTCACCACCATTCTTTGCGAGCAGCAGACTGAACTGCCCTACTAGAACGTACCGCTGCGTATTTCGGAGAGATGAACAGCGCCTCCGCCTCAGCAAACACAATCGGCGTCTCTCCCGGTTCTGCCAACTTCTCCAACCGGCCCTTCACCCAGGCCTTGCGCCCCTCCACCTTTGTCGTCTCTGCCCGCAACACCAGGAAGCTCCCCGCCGGTGTCGGCTTGCGGTAATCGATCTTGAGACTCGCCGTGACAGCGATATTATGCGGCAGCGCCTTGAAAGACGTTCGCCCTAGGCCCTCATCAAGGATCGTCGCGATCAGTCCGCCGTGTACAATGCCCGGGTGTCCGCATACGTCCTCTCCCACGCTGAAGATAGCCACCATTTCCTTCCCATGATCATCCAACCACGCATATGGCGGCACGATGATCTTACGAGCACCCAATAGCGCGCCTCCTGTCAGACTGCGTGCGCGGTACTCTGCTGGCATTTTCATGTGTGGTCGTGACTCGGTCAGGTCGGTGCGGCTGCGCAGCTCGGCTACTAGCGGGTGGCTGTTGATAGTCTCTTCTGCTCGGCGGGCTTCGTCGTCGGCTTCGGCGGGGGAGTAGACGCGGAGGCTGTCCTCATCGGAGTAGAAGCCCATGCCTTGGGCTTGAATGGCTTGCCATGTGCCCACGGCGCCGAGGGTCGCAAAGGTGAGGCCGGTGAGGGTGAAGGTAAGCGCCTTCCGGAATCCGCTCGGCCGTGACGCTGTAAAGAAGGAAAACGACCCTGTTAGAAGCCCATTGGTAGTGCGAAGGGGACTATAGGATGTCCTATGGGCCTGTAAAAAAACTTACATTTCGTCTCGGCGGCATAGCCGCGACGCTGAGCAACCCGCGCCGTGCGCCAAAGCGTCTGGCCAAGGCGAAGCCCGCCGCGCCCCGTGCTGTGAGCGAACATGACGCCTTTTTCCCTGTGTAAGAAGCGAGTGGAAACCTGCCTCTTTCGCTTCACAGCCTGACCATGCGATTTCAGTAAAAGAATGTGTCTATAAGTTGATGGAGGTTGCTGGCCACTTTTTTTTTCTTTACCTCCAATATCCGAGGTTCAAAGGGTCCTCGGATACGTGCAAAGTCATTGCCGAATTATGCAACTAAGCCGAGCCCAAACGGCGGACCCTGAGCCGATTGAAGTGTGCCAGGAACAACGCCCCACTCATTATTGGCAGCGCATTCTGGACTTGGGCGTGTAAGTGAACGAATGTGGATTTCTAACGGTCAAACTTGGGCATTTGTCTTCCAAGTAAAGCTGCTTGAGATCCCGTAATGGAAACAAGTAAAGACCCTACTACCTTAGTCTTACTGTCTCCCATTTTCGCCTTGTTTTCTCCTCCGGAGATCGTATTCTCGCGCGCTCCAATCACAGGCTGCCGTATCGCGTCTCTAAGCGCTTTGCTTGATCCTGACATCATCTCCATGATTGTTCCTTGTCAGTGGCTGCACCTTGTTTGCTGGCGACCAAGTTTGTCAACCTAGCTTCAAGCCTATTCTCCAACGAATTGACTTCTGACGTCGCCTGTCACACGTAAATGCCCCGTTGATCGTCCCATCTTCCGAATGCGGGGATCTGAGGTCATATCGTAGCTATCACAGTATAAGTAAGTGTAGGTTGTATCCCAACGCTTTTCGTAGCTCCATACAAAACACTTCGAAAGTCTCCAAGGAAATAAATAAAACCAAATCACTATTCATCATGGTAGGAACCCCTACAGGAAATCCTTTCAGTCCTGTTTGACTAATATCGAAAGGCTACTGCTGAAACCGTCGATCTGGGCCCTGCCCATTTGCCCAAGGAGGAGTCTGTCAAAGCGTTCAGCGACATCCTCCCAGACCTCAAGCACGACCTTGTCCGCGATCGCCGTGAGAAGAACAGTGCGTTTAACATACTTTGAAGATTCGGTTGCCGGTTTATTATTCTGACCAAGCTCCCTTCCTTTTTTTAGAGCACGAACCCGAATACTACGCCGCTGTCGAGCATCTCAGCGACGAGGATCTTACGGCATTTGGCCCAAGCGACCTGACCTCTGTCCGAGTGGCTAAATCTGCCTACGGAATTCATCTCTTTGGCAAAGTGCGAATTCCTAGTTTGCCCGAGTCTGGGCCGTCCTTTGTCCACATTCGCATCTTTATTAGCGAAAACCCAGCCAAGCTCCACAGCATTCATACTGAAGAGAAGGACGACGGGGCCGGCGGCAAGACCTTCCGCGCTATTTTCACCAAGGATGATACCCTCGAGTGGTTCGATACCTAAAAGGAATAACGGAAGGATTGGCATGTTATCCATTGTGCTTTGAGCGCGCAGGTGTATTGTCTTCACAAGCAGGGCTCATTACCGTCCCAGATTTGTACTGCTATTAATGCTAAGACGATTTGAAATATTTCTCTTTCGCCTCCCGCTTTATGTCTCAAAAGTCTTCGTCTTCTTCTTGTCCCAGCATCTCTGCGTAGTCGTCTACCGAGGCAAACATTGGGAGGTCCTTCATCTGTTTCCGTCTTGCCTTGCGCTGCTCTTTCTTATCGTTCTTGTCCTTGACGTCAAAACCATCTTCGTCTTCATCCACAGCCACCAAGCCATCTGACGCTGCGGCATCCCCTTCGTCGTCAGTGCCTTCGATATCGACTTCGCTCATGTCATCTTCGTCGTCTGTCTCGTCCAGATCCATTGCAGGTGAATCGTCGCCATCAGAAGCCATCTCATCCTCGTCCAAATCATCAAAGCCCTCAGAGCCGGCATCATCACCATCGATATCTGGCTGAGCAGAGACGAGTGCCTTCCAAATCTCATCCTCTTCCTCGTCATCGGTACCTTCGCCATCGCCAGATTTCTTGCCTGCCTTCTTGGGCTCCTTGGCCACGTGCTGAAAGTACTTGTGGAAGAAGGCATCCTCAGCCGCAATGTCCTCGGACTTCTTATTCCAGAAGGCCGCAGTGTTGACAGACTTGGGTGTGGTGGCAGCGCCACGGCTACCGAGCCAAATATCACCAAGATCTTTAGTAGACTTGAGCGGCTGCATGATGGACACACCACGAGCAGCGTCTGTCGTTTTGGGGCTCTTATACACGAACTTGTCCAAGAACCGGATGAGGGAATGGTTATCTAGGTCTGGTTTCTGCACTTTTTGATTCTTGTCAACCAAGGCAGAAGCGAAGACCGATACCGAAGGGTGGAAGTGCGCTTGGACGGGGATCTAAGGAGTTTAGTGGAGGAATTTCTCAATATATACGTCTTGGACTCACCATCTCCCAGAGACAGCTTCTTTGGGCGTTGCTGTATTCTGGGTCACGTTTCCGGCCGTCGTACACTGGTCGTTTCTCGGCAGGCTCATCGTCGAATATTGACTCTTCAGGCTCTTCTATCAGCGTCACCAAATCGGGGAAGGTTTGTCGTAAGTGCGCAATAACGTAGAGGAGACCGCAGACGAAGGCTGGCTGGTGCAGATGGGAAACCTGCAACATGCGCTTGGCGAATGCCTTCACCCGGCGCACATCGACATCATTCTTCAGAGCCCGTAGCAGGAGGTTGAGATACAAAGATTGCTTGGAGGAGTGCACTAGGCGAGGGTCCAGTAAAGATTCGTATAGTGTCCGGTAGAAACGATCTGTTCCCAAGTTTCGGGCAGAAGAAAGATGTTGGATGAGAAGGAGCGCTTGGATGCCGGTGTTGAAGTTGGCTGAGTGAGCAATCCTGAAGAGGGTATCCATATGGTTCTCCATGCTGTGACAATTAGCTTTCAGGTAGGGATAAACGCGAAATGATATGAAACTTACACAACATCATTCTTACCAACGAAAGGGGCTGCACGGTTGACTCCGGTGAGAATTGCAGAGACCAATTTATCCGCTGCCTCAATGTCTTGCTCGTTGGGATTGGCAACACCATTCTTGGCCGGCAGTTTGCCCTCAGTTTTTTCCGGCTTCTCAGGTTTCTTGTTTTTCTTATCAGTTCCCTTTGGCTTGTCGCCCTCAGATCCAAATCCGGCACCCAGGCTTCCAGCTTTCAACAACGTGACAAACAACTCAAAGTACATCCGCATTAAGGCGTCAGCAACACTGGGGTCTTTGCTGCTCAAGATTGTCTGGTTGAGGGTGTTGATGGCGTAATATTTAGATCGGTGGTCTTGTGTAGGATGAAGAAGGATTTCTTGTTCGACTGTGCGGACGATGATGGGTTTCATGCCCGGATGTGATGTTTGAAGTTGTAGCAGCAGGTAGGAAGCTCGCGATGCAATCTTGCGATCACGGTCGCCAAGCTTGTTAACTAGTAGTCTGAGTAAGTTTGCTTCCTGCTCCGGCTTGTCTTTCAAAAGCCCGTAAATAAAGTCCAGAGCTCTGGAGCGCGAGTATTCGATCTCGTCGGAGCACCATGCTTCCAGAAGTTGAAGAATCTTGAAGTATGTGTCCTTCAGCCAATCCTCGTACGCCCAACTGATCAAGTGCATCTCAGTCATCTTTCCAGGTAACGGCTGGCCAGATTTCCATGACTTGGTTAAAGTCTGTTGTAGAGTCCCAATGAGACCAGGCTGAGTAGCAAAGGTCCGAAGTTTTCGGTTGGGTGGCAGAACAGAGCCGGGTCCCAGCAAATCGACAAGCGCACCAATTGCACCAATAGCCTGTGCTCTGCTCTTCTTCGATGAGAGGCTGAGTAATGCATCGAATGCTTTAATGTTGTGAACAGGAGACTCTTGAATCGCAAGAGTCAGGGCAGAGACTTTGTCGTTGAGAGTACCAGAAGACATGATAGTGGACAAGAACTTGTGTGAGGATGAAGCGAAAACGCTGGTCTTATACTTAGCAGCGTCTTCATCGAGGAGCGTTGTAGCATGTCTTTTGAGAGCTTCTATTGCCCCAGTATACGGGCCAACCTGGTCACTTGAGGGCGAAGGGAGCTTGGGGAGTTTGGTGATGTGCCAGTCAGCCCGAGGCTCAAAGGTCTGTAGGCTGGTTAGCGGTCATAAATGTCATCCAGAGGCCAGACGTACTTACTAAGTTCCCAACTTTCTTAGGTGCCTCCACGCCATCGTCATCGTCGCCCTCATCTGCGTCGTCTTCTTCATCCTGGTCTGTCCAGTCTCCCCCATCATCCTCATCACCTAGCTCTGCGCCTCCAGCTTCATCATCCTCCTCTTCCTCTTCCTCCTCGTCGCTAGCCTCAGGTGGCTCATAGGCAGCAAATCCGAGCTCCTTAGATAAAGCCGCAAGCTCATCCTTTAAGCTTCGATCAACCGTCTGCTTGGTGTCCTTGACAAGCTCATCATCGGATGAGTCGATGTCTTCAATGAGTTCCAGGTCCTTCTCGTCCCCACCCAATTCCCGGATTTCCTTTAATAAGGCCTCCCGATCGGGCTTCCCAGAGTTCTTCTGAGAGGCTCCCTCGGAATTCCTCTGTCGTTTCCTGTCCTGGTTGCCAGCATCATTGGTGGGCGGTTGTTTGCGCTTGTGATCACTGTTCTTCTGATCATTACTCTTCAAGCTCTGGTCGATCTTTGATGTGAGCTGGGTAAGAGCATTCTCATCGAATTTTTTGCCGCCTTGTTTGGACTTCTGGGGCTTGCCCTTACTGTTTGATTTGGCCATGATCCTGACAATTGTGCAGTCACAACCAAAGTAAGTTTCACGACCTTTCACACAGCGAGGTTGAAAATTACAAGCCCAGCAACTTTTTTTTTTTGAGATGCGGCAATCAGTGCCCCACATGGCTCCCACGCCAGCCAGAACCCTGGAGCGCCGCATTAGAGTGCGCACCGCCACATGTGGCTTGGGCACACCCTGAACGCCTCACTTGTATCCTCTCACGCCATGATAACTTCCAACTAGAACAGCGAGTCTCAATCCTTTACAAAATACATGTAACATCAGGATTTCTCACATCGAGAATGAGAGGGCTGTTGGCGCGTGGAGGTGGCGCGTTCATCCCAGAGCCTCTTCGATTGAGCCGGCAAGCTCGTCCTAGCTTGCCCTCAAAGTCGCGATCATGTTCATCACCATTACCATCGCTCCTGAATCAAAGCCGCAGATGCTTCACTTGCACAAGTCGCGCACAGCGGGCCCGGTTATCTTCCGTATGGATTCCCACAGGAGGCATAGCAGATTCTTCGGAAGTTTGTACGTCTTACCAGTCAGATTATCCTTATTTTAAGACAAGCGTATCGTGACTGACATTCGATCCGCAGCTGGATATGAAAACCTCGTTCGTGCTGGATTTCTACGTCAAGTATGTTTATTTCATATCTGAGACAAGCTCAAATCGACAGCTAATCGTGAACTTGGTCTTCAGGCGCGACAGGGCGTCTTTCACATGTTGCCGCTTGGATTAAGAGTACAGGACAAGATCGAGAAGCTGCTTGACAAGCACATGGAATCTATAGGTTGATATGCTAGCCAGCATAAGAATAATGGACTTGGCTAATTGAGCGTAGGAGCCTGTCGCCTTTCTCTCTCGTCGATTACTTCAGCAGGCCTGTGGAAAGAGAGCGGTCGCTTCGATAAGGTCGCCCCAGAGGTAAGCATCCGCGCATATAGCAAGCAAATTGGCGTAATGTGCCCTCGTTAATAGAAGCCAAGATGTTTCAAGTCAGTGGACGCAAAGACACGGACTTGATGTTAGCACCGACTCATGAGGAGGAGATCACGGCTATCATGGCATCAGGGGCGCTGCAGTCCTATAAAGATCTTCCATTGCGGCTCTATCAGATCAGTACGTATCCAAACTCCCTGAGGTCTTTGCGACTCTAACGATGACAGCCCGCAAGTACCGCGACGAGCTTCGACCCCGTCATGGTCTTTTGCGCAGTCGAGAGTTCCTCATGAAAGACCTCTACTCATTCGACCTGACGTATGAGTCGGCCTCTGAAACTTATGAACAGGTCTCTTCTGCTTACCAGGCCTTCTTCAAAGACTTGGGTTTGCCCGTTACCATGGCAGAGGCTAGCTCCGGCGAGATGGGTGGGGATCTCAGCCATGAATATCACCTTGCTAGCCCAGTTGGTCCCGATACTGTCTTGTCCTGCAACAGCTGTGGCTACGCGGCCAACGATGAGGTAGCTACTTCTCGCCAACCAGCTGCGGTCGAGCTGACTGGCGATACATTATCCAACGTTCGTGTCTGGCGCGGAGTTTCCAAGGACCGAAAGACATTGGTAAACGCATTTTTTTACAACGCCGACAAACACACCAAGCCGGAAGATGTCAACATACATCAAGTCAAGTCTCTGGTACCTGACTTGGACACTAGCATTTCTGACGATTTGCTTCCCATTTGGGAAAATCTTATCCGTGTAAGCGGTCATGAGGCGCCGCCACGCTTGGTCAATCTTGTCGACTCGAGGCTCGCACCTTTAGCTGAGACACTACCGAGATCTGAGGAATTCGTACCTCAGAGCCTTGTGTCCAGCTTGAAACAAACCACTATCACCCACGCAGAGGACGGTTCGCAACTCAATCTCATCCGTCTTAGAGACGGTGATGGCTGCCCGCGATGTACATCGGGCTCGCTGCAAACTAGCCGTACATTGGAGCTAGCTCACACCTTCTACCTCGGCACGCGTTACACGCAGCCGTTAGGTTCAAAGGTGAATCCTCCTGAAGTATCAGCTAAACCCGTGCACCCGCAAATGGGCTGCTATGGCATTGGCGTTTCCCGAGTCCTCGGCTCGGTAGTAGAACACATGGTGGACGATAAGGGACTCAACTGGCCTCGAGCCATTGCACCTTTCGAGGTCGTTGTCATTGCATCAGGTGGCAAAAATGATCCCGTCTCCGATGAAGCGCTTGAGTTCTATGACGAACTAATAGAGGGCGGAAAGTCAGAAGCCCGACTAGATGCTGTTCTTGACGATCGAAAGCAGAGGTTCCCTTGGAAGATGAAGGATGCCGACGCTATTGGATATCCTGTCATTGTGATCCTTCCCAAGGGCTTCAAGGAAAAGGGAACCTGCGAGGTTCAATGCAGGAGGTTATCTGTCAAGGACCAGCAGGTTCCTCTGTCAGACGTCCGTAAATATGTGACAGATTTGCTGGCTAAGCTTTGAGAAGGCTGTATCAAAAATTTGTATAAGATGGGCGTCACGAAAGCGATGTCATTGTATTATTGTACATTAGCCACACCATACTTCCAGATCTCATTAAAATAATACCAACCTACTTGAGCAATAAGTCACTCATTTATAGATTTTTATGAAATGTCGAAGGCTAGCACAAACATTTAAAATACTCTTCGCGATGTTGGTGCTGGACTCCTCAATATGGTGCTAATTAACCCCCAAAAATGATGCCCGCTACTAATCCACCCCACCTTAATTGTCAACTTCAACTTCACCGTAGGAAGGAGGGGCCAGAGCTATCTTGAATTTCCTCCACGCCCACCACAACCCGTTTGCGACAAAACGACCATGTCAGGCCAACAGCAGTCCTCAGACACGAGTAAGAAGCTCACGATACCTCTCTCTTTCCACTTGTCAGAAAGTTCCAGAGACTGACCGATTTTCTCCCGTAGTCAACCTCGACACCCTCGCGCCCGAGCAGCTCTCCCAAGTCAAGAAGCAGCTCGACGAAGAGCTCGAGCACCTCAGCAACTCCTTCTCACAGCTCCACGGCGCACAGACAAAGTTCAAAGATTGCCTGCGATGTGTTCAATCACGTAAAAGCGCCTCTAAAGGTTTGCGCCCACCTGTCCGCCGATTACCATCTTTTCGGACTTTCTAGACATATTTTGTTTTCTCGACAACATATTCCGATCAAACCTGCGGACGAACAATTGGCTGACATGAGTTGGGTAGAATCTAACTCGGTCCTCGTACCTCTGACGAATTCGCTATACGTACAAGGAGAGCTCACCAATACCGATCGCGTGCTGGTGGATGTGGGAACTGGCTTCCTGATAGACAAGGTGCGCATACGAAGTCGATCAATCGCCAGCGAAGACTTGCTGGTTCCACAGAGAGCATTGATAGCTAACGCGGACTGGCAGGACCTGAAATCGGCCGAGAAGTTTTACGATAGCAAGGTGACAGAGCTCACAAACAATCTGAAAGACCTCGAGACGATCGTCCAAAGAAAACAACAGAATGCCAGGACTATTGAAGATGGTAAGTCCCAACGACATCCTTATTGGAATTCGCTAACGCATTGGCTACTAGTATTAAGGCAAAAAATCATGGCGAGTCAAAATCAAGGGGAGAAGACAGAAGAGTCATGAAGCTTCCAATGCGAAATGCCTTTATGATCAAATGAGTACATATCTACTACAAGATGACTATGCCCGCGAGTGAAGTCCTTTTCCTGTTTAACGCCATCTATGGATGGAAGCTCTCTGTTCCATAAGATCGAAACTGCTTGCTTATGGCGCATCCGGATCTAACCGATCCAGAACACCTTGAACCTTCTGGACGCAGTGCACAAAGTGTCCAAATCTTGCCTTGAGACTCTCTTCATCACCAGGCCAAACGTTGATCAGGCCATCACCCCAATCCTTCTTCCGGCCGTCTGGCCCTGTCTTATTGACAGCTTCTTCCCAGCTGATGCCGTACAGCTCCATGCCCCAAGTAACCTCCGGCACCACTCGCTCGCCAACCGAGCCATTCCACGTTTGGGTAACGTTGACCTCGACCTCGTAAGGTTCGGCATCGAAGGGGATGATCGCACTGCTCTTGACCCGAATCTCTTTGAACTTGTCCTTGAGATACTGGAGCTTGCCGAACCTGGGGCGAGGAAGCTTCAACGAGAGTTGGGTGTCTGGCGCTACCTGGTCCTTGAATGAGACACATTGAAAAACGCTGAGTAGTTCTTTCTGTAGGGCCTGAGACATGTCGGTATCCTTCATGGCAAAAACACGAAAGTTCCAATCTAAACGTCTATGTCGAGTCTTGTCAGTATATTACCAGAGTGGCTCCAGTATTTCCATCAACTAACCTGTCAGGTGCAGAAACTGTCCAGTCGAGGCGCGGCCAGTCCTCTGGCTGCCTTATCATCGCGGTCATCATTTGGTCGCCAACAATTTCCGCGCTGACCTCATAGTTGTCCTTGAAGGTCATTGTCAAGTAGTCTCTCATCCTGACAGTATCCATGGTATGACGAATACCTCTTGACGGGTTCGAAAGAGCTTTGATGACGGGGTCTGCCATACGGACATCAGGGAGCCTGGATGTACATTATTAATGTGTGAACCGTCATTTCAGAAGAACTTTCCACGTACATGGTTCCAAGGGCTGCTCCTCCACGGAGGGCATATTGCTTCAAGGTTCTCTTGAAATCAGGGTATGGGAGCTGGTCGGGAGTTTTCCTTTTCTTCATGGTAATGTTCAGGCGCCCAAAGTTGACACTCATGCGCAGATCCTGCCCAAGAGCCATCAGGCTCTCTGCCACTTTCGGAATGTCACGTCCAACATCATCCAAGATACCTCGCACGACAGCTTTCTTGTCCTGCTTCCCCTTATCGCGCTGTGCGCTGATCACTTCTGGACGAGCACCAAGAGCCATGGAAACTGCCGCAAAATTGGACATGAAGAACGGAAACTGGACCAGCAAGTGGTTATGTTCATCATCTGACAGACGAAGGTCGTGGATGAGCCAGTTGAGGGCTTTCAAAGCTTCCTGCAGGCCGGTCATTTTGTAGCTTGCGAGGTTGAAGATGTGAGGCTCTTCGTTGGTGATCCAAGTCTCATTCTTGGCGCGGATCTTGTTTAAGATATCGGATTGATCTAATCCTTCAGGAACCAAGTGTTTGCCGGGAACCACAAGCTGGGCCTTCATCTCAGGTTAGTCGTGATCACGTTGGGTTAATAGGTACTTACTTCTAAGAGCTCGTCGTTTAGAGGGGGTACACCAAGGAACTGTTTGAAGGCTGCAGTTTCTGCTTCCTCCCGTCGTAGAGCCATAAGTCTCTGGGAGCTTGCCATAGTGTCAACCTTGACAAATTTGCTCCCTCCCCTCCCTTCTCCTCCTCCATAATTGCCTCTACCATTTCCTCTTCCTCGGTATCTGTCTGTGCCTCTCCCTCTATCTGCGTATTTCCCTCGATATCCTCCTCCCGGACCTCTTGCTTGGTTCCAGCCTCGGCCGCCGCCTCTACCCTGGGAACTCATCTCGGGGATGTTAACAGGTAAGATGTGATAGGGAAAAAAAGAAGCTTATTCGGAATGGCAATGACCGTGGTAAGAAAGGGAGGTGATTGAAGCAGGCCCTGCTCAATAGTAAAATTGCAAGAGCTTGTTTCTGAGATTGGGGAACCGAAGTACTTCACCACAAGCAGTGATGGAAAATGCGGAAGTTTGAAATAAGATAAAAACAGTGAAGTGACAGTGATTAAAGACAAACAAATCTAAGGCAGGTGCAAGCCGCTAACGGGCAGCTGCCGTTCGTTTGTGCCAGAATACGGACTTACACGCTCTAGTGGGCTTCCGGCCACGGCTCCAAGCATTGCAGTTAGGTCTTGTATTTAAGGAATTAGAACCAGAGAAGTGACGAGAAATAAGGGCCAGTCTGCGGAGCTTGAAGCCCTTACTAGATGCCTTTTATCTTCACATATAGCTTCAAGCCTAGAATGGATTGGCAACATCAGGAGTGGGGGAAGACGTTCACCAAATCACTCCTTTAGCCACTATAACAAAATTAGATATGCGATCTCTTTCTCTAAATTATCATTTGAAATCATCTTCTTCGCATTATGCGTTTATTGACTTTTCGAATTCCAAGCCTTGGTTTCTAGATTGGAGTTTGCTCCCTGTGGCACTCAGGGGGACCGTTCATGTATTTATCGGGGTTATGCATCTAACCCACATATGATGCTCTAGCCCGGCGCGTCTCCCAGACGCGTAAATGACCTACAGCCGAATTTCGCAGCAAGCCGCTCAAGACAGGGCAACCCGACATAGCTCCAATGCCCGCTCAAACGATCTCTCCGGCGCGCGAGAGCCCATCTCTACGCACTCGAAAACGTCGCGCACCACAAGGAGTCTCAAGAGAGGATTCGGACGACGAATTGGGTAGCGACGATCTGCCATGGGAATGGATCCACGAAACTCAGCCCGCTGATCGAAATGGGGAGGATGATGATGATGGCTCTGGAGAGCGCAAGAGGAGGAAGATCTCGGCCAACAAGATTGTTGGGGCTCGTATGGGTTCTTTTGAGTGTCGAGTAGGCGACTGTGTACTGCTCAAGGCAGAGGGTTCCAACGAAGCTTGGGTTGGCATCATCTGCGAATTCCTCGAAGATGATGGCGAGGCTGAGATGGCTGCCAACTTCATGTGGTTTTCGACACAAGCCGAGATTCGGAATAAGGACAAGAAGCGGACAGATTATCATCCGGTAAGGACAAAAGGATATTGTCAGCACCCAATAGCTTCGGTTAAGCTAACATTTTCCAGAACGAGTTGTATATCACACCTTCGTGGGATGTCAACCCCTTAGCTTCGATAAACGGCAAAGCAAAAGTCATGTCTCTGGATGCGTTTTTCCGACAATATCCCTCAGGCAAAATACCGCGCCAGTCGGCCGACTACGGGAAGACGTTTATCTGCCGTCGAGGCTGCAACACCAGGACCGCATCGTACACGGACGAGTTTATTTGGGAGGAGCTGCTTCACTCGAGCGAGGATGTCTTTAAGATGATTGAATTTGTCAAACAAGGGACAAAAGCTACGCGCCGTCGACGACGTGCGAGGAGCCAGTCCCCCCAGGACGACGTTTATCTCCCTGAAACTCCCTCCAAGACTGGGCGAGGAGGTACATCTACACCGCAGTCAAAACGAGGCTTGACCACGCCTGGCTCACGGAAAAAGTAAGCGTCTCTTCCATACATCACGTCTATTATCATGTTACTGACACTTCGCAGGGGTTCAAAGAAGCTCGAGTTTACTCCACTAGCCACCCGCAAGCTCTCCCCAAGCAATATCGAATCGTCACCATTCCAGCTTGCTCGCAATCGTCTTCACGTCTCCTCCGTACCTACAAGCCTACCGTGCCGGGAGGGCGAATTTTCCCTAGTCTACTCCCACCTCGAAGCCGCCATTAGCGACGGCGCTGGCAACTGTATTTACATATCGGGCACCCCTGGCACGGGCAAGACAGCCACCGTACGAGAAGTCATCGGTCGCCTTGAAGACTCCGTCAACTCGGATGAGCTAGACGATTTTATCTTTGTGGAGATCAATGGCATGAAGATCACAGACCCTCATCAATCGTACACGCTTTTATGGGAGGCCCTCAAGGGTCAGAGAGCGAGTCCGGCGCAGGCGCTCGACATGCTGGAGCGCGAGTTCAGTAACCCAAGTCCTAGGCGGACGCCCTGCGTTGTGCTTATGGACGAGCTCGACCAGTTGGTTACCAAGAACCAGGCTGTCATGTACAACTTTTTCAATTGGCCGACTCTTCGCCATAGCCGACTTATTGTGCTTGCTGTGGCGAACACTATGGATCTACCAGAACGAACCCTTAGCAACAAGATCAGCAGTCGTTTAGGTATGAGATCTCGCCTCGAGGCAGTCGTCATTCAGAAGCTAATCAAGTTTTGCCCCCAGGCCTCACACGCATCACTTTCCCAGGATACAATCATGAACAGCTGATGAAGATTATACAATCACGTCTAGAGGGTGTACCGGGAGACATTGTGGATCCAGATGCAGTTCAATTCGCTAGTCGAAAAGTAGCCGCTGTGAGCGGCGATGCCCGGAGAGCCCTGGATATCTGCAGACGGGCTGTTGAGCTTGCGGAAAGCGATGTCCAAGGAGATCCAAGCACCCCGAGCAAAACTGGCCGTGCGGATGGCACCCCAGGAAAACCAAAAAGCGGCCGAGTCACCATTGCCACTATCAAGAAGGCCATCAATGAGGCAACCACCAATCCCATCCAACAACATCTTAAAAGTCTACCACTAGTATCGAAGCTCCTCCTGGCAGGCCTCGTCATTAGGATACGCCGGACTGGCCTCCTAGAAACAACATTCGGAGAGACTCTAGATGAGATACATCGATCCAATCTCAAAGCTCCATCGTCAAATTCGGGGCTCGCTCATATCCTTCCTGGCGGCACCAAGGCCGGCCAGGCACAAGAGAGAAGCCGTCCCGCCCATATCCACACCGCCGCACTCGAGCTGGTGGCAGCTGGTCTTGTGAATCTCGAGTCACAGCGCGCAGAACGCTCGAACAAGCTGCGCCTAGCTATTGCGGAGGACGAGGTGAAGATGGCGCTGCGCGAAGACCCGGAGCTGAGGTTGTTAGGTATCGGGGTATAGATTAAATAGTATTTAGATCCTCAGAACATCATCTCACATATGTCGATGAGATGAGCCTCTTGAGTGTAAATATGTCATTTGTACCATCCATCAAAATTTCCGATGGGCCAGCGAGGGCGTCCATTGTAGCGGATGGCTTTCGGGAGAGGCTTTCTCATCCGGCTTCCAGATTTTGACTGTAGAAACAACGATTAGCCGAGCTCTTTGAGTCCACACAGAGATGTACTTACTCGTCTTGTCAGCCTCACCGCAGATGAGACGCAGACCAGAACGGTCGAATGTCGAGCTCATAATACCGGCCTCAGCATCCAATGAACCAGGCTGAGCAGTAGTGTCGAGCGCCTGGAAGCGGTGTCCTGTCTTCCAGTCCCAGAAACTCATCGAACCATTATCGGCTAAGTAGTGTTAGTGTTGTGTCTTTTAGTTATAAGGAAGAAAGAGGATCTGTGCTTACCGCCTGAGAAGAATACGTTGTTCTGGTTGACGCTCATGGTGTTGATAATGGCATTGTGCCCCTCGAAGTTCTGCATGAAAGCGCCCTCCGGACACTTCCACTGCTTGATGCTCCCTGTACTTCCCGACGCGAACGTGAACTCAGTCGGATGCGTAGCTAGGGCGCGCACACCCTTCTTGTGATGAGTGAGAACGCCCATAGCCTTACCTGCTGCCAGATCCCACATCCGTACAGTGGAATCTAAGGATCCAGTGATAACCTGAGGATCAGCCTCCTGGCACACAAGATCAGCCACAGTTTGGGTATGCCCAGAGAGAACATGAATATTGCTCCTCGTCCGCATATCCCAAACTCGGGCAACACCATCTCTTCCGCCAGTGACTAGTACATCAAGGGTAGGGTGAAGCGCCAGTGTGTAGACGCCACTCAGATGACCGTGATAATGTCGAATAACCTTGTTTGTCTCAAGATCCCAACATTTGACCATCTTATCCTCACCGCAAGAAAATAGATAGGGATGCCTCGGGGAGACGGCCAGCCCACGAACGGTACTAATGTGACCAGTAAGAGTCAGTCTCAGAGAGCCTGTAGCCAAATCCCAGATCTTGATAGTGCGGTCACCAGCACCGCTAGCGAACCACTTATTCCCTGGCTCGACAGCCAAAGCGCGCACCCAGCCCAAGTGTCCAGAGATAACACGCATAAGCTTCCACGGCGGATGCCACTCCGGCTTGCTCTGCTGGAACTGACCTGCCCCCCTTGTAGTCAAGCTCATATTCTGCGCTCCCGCTCCTTGTGCCACGCCATTCTCTGCTGCTGCCACACCCGCCGCATCGCCTGCTCCTCCAGAAGGTCCTTCCAACAGCTTTTGCGCCGGCCTCCTGGCCACAGCGTTGCTTACGCCTGGCCCAGCGGCCTTCTTCTTGGGTTTCTGCCCGGGCTGCTTCGCGGCGATAGATGCCGGTAAAGTTTGAACGTTGGAATACTCGGATTGAAACCTGCGCTTCATGATGGGGTCTTCGAACGCGTCTTCTAGCTTCTGGCGCTTGTTGGCTGTAGCGGAAGATGGCGCTGGGGAATGCGCGTAGAGCTGCCGCGAGGCGGACGCATTTTGCGTTACGAGGGAGTCGAGATGGGGCGCATCTTGTGGCGCCCTTTGTGTCTCCATCGCGGGCGGTTTATCGGACGGAGGGAAGGTGGTTGGGTGAATTTGAAGGTATTGGTGGAATTAGGTGATGGTCGAGCAGCTGGATCTACAAGAAAAGTTGAAGGCTATGGTACTTGCGCAGCGGTATGTGGCGCTAAAAGATCTATTGTGGCTAGTGCAAGTGGTGCCACACTCTGTCGGTGCTGGTACAGTACTAAGTGCGGCTAGCATTTAATAGTACTGGTGTAAGGCAACACCAGACCCTACGCCATCTCAACTCACGGACAAGAACCACGCCTGTGTAATGATCGTATGACTTGTCGTCTTCAATCTCGGAGGGCTTTTATATTAGTCACTCTTGCAGTCAAACAGAAAAGGATCACCTCAATATGGCCTCGGAGGACGACAAATTCCCATTACACACGGCAGCACGGCTTGGACAAGGTAGGTGGCAACCATCATCACTAGCATCCTCATGTCAGGTCAGTAGCTTACAAAACCTAAAGTCAGCGTCGCTGAAGGGCTTCTAAAGGTAGAACTTCCCTTTAACATCAAATCCATATGCAACCGACTAACCTAAGTATACAGACCAACCCAAAGCTCTCGAAACGCAGGGATGATGATGAGCGATGTCCTATCCACTGGGCTGCCTCATCTAACAACTTCGACATCGTTGTCATGCTAGCAAACCAGTCCAGCTTCGACCCAGACATTCAAGTATTACCACCATTATCTTCTTCTCATACAGGTACTCCGAATTTGACTAACTCCCATTCAGGATGGTAGCGGGTGGACGCCCCTCATGATCTCGGCCAGCGTCCCGGAGAGCGAACAAGTCCTCAACCTCCTTCTGCAAAAAGGCGCTGATGTCAACGAGAAAAGTAACAACCCTCCACCCAGTTCACGCAAGTTCTCATAATAGTAGCGAGGCTAACACAATCTCCTTTCAGATTCTAGCGGAAATGTGAGTCTCACCACTCTTCCGAACCGCCCCGGCTCTGGTGTAAGTAAGACAGCTGACACAGAACCCCAGACAGCTCTGCACTTCGTAGCCTCCAAGAAGAACATCGACGTGGCTCGCTTGCTCGTTGAGCACAAAGCTTCAACTCGTGTTCGAGACCGTCGTGGCCAGTACGCCATCCACCGCGCTGCGGCTGTGGGATGCGACCCGATTATCAACCTTCTGCTCCGCAACAGGAGCCCTCTGGATGCGACAGACGACGATGGCTTCACGCCTCTGCACCACGCTATCATTGAAGGCCATGGTGAGTCTATCCTTCATCTATCAATCAACGGGCTTGTTGCTTTAGGTGTGCTCGAGGAACACGGGCAGTATATAGCACAAGGGTAACTCAACGACTGACTATTCACAGGTGACACGGCAGTAACATTGCTCAAAGAAGGCGCCGACTTCACAATCAAGAATAGCGAAGACATGGTTCCTCTAGACCTCGCCCCCGACAAGGAGGTATGTAATTTCTCTAAATGCTTTCTCTTCCACTCCTACCCCCCGGACAAAGTCCTTTTCAACTAACCGAGAAAAACAAAAAAAGGTACGCCGGTATATAATACAAGGGGCAGAAAGGGAGGGCATCGAGCTAGTAGAATAGCTGAAGCTCCCAGCACCAACCATAGCCTCTCCAAAGACAGGTCTGAAATGAATAAAAATGACAAAAATGTTCAGAAAGAAGATGATCCCGCTCAGGTTTAGTCAAATCAGATTTGGCGTCGCTTTTTTTTATTTCACCGTCTGTTGCACGAGATCCCGATACATTTCCTTGACGTCCTGCACATCCGCACGAAGCTCCTCCACTAGTTCGCTCTTTTCTCCCAGGAGCTCCAGGGTCGTCTGGTAGCGGGAGTTGATGTCCTCCAACTCCTTCTCTAGGTCCTCAACCTTGGATGCTGCCGCCTTGGCTGTCTCAATCTCCTTCATGAGACCGACCATATCTGACCGTGCTTCATCCCTCTGGCTGCACACGCGTGTCATCTCTTCTTTCGCAGCTACCTTCTCGCCTTCTAAGCGTCTAATGGCCGCGCTCATTCGTTCCACTAGTTGCACCGAGGGACCAGCACCAACTGTTGATACAGAGACCATGTCTTGTGCCACGTTGCGCGGTGATGAGGGAACCTTGTCTTCGGCCAGGTCTTCGCGTCCTGCTAAAGACGGGGAGGCCATGTTCATCGGGTCGCTTGGCGGTTCGAATGGCGAGAAGGGAGAAGGAGCCGGCACCGATCCAACGTTGGACAAGGCACTAGATCGTCCAGGTGGTTGACTTGACATCCGACGGCTGCTATCCAGGGGACTATCGGGTATACTGCCGACGGGAGTCCGTCGTGTCTTGCCAGGTGCTTGGAAGCCCATAAGATCTGAGCTAAATGTGCGAGTGATGGAGAGCAACGGTGACTCAGGTCGGCTCTGAATCCTGGGTGATGGCACAGGAGCATCGTCCGCCCATGGTCGACGCTCAGACTCACCCTGGAAATCTCGAGCGGCTGCTTTCTGCTGCTTCTCCAAGTCAGAGCGAGCTTGCTCGAGTGCTGTTTCCGTGGCCTTGGAAGAGGAGCGCAAGGAAGATAGCTGTTCACGGCAGGATTCTAATTCCTGCTTGGTTGATGCTAGCTCCGGTTGGATGGCCTGAAGGTCATCTTCTAAGCGACGGGAGCGGCTGGCCTATGGGATTGTTAGCTTCAAAACCCTTAAACCAAGTAAACAAAGTGGAAGAAAACATACAGCATCACGAGCCTTCTTCCTCATCTCCGACTCCCGGCGCTGAGCCTCGTCCCTCTCCTTCTCAAGATTAGCCACCTTAGCAAGAAGAGAGGCCTCAATGCCCTGCCAGTTGTCACTAGCAGTAGCATACTGCGACTGCAAAGTCTCAATCTGCCTTATCAGCTTGACCTGTGAATCGCCGCCCACGCCCGAAGAAGCCTCCTCTGCGACCGCGCGCATAGCCTCCATCTTGCTCTCCATATTCTTCAACTCGGTCTTCATCTCCGTCTCCATCCTTGTACTGCGCTGCGTCGCACGCTCCAGCTTCTCTCGCCACTCTACTTCTTCCATCTTGGCCTTGTCCGCTATTGCTTCCTTGTCCGCTTTGAGGGCTGCATTTGTCTCTTCGAGCTCCTTCTGCTTCTGTCGCTCTGCTGCGATGGCCTTGTTGTGGGCCTCGGTAGCGGCAGCTTCGGCCTTCTCCGTCTTAGTCTTTACATCTTGCTCTAGCTTGCGCATGGCTTCGTCCTTCGCTGTCCTCTCCTTCTTTAACGTGTCGATCTCCTTTTGTAGAGCTGCTGTTGCTTTGCGTGCCTCTTCTTGCCGCCTCTCCTTCTCTTCACTTCCGTCTAACCGATTCCGCAGCGCCTCGGCATCAGCAACCGCTTTATCCTTGCCTTTTCTCAGCTCTTCAGCCTGCTTCTCATTCTCTGCCATCTGCTGCCGTAGCTTCTTGATCGATGTTCTGAATTTTTGCTCCGTATTTGAGAGCTTCTGCCCTTCCTCCATTAATAGGGCAATCTTCTCGTCCTTCTCAGCAAGCTTGCGCTCTGCGCTTCCAGAAGCTGCTGAAGCCGCTGACTTCTTGGCTGATTCCGCTGCCGTCTTGGACAGGTACTGTAGCTTAGACTGCAAAGAGTCGATTCGTTCCACGTATTCTTGGATCTCTTCTTCTTGCCGTGTCTTCATTTCTTCCACCGTCTTTGTCAGCTCGGCCACCTCTGCGCTGCTCTGCACTGTGATTCCCGGCGGAGAGATGTCTCTTGTTTCCGCCTTGGTCCCTGCAGATTTGTCTATTTGAACTTGCGGCTCATTTATGGCTTCGCTCGTCGGGGCTTCGGTGTCGTTTTTCGTTTCAGAGTCTGGTAATTTGTTTGGAGCATCCGTCGTCGTTTCCCCGTCGGCGGTAGCCTTCTCATCAGTCGGGTCCTGAGTCACTGCCTCGGAGGCATCCGCAGGCGCAACTGCTGCTCCCCCAGCAGGACTACTGGCCGCTTCTTCCTCTTCCTCCTTCTTCTCGCCATTGGCAGCAGTGGCAGAGGCGTCCATTGACGGTCTATCGATCGAGTCTCGGCTGTCGAAGGAGCTCCGCCCTGAGGGCGAGGCATGTGATGGGGACGACTTGCCGGCCATGGCTTTGGCCAGTCTAGCCTGTAAGCGGTCATTTACACGTGTATTTGACGAAGACCTTGGTGGAGCTGCTATGCGATTTCAACATTAGCTTATTTCCAACCCTCAAGCCTTTTCTGGGCCTTCCCAAGGCGCAAAGCAGTATTTTTCTCACCAGGTTTAGCAGGAGCCTTCGCAGCAGCACTATCAGTGGAAGAAGAGGCAGCAGGTTCAGCAGGCTTAGGCACCTCCATCTGAGCCTGCTGCTTAGGCTGTTTATTGCTAGACGACGGCGCCCGGGACCACTCATCCTCGTCGCTGCTACCGCTGCCGTCGTCAAGCATATTGTCCAGACGGGACTCCATGCCCGTGACAGCGCTGGAGAGGAAGTAGCCCCATCTTGACTGTCCCGGCTTGCTGGGAGCAGCCATTGTGCTGGAAGATGTGCAGCCGCCTGGGCTGGGTTTTGCGTGTCCTCACGCGCGTCGTTGTCGGGTTATTCGGTATGCGTCTTTGAGGTTCGGGACGGGTAGGAGCTATGGTAATGGTCTCATCTAGTAGTAGGAGTAAAAAAAGCAAACGAGATAGTAGCAGGAATTAGATATCAGCTACCTCGGGAACGAGTCTAGTAATTACTAGTAGGTAGTAGATAGTGGTTGAGTTGGTGATGGAGGGTGCGCTTCCCGGCGGGTGTTGGTGGGTAGGTATGCTAAGGTACGGAGTTATTCGTAGCTGTCGTTATTAGGTATAGGTAGCTGGGCTGGGATGGGTTGGGGAAATTTAATTTAGTGCTGAGTGACGAATTGCGCGTCCAACCAAGTACTTAGTTACTAAATTAATATGCGCTTTTGATGGTGGGATTATTTATTCCATGCCCATAGGTAGTAGTCATACTAAGAGACCCAGCACGTAATACCAGAATCTGCATATCTTACCTTACCTTACCTTTCCTTGCTAAATCTCTACTACAATAACTGTACTATGAATCAAAGCTAGCTGGCAGAATTCCCGTTCCTTTAATAAAATTGTCCTCAAATTTAAGACACGAAGAAACCGGTACCGGTGCACTTTTTACATGTACGAGTACTACAAGACGCACCAACCGTTACAGGACAGCTTGGCATTTTGAAACAAACATGGGGGGTTCGCAATGGCGTGCCCACTGTGCCGCCTAGTCGAGTCAAGGTGACACGATCCTTTGGCCCAGCTTGGAAATTGGTAGCGGGCCATGTGGCCGGATCTTATGTGCGTACGGCATAATACTATTAATACTTTGATTCCTTCTTATATTCATACTCATGATTAGCAAGGCATAATTTCATCTTCTCATTGAATGTTTTCACTCTACTTAGTAACTATTAGTACCGCTGCGTTGCTTACAGGACTTAAGTGGTGAACCTTGTACTATATTGACGTACTATTCTAACCGGGGTCGACAATATGAGGAAACCACATCATATTGGACAACAGCACAAATTACGAGACTCAGCGGGCTTCCATCGTAACATAATCCATTACTCGTCACTGCTAAATAATCTCTAAATACTCATTGATTGGGTATCCTCCAGTGTCGTACAAGACAAAGTCCTCCTCGGTGGGTATCAACTGCTAAAAAGCCGCCAAAGAGCCAATATGCTCTCGTACAACACAACAAAGCGGGCACAGGCTGTGAAGCCATGCCTTTCGGGTCTAACATGAATTCATTGCCAACCAGGACACCATTGCCATGCAAAGTTTCTTTTGGAAATCCAGGAAAAAGACCAATCCCGCTCGGCAGGCCAGCAGCCGGAATGGGGAACGACCCCTGAAATGCAAGGTTAAAAAGAAAAAGAGAAAAAAAAATAGTAAAGAATCCAAAAACTTCCACACGCTTGCGCTTCTAGATCAAGACAGACCAAAGTGATGCACACTTAATCGAAACACGCAATCTGTAAACAAGATCGGCACAAATTATCCTGCAAGCTTCTTCCACCAGCTTGTGCGAGGCGTTGTGGTGGTATCGCCGAAGAACGAGTTGCGTTGTGATGGTCGCTCATCGCTGCCCTCAGAGGCAGCCACACGCTTCTCGCGCTCACGCTCGCGATCGTCACGACGTCGCCGTCGCCGATGATCATCACCTTCATCCGCCGTCGCCTCTTCTTTGGCACGTCTGCGTGCGCGACGAGCTTCTCGACGAGCTTGCTGCTCCTCGCTCATCTCGGGTGGTGGTGGCGGAGGCGCGTCCGAATGATCCTTGACCCATGAAGAGGTACCCGAGTGAGGCCAAGTGTTGCCGTCCTTGTCGCGACGACGGTGTTTGCGGGGATACACTTGGCCCTCATCACCAGTCTCCTCAGCATGGCGACGGCTTCTCCGTCCAGAACGATCACCTTCCTTTGTTCCGCGTCGTGCGTCGCGTCTCCGGCGACGCTCAGCTTCGTCTTCCATAGGATCAACCTGGTGTGACCGGCGGCGCTCACGCTTGGAGGCTCTGCGCTCGGTCTCGTCGGCTTCTTCAGCTGCCGCAGCGGCAGCCTCTCTCTCCTTACGAACGCGACGCCTCTCTGCTCGTCGAGCTTCCTTTTCCTCATCTTCCCGTCGTTGCTCGTCCTCACGCTGGCGAGCGGCTCGGCGCTCGGCGCGGCGGGCTTCCCGATCTGGATCATCTTCACGCTTTCGTGTTCGTTCACGGCGTGGCTCCTCCTTGGGAGCTTCCGCTGCCGCAGCAGCAGCCTCGCGCTCGGCTCGCTTGGCACGCCGTGCGGCGCGACGAGCTTCACGCTCAGGGTCGACCATAGGCGTGTCTGCGTCTGTAGCGGCTGCTCTGCCTTCGTCGTCCGTAGTCGCATATGTGCTGCGACGCTTGAGTTCGCCCCGTTCCGCCTTGGGTGTCATCAAGCCGCTGAAGAGACCGGAGATCCCACCCTTCTTAGAGCCGGAAGCCCCTCGCTTCAAAGGCGTTTCGGTTGAATTGCCAGCATCAGTCATGTTGACATCTTCGTCCATTGTCGTCGCCCGCCTGCGACGGCGCTCAGGTTTCTCTGCAGGAGCTTCGGGTTCAGTAGGGGCATCATCCTCTACGGCGCGCGATCTGCGAGACTTCTTCTTGCTGCCTGACTTGTCGGCACCAATACCCAGAATTTTAGCCGCCTTCGAGGAGACATCTGGCACTTCTTCTGGTGGTGGGGACATGAGCCCATTGACGTCCACCGAGTTACGGCGCGACGACCTTGGGTTGCCGCTGGACCGCTTCTCCCTGGTTGACATGGTCCTCGAAACGGGCGGAGTACTGGTGAACATGCCAGAAAGTCGGTTGCGCCCCGGAGTCTTTTCTGCTCGTTCGGCGCGCTCAGCCTTATCGGACGTGGACCCCTTGGAAGAGGCAGTCTTCTCCTTGTCCCTTTCTTCCTTTTCAGCGGACCTCGATGGCTTCTCAGCCTTGGATCGGGATGACTTCTTCTCCCTGCCTTCCCTGCCCTCTCTAGCCTCCTTGCCCTCCTTGCCTTGCGAAGTCGCAGTCCACTTGCCCCAGGAAGATCCGTCGCGATTGATCTTCGGGCGTTCTTTCTTGGAGGACTTGGGCTCAGGAGGCGGGGACACAGGCGGGTCCGGCACCGCCGGGGGAGGAGGCGGAATAGGGTCGACTGCAGCCTTCTTGCTCTTCTTGCTCTTCCTCTCCTTCTTAGGGGACATTTCAGCTACAGGAGCAGCTGGGTCATCCTCTTCAGGCTCTTCGGGAAATGTGCCAGGAAGTTCTGAGGCTTTTCTGCTCCTCCTGGAAGAAGGGGGAGGGGGGTCTTCCGGTACAGGTGCGTCCTCAGCGACTGGTGCGGACCGGGACTTCTTCTTAGACTTAGAGCGCTTCTTGTCCTCAGTGGCTGATTGTGGTTCGGGTGGTGGGGAAGGCGGCGCAACTACTTCGGGCTCCGGCGCCGGCTCTTCGGGTTCAGGTGCAGCTTCAAACGCCTTGAGTCTATCGGTAATTCTGCCTCCAAAACCTTTACGAGACGATGATTTCATCCCGTCCTCTGGAATGGGTGTCGTGTCCTCCGGGTTCATGGCATCTTCCAGAACTATTGGATGAGTCAGCTATAGAAATCAAATTTCGGATCGTACCGCAGATATGTTGGGGTAGGAGACGGGGCGACGCCATGGCGCGTCGCAGGGTCTCACTGTCGCACGCGAAATTGCACCCCGGTCACATTTGTGATTAGATTGCGGTGCCACCAGCCTGGATCAGGACCAAGACCAAGGGGCGTAGCGCCGTACAAGGCAGTGCCAGGCTAGGGGAAATTCGAGAACGGGACCAGAACGGGACCATGTGTTCGTAGTACCACTTAAACAAGGAAAGGGGGAAATTAAGGAATTGAACATACCTTTCTTGGACTTTTTGGAACCACCCAGACCCCAGAAGCTGAATGCATCGCTCGACGGTTGCTTGCGATCACGATCAACTTCAGCAAGAAGCTTATCCACTTCTGCGGGGTCCAGCTCCGGCTCCGGCTCCGGCTCTGGGGCCGCTGCGGCCGCTTTCTCTTCGGCCCTCTTGTCGGCCTTCTCTTTAAGGACATCGTATCGTTCACGGTCCTTCTTCAGCAGCTTACCTCCGCGCTTTGCCTTCTTCATCTCGAGAGCTTCCAATTCTTCATCCTCAGCAGCAATCTCAGCGGCCGCAGCATCCTCTGCTTCTTTCGCAGCGGCAGCGGCAGCCTCGGCTTCGGCCGCGGCCGCAGCGGCAGCTTCAGCTTCACCTCCGGCGTCATCTGGTGGTGCTTCGGCAGCAGGAGCTTCAGCAGCCCTTTGATCGGCGCGCTCTTTGAGGATCTCATATCTCTCCCGCTCACTCTTCTTCGCCAACTTACCCTTCTTGGCCTTCTTTGCCTCAAGTTCCGCCAGCTCTGCTTCTTCGGCCGCTACCTCAGCGTCCTCAGCTTCTTTCGCGGCAGCCTCCTCAGCGGCCTGGGCGGCTTGTTCCTCAGCCTCCTTGGCTACCTTCTCCTCCGCTCTCTTGTCCGATCGTTCTTTGAGATAGGCGTATCTCTCACGTTCGGCCGATCTCGCGAGCTTGCCCTTCTTGGCTTTCTTAGCCTCTAGCGTGGCAAGTTCATCTTCCTCGGCTGCAATGTCGGCTTCATCAGCCTCAGGTGCAGGTGCTTCCGGCTCAGGTGGAGGGGCTTCCTCAGCGGGAGGCTCAGGCTCAGGCTCGGGTTCAGGCTCAGGTGCAGCAGCGGCTTCCTCGGCCTCTTTCGCGGCCTTTGCCTCAGCCCGCTGATCCGCCCGTTCTTTTAACAGCGTATATCTTTCGCGATCAGCGGACTTGGCAAGTCTTCCCTTCTTAGCCTTCTTAGTCTCAAGGTCGGCTAATTCCTGTTCCTCCGCTGCGATCTCAGCCTCATCGACCTCGGGTGCAGCCGGCTCCTCTGGTGGCGGAGGTTCAGCTTCCGGTTCAGCTTCCGGCTCGGGAGCTGGCTCTGGCTCTGGCTCTGCAGCAGCCTTTTCCTGTGCCCTTTGATCTGCCCGCTCCTTCAAGACCTGGTATCTTTCACGGTCTGCGGACTTGGCAAGACGACCTTTCTTAGCTTTCTTCGTCTCCAAGTCCGCAAGCTCCTGTTCTTCAGCGGCGATCTCGGCCTCATCAATTTCGGGGGCCGCGGGAGGATCTTCCGCAGGTGGTTCAGGTTCGGGCTCGGGCTCGGGCTCGGGCGCTGCCGCCTCCTGTGCAGCCTTTTCTGCAGCCCTCTGATCAGCCCGCTCTTTGAGAACCTGATACCGCTCGCGGTCAGCTGACTTGGCTAGTTTGCCTCGCTTCGCCTTCTTCGCTTCGAGGTCGGCAAGCTCTTGTTCCTCGGCAGCAATCTCAGCCTCATCAACTTCTGGAGCAGCTGGAGGGTCGTCTGCAGGTGGCTCAGGCTCAGGCTCGGGTTCTGCTTCTGGCTCAGGGGCAGCTTCTGCCTCTTTGGCTGCCTTCTCCGCGGCTCGCTGCTCGGCTCGCTCTTTCAGGACCTGATATCTTTCGCGGTCAGCTGACTTGGCAAGCTTACCTCTCTTAGCCTTCTTGGCTTCGAGATCAGCAAGTTCTTGCTCTTCAGCAGCGATTTCAGCTTCATCAACTTCCGGAGCGGCAGGTTCCTCAGGAGCAGGCTCAGGTTCAGGTTCAGGCTCGGGTTCAGCGGGAGGGGCAGCCTCGGCTTCTTTAGCAGCCTTCTCTTCAGCCCGCTTCTCGGCCCGTTCTTTGAGAACCTGGTACCTTTCTCGATCGGCAGACTTTACCAATTTGCCTCGCTTAGCCTTCTTGGTTTCGAGATCGGCGAGCTCCTGCTCTTCAGCAGCAATTTCAGCATCATCGACTTCTGGGGCGGCAGGCTCCTCAGGAGCGGGCTCGGGCTCTGGCTCAGGTTCAGGCTCAGCAGGGGCTTCAGCGGCAGCCTCTGCCTCTTTAGCGGCTTTCTCCTCCGCCCGCTTGTCAGCCCGCTCTTTGAGAACCTGGTACCTTTCCCGATCAGCCGATTTGGCTAGTTTGCCACGCTTAGCTTTCTTCGTCTCGAGATCAGCGAGTTCTTGCTCCTCGGCCGCGATCTCGGCTTCGTCTACTTCGGGCGCTGCAGGCTCTTCTGGAGCTGGCTCTGGCTCGGGCTCTGGCTCGGGCTCAGCGGGAGGGGCGGCCTCTGCTTCCTTAGCTGCTTTCTCTTCAGCTCGCTTATCGGCGCGCTCTTTTAGAAGCGTATAGCGTTCGCGATCGGCCGATTTGGCTAATCTTCCCTTCTTAGCCTTCTTCGTCTCCAGATCTGCAAGCTCTTGCTCCTCAGCGGCAATTTCAGCCTCTTCCGCCTCTCGGGCAGCAGCGTCGTCAGCATCGGGTGCAGGAGGCTCTGGAGCTTCCTCGGGTGGAGGTGGAGGAGCGGCATCCTCTGCTTCCTTAGCTGCCTTATCTGCCGCTCGTTTCTCAGCGCGGTCGAGAAGAACTTGATATCTGTCCCGATCCGCCGACTTGACAAGTCTGCCTTTCTTTGCCTTTTTAGTTTCGAGCTCAGCGAGTTCCGCTTCTTCTGCCGCGATCTCAATCTCCTCGGCTTCGCGGGCGGCAGCATCTTCGTCGTTCGCGGGAGGTTCCTCAGCTTCTGGGGCAGGAGGCTCCTCAGGCGGGGCAGCAGCTGCCGCCTCTGCAGCAGCCTTTGCTTCGGCACGTGCGTCGATGCGTTCCTTGAGAAGATTGTATCGATCACGGTCTGCGGATTTGACTAAACGACCCTTCTTAGCCTTCTTGACCTCGAGCTCAGCAATCTCCGCTTCATCTGCCGCAGCCTCAGCCTCCTCGGCCTCACGAGCAGCTGCATCAGCATCTGGTTCAGCAGGAGCTTCTTCAGGCGGGGCTTCCTCTGGAGGTGGTTCAGCTGCAGCGGCCTCTTCAGCCTCCTTAGCTGCTTTTTCCTCAGCTCTTCGTTCCGCGTTGGCTTTGAGAACCTCGTAGCGCTCCTTGTCCTTCTTAAGTGACAATTTGCCCTTTTTGGCCTTTTTAGTCTCCAGAGCGGCGAGTTCCTCCTCTTCGGCAGCAATTTCGAAAGCTTCTGCTTCAAGCCTAGCCTTTTCTTCCTCATCGACGGCTGGTGGAGGGTCTTCGACTGGTGGGGGAGGTGGCTCTTCGGGCTCGGCGGCAGCAGCCTCTTCAGCCTCCTTAGCTGCTTTTTCTTCAGCTCTTCGGTCGGCATTGGCTTTAAGGACTTCATAGCGCTCTTTATCTTTCTTCAGCGCCAGCTTGCCCTTCTTAGCCTTTTTGGTTTCAAGGGCGGCGAGTTCCGCTTCCTCGGCAGCTATCTCGAAGGCTTCGGCTTCTGCCTTAGCATTGTCTTCGGCCTCTTGGTTGGCTACAGCTGCGTCATTTGCCACCTGCTCTTCTGCCTCCTTGGCTGCTTTTTCTTCAGCTCTCCGATCGGCGTTGGCTTTCAGAACCTCGTAGCGCTCCTTGTCCTTCTTAAGTGACAATTTGCCCTTTTTGGCCTTCTTGGTCTCCAAAGCGGCGAGCTCCTCTTCCTCAGCAGCTATTTCGAAAGCTTCCGCATCAGCCTTGGCTTTGTCCTCTTCTATTGCATGTTAACTCTGCTGCATAAACGTAAAACGCAGCATCAACTTGTAGTGGCAACAGAAACTATTGGCATGAGACCATGTTCACGATGACTCCCAAATGCTCGTAGATGTTGCCTTTGCAAGGAGAATGAGTAGACTTACCAGTGGTATCATTCTTTGTTCCAAGATCCCATGTGTCGTCTCCATCGTCAGCCCAAGAGAACGTGCTCTTCTTTTCTTTCTTCTTCCCGGTTCCCCAGGAGCTGAAGAAGTCATCGTCGCCGCCACCACCTGTGGGGGTATCATCCAATTGGATCAAATCATCGGTGGCCTTCTTGTCTTTGCCCTTCTTGGCCCCACCCCAAGTATCCCAGATATCTGCATCATCCTTGGGAGGGTCTTCGGGGACTGGGTCGTCGAATAAGGAGTTCTTCTTCTTCTTATCCTTCTTGCCAGCACCCCAAAAGTCCCAGCCGTCTTCAGCTTTGGCCTTATCCTTTGGTTCGTCGTCAGCAAAAATTGAGTTCTTTTTCTTCTTACTGCTGCTGAGGCCCCATCCAAAGTCGTCATCCATGGTGGTAGCGGCTGGTGGGTCTGCTGGAGGTGTTTCCGCGATGTCGTCAAACAGACTGGTCTTTTTCTTCTTGCTGTTTTTGGTAGTCACGGCCCCCCAAAAGTCATCCGCTGGAGGCGCATCAGGTGCGGCAGGAGGATCAGAGGTACCAAAGTCGTCCAGAAGACTTGTCTTCTTCTTGTCCTTCTTGGCTCCACCCCAGGTATTCCAGATGTCATCGTCGTCCTTTTTGTCAGCCTTCTTATTACCCCAGCCCCAAGTATCGCCGGCCCCTGTGATATCCTGGCTGTCGTTCTCCGGTTCGGGGTCCCAGAGGCTGTTCTTCTTCTTCTTATCCTTTTTGGTGGTCGTCGCGAAGCCCCAATCGTCCCCGCCCGCGGCCTTGTCGTCCGGTTCGTCTATGGAGCCAAAAGAGAATGTCGACTTGTCTTTCTTTTTGGGCTTACTCCAGGGATTGGCGTCGTCGCCTCCGCCTCCGGGGTCTTTGTCGCCCCCGCCGGACCAGTCCCATGTACTGCCACCTGTATTCCACTTAGTTCCCCATGATCCAAAATGGTTTTGTGTGTCCGAAGTACCGAAATTAAGGTCCAGCTTGCCTCCAGTGTCATCGCCCAGCTTGATTTCCTGGAAAGTATCGGTGCCAAAATCGGACGTCGGGATATCAGGCAGTCCGCCCTTCTTCTTTGACTTGGCGGTCGTAAACGTAGCCCAGTCGTCGTCGCCGCCGCCTCCGCCATCACCAGCGCCGTTGTTCCCAGGGTCGCCGCCGCCACCACCGCCTCCATCACCGCCATCGCCACCGCCATTGTCGTCCTTCTTCTCATTGTTGTCGTTGAAGTTCATTGGAGTGGCAGCAGCCTTCTTTTTCTTCTTTGCGTGGTCACGGAAGCCATCCTGCGAATTGAAGTCGATGGTAGTATCGGCGGTTGGGTCTCCCAGCAAGTCGTTCTCCTGACGACGTTGTCTAATGATGGGTTCGGCACGTGCGGGGCATGCGTCTTGTCCGGGCGACTCGCGGCGATGGGCGAATCTATCGGTTTCCGAGGGATCCATAACATTCTCGGAGCACTCCGGAGGCTCATCGTTACGGGATAACCGCCTGGGCCATACCGGCGATGGCTCGGGAAATTTAATGGCTTTTTCAGCGGTGATTATCGACGATGGCAAGATCGACTGTTTCTGGAGTAAGTTAGTTCAAGTAGAGCGTTTAAACTTCACCGGCGACCAGAGGCTGAAGAAGCTTGCTTGAGCGTTGTGGCTGCTGTTCGGCCCGCGAGTCAAAACCGCACCGTTACAAGCCAACAAAGCTCGGAGCGGGTAAGAATGGGGAACTGTAGCTGAGCAGGCTTCGACCTCTCGCGCCCAGATCGGAAGATAAGACGCAGAATCAAAACAATGTGAAAAAAAAAAAAGTCAACATACTAGAACATTGTGCCTGTTGATTTGCCAAGCTTGGGCGATCAAGCCCAGCTGAGCACGTAAGTAACGATCATCCCACCCAGTCTGCCATGTCTGGTTGACTGGCGAGCCACAACCGTTTCCTAAGGAGCTTTCGGTGAACGCCAACACCTCGGCCGCGGCCATTGTGGAAGATGGAGCTTGTTTCCTCGTGGCAGAGCGGCGCAATCATGGAAGCTGTTGTGACAGAGGCTGTCGCGCGTCGGTTATGGTCGTTGCTGGTGTCGGGCGAGTTGGAGAGGAGGTACAGATAAGAAGCAAACAATTGTTGCTCTGCTCTGCTCTGTTCTGCTCACCGGGATGTGGCGTTTTCGGAAGGAGTGATAAGAATAAAGAAAGACTGAATGTCAATTTTGCAATTCAGTCGCAATAATTTCGACTGTGGGAGGGAGAAAATCAAGAGGAAGATCCCTGGAAGTTTTGGACGGGATTAAAAAAAAATAGTAGCCAGCCACCGCAAAGTGAAGCTGACGGCAATCCCACGTCCGCTGGCAGGGCCTAATCCCAGGTCCCTGTCGGCTCTAGCGTCACAACGGATCCGTACACTGAAGGGTCCAAAACAGGCTGGTTCCCGTCGGCTGTAAGATGAATGAAGCCTTCCCAAGAGGATTCAGAGGCAGAAATAAGGATGAGCCAAAGATGACACTCTACTTTGACACGCCTGCGACAGTAATCCAGGGAAAACAAAACGAGACAAGGCGGTGATGCAAGGACAGCCAATAATGCCGGTCGCCCTTGACTGCGGATCACCGACCAGCAGGCGAATAAGAGAGTTGAAAGGTGAGAGGTGAGAAAGGGTGTCCCACTACGATACAGCGGTAGGTAAGGTACTCGTAACAAAAAAAATACAGGCGGTTGGTCTCTTTTCGTTGGTCGAGTCGATATCGACATTAACATCAGCCTGCCCCCTTCTGCCGCTCGTACGATGACCAAAGAACTGCACTGTCCAGGGGAGAATGTGACAGTGACGCTCGCAGCGAGAGGCCGAGAGAGAAGATGGGCAAATGGGAGGGAAATCAGCAAAAGGCTGTCACTTTATTTGCCGGTCACATTGCTACCTGACTGGAGCTGCTGTTCTTGGGAACGGGAAGAGAGAGGCAAATACAGTACGTACATGATACATGCGCAGGAAGAACGGCGAGCGCTTTGCTGTGCTGTGCTGTGCTGTGCTGGACTGCGAGTAGACTGGATTGGACTGTACCTTGCCTTACCTTGTCCTTCCAAGTTTAGACTGGAGGCTGGGGGCGGGGCATCACCAGACCGGCCCAGCACCAAGACTACGACTGGTTGACGCAGAGACAAGACTGAACAGGACTGGTCAAAGAGTGGCCAAGACTGGATCAGGACAGGACAGGACAGGGAAGGTCGTTGGGTTAGGTACATGCGCACGCAGCACCAACGCCGCCAATCCATCTGTATCTGTACATGCTCGAAGTTGCACTCCTCCTCTTCGGGTCCTCCTCCCAGTCTCCTCCCTCACCTTCCCGTACACCCGCACGACTCCTCCGTCCTCACACCACCACCAGCAATATCCTTGCTCCTAAACTCGCCCCAGCTGTGGGCTTGCCGGCTGACCCTTCTTCTGGCATGGAGGAATTGATTTACGCTCGAAGGGCTGCTAGCGCCGCCCGCTTGGACACCGAAATGTTAATATGGGGAGCTTTTCGTCCATGTAGACCCGACGACTCGTACTAGTGTTATCGTGAATCCCTCTTTTTTCTTTCACTTACGACCGACTATTAGGCTTCAATCGCATTGGCCTTTTTCTTTAATTCTCGCACTTTTACTTTCGGAGCATGAGGACCGGGATATTCCTTCTGGCGCTGCATGTTGACCCCCGCCCGTACGTAGGCGATCTTGACCTGCTCGTCTCATCATGCCTGCTTGGCCCTCCGTCATTATCTCATTGCCCAATCTACATGTATGAACACGCATACAATGCATGGGCATGCTTCCTGCACGCTACCCGCGGATAATACGCATTGATTGTTTTTTTGTTTTTTTATTTTTTCAGACCGGGGATCTGTCCGTCTTGTTGATGCTTTGCCTCCTAGATATTGTCTTCGTCCCAATCTGGACCTGCCTTACGCCTGTCTCCTGCCTCAGTGCAACACGTTCGCTCCTCCCCTACTAGCAGCTAGAGGGGCGACCAGGGTTAACATCACGCGGGGTCAAATAATTTTTTTCGTGACCGGCATTCTAAGTGAGACATTGCCCTCGTCTAGCAGTAATTTTGTGTATCGGAACCCCTGCTCGTGCCCTTATCCGACGTCCATTTGGGGCGAAAAACAACTCCAAGCCAGACATTGAAGTCTCAATATACTCGTACAGCAACACCACGTACAACCATGGCGTACTAAATGTGATACCCACATTGCAGGCATACTCTCTGCTGCTAATCTACTACAATTGAAGTTAGTAGGCGCTACGCATAGACACTCACAGACGAACCACCCATGTTGGACCCTTCATCATTCGTTGGAGCGTCAGCTCGGCATCTGCACAACGAAGACGAACACCCATGCGACGACGCCCAAAGGAGGTTGCCATGCCACATGCAGTTGTGCGACGCTGGCATGCTTAGAGATGAGATGACCATCATCTTTGCTCGTACCGGATACGTGTGGGACTGGGCAGCGATGCACCAAAGCGCTAGTATCCATACTTACTCGCACGAGTCCACCTTCAGTCCACCTACACGCATGGATGCACCAAGCAGCCAATTCCGTCGTACAAAAGCGCCGACGCCGCGTCCTCGAACTGTTGTGCCGATGCCATTCGTCATGGCTCCAGTGCTGCGGGTAGCCATCGGGAGCTAGGAACAGCCCTGCGCGCATCCTGGGCCTGTCATTCGCTCTCTGTGACATTGTCAGGCCTGCCCGAGTCCTTCACCGCTCAATTCACGACGAGGACACCTCACCAGTTGGCCTGCCAAACGTCCGCCGGCGAAAGGGAAAGAATCTTCTACGAGTCTGGCCGACGCATGAATTCTGCCAGTAGCCGCTCATGCACGTCTCCGTCTTGGAAAACCACGCAGCCGGAAAGCGGCGGCGGGTCGGTAAGCAGTAGCAGTAGGCAATAATACGTGTTGGCACAAGCTCGAGGCTCTGTGCGAGTACACGATACAATCCCCAGTACTTCTGGCCGCAATGCAGCCTTGAGCCACATTCGCCTGTGGCGGTCAGACCCAACGGACATGTTGAGCCGATAGTCTGAGCTATTTGATACAGCCTTTGGCGATTTATTGATATCCTATTTTGGACGCGACCTGACCTGATGGGTTAATAGGTGGGTTCTGTTATGCGCATGAAGAACACAAGACGTACCCTGCGCGGTTGTACTAATATAGATGGCAATGTTGTACATCTTTGACGTACGACACTGGCGCATCACTGACGCTCGACATTGCACGCAACATTGTAACCATACGTACAGCTACTGAGCCAATGCCTGAGCTGAAAGGCTTCCGGTTCGTTGGGCATGGAGATCATGCACCGACAAAATATTCTGGTCCTGCCATCCTCCCACAAATTGCCAGCCACAAGAAATGGATAGGCAAGCAATCCCCAAGGGTTCTCAGCGGATCTACACGTCTATCTGTAGTGCATGAGTCAGGACAAGAACGACTACAAGTACAAGTATTGATGCTTCCCAGAGAGGTTGCCAGCACCGAGGAAACGGGCACCACTGTGGCTCATGTGAACTAACATGAAGCTAGGGGGGTTAACTGTCCGCTCACGTGGACGTGGAGTTGAATGTGGACAATGGCTGCCAAACCGCCGGATGGTTATGGCTTTGAGTTGTAAGAAGACGGCATTTGTGGTAAGCCGCCCCCAAAGCTGATGGGCTATGGCGCCGCCAAGCATGCCGTGCCGTTCCCTTCGGCCTGAAGCCGCGCGCGCGATGTCATATCGCTTGCTTCGTCGTATCGTAAAAGGCAAACGAGGTAGTATAGACGGATGCCGCTCACGTGCGAAGACTTCCGACTACTTATACTAGTAGTGGCTTGCTGACCTCCTTTTCCTTTTGACGTCTTCCTCTTGTTCAATCATCCGGCTATTCTCGTGACGATCAGCAGATTATTCTCCGACCAGGTCGCCGACCTGCGCAGCCACCCCCGCGCCCGGCACCAGACACAATGGACGAGGAGCTGTGGCTCGTGCTTCACTTCCCTTGATTGAGGGCTGGGCGCGTAGGGAACTAAAAGAGTTGAACACTCTTTCAAAACTCGAGACGTCGTCGAGAAGCCCATTCTTGCCGCCGACACAGGTGTCGCTACAGCTACGTCGTGTGACAAAACGGCGGCAACGCGCCGACATGCTTCTGCCGTGCTGCGTGGTTGCTGGCGCTTGAAGATTCGCCGCCGATTATTACTCACCTTAGACAAGATGCTGTTGGCCGAGCTAGATGCCGTGAACACTGAAAGACCCGCCCGTCGTTTTCTCCAAAACATGGGGCTCCGCCTGGACTAGACTAGACTGGACTAGCATCCCGCGTGGTCGTGGTTGAAAGCCGACACAAACAGAAGCAGACAAGCGAACAGACAGAGGGACTCGACACCAGCAAGAAATCCTGTCTGGCCTACTAGTATTAGCACTGCTGTCAGTCTAATTGTACGACTAGCATTCAGTTGAGTTGACCCGGCCCGCCTGCAATCACTCCAGGATATATCGGATTTCTTCTCCTCCTTGGCCGTCGGTTGTCCTTCCCCTCACTCCACTCCTTGTTCCTGATCGGCTCGGTTTCGCTACTCGCTTAAGGGGTGCCCAGATCTTTTTAGTCTCCCACCTCCGGATCATTCCAGCACACACACACACATACGCTTCTGACGCAAGCTCTCAATTCTCATTGAAACCTCAACTACGTGAGACGACGATTCGGTGACTTTTAGGCCTACCGTCCGCGTTCGCGCCCGCGCACAAAGAGACCGATTCTACAGTCTCTCAAGGAAAGGAACCCCGGCCATTCTCTATCCGAAACTCAACAGGAAACTCACCGAGACCATCACCATTCCGAGCCGCCGCGGAGAACCACCAGCACCTCAGGCGATGAGGGCAGAGGCGCGGCCATGAGGGTTCAGCGCCAATTTAACATCACCGTCCCCATTCCGCCGTCGCTCCCCGCCTCCGTCGTCCTCGCGACCCTGCAAACCGTCAGTCCCGTCATCCGCAATCTCGGCACCCTCTCGCGCTACGAGGAAACGGCCGCCGGCGGCGAACCCGTCGCCAGCGACCCTTTCTTCTTCGGCTCCCCCGGCCTAGGAGCCAGTCCGCCCTCACCTCCCGTCGCTCCCGTCGCTAGCTACCAGATTTTCGAGCTCATCACGCTTGCGCCAGGCTTGACTAAGGAAGTCACGTATCCGGCGTACTTCCAACGCGTTGCTGATGGGTTGCGCGTGCGCGCGAATGGTGCGGCCGGGATTACGGGATGGTGTGAGTTTCTTGTTCGGCAGAAGCAAAATCCGGATTCGCCTGATGGTTCTGCAAGCACGCCTAGTACGGTCAATGAGATTGGTGGGCTGGAGGAGTATGAGCTGTACGAATCGTTGCTCGTCGAGGCTAACTCACTACTCATGCCGTTTGTCTGCCAGACTATGGCCGATGCTCACCGCGGATTATGCGACAAGGTCCTGCAAGAGGCTGCCGACAAGTTTGCCGAGACTCAAGGATGGGATTATCGCCACTTGGGGCAGCAGACTTGAATTGGGAGGGACCTTGTTTACTCAAGCGCGTGCGTGATGGAGAAATATTCTCTCACAAGGGATGTCAGTTATCAGCGGTCACAGGAAACGGAAAAGAGTAACGGTTTGTAATGATAAGGAACGGAGGTATATCTTATTGCGGGCGTTGATCGGAGCGAGGGCAAGCAACCTCATACTATATGGTCTTTTTTGAATTTTCTACAACATTTCTCTTTATTCCTTTCTTTCCAGATCTTCTACTCATCTTGTCGTCCGGTAGACTTCCTCAATGGCTAGACGGAGATCTCTTTGAATCGGTTCTCCTTATTGGCGCATCAATATTCCTAACAAAGTCAAGCAGCTCATGTCTGTCCACAAAGCTGCTTCATATCTTGAATACCCTTTTCCATGCTTTTATCTCACTCCATACTGTACACAAGCTTCCCTCCGCTTATGTTTCCCGCCGTATGCTCTTCGAACCCATTCAACACCCCCTCCAGCCCCTTTCCCCCTCTATTCAGCACAACCCGCGGCGCCTTGACCTTTCCCCGTGCCAACAAGTCCTCCGACATAGCCATGAACATCTTCTCAAACTCATAATCCTCAGGCACAGCCTCTGTTACCCCATTCATCGGCGACCACCACGGCTCGCCATACCCCGTGAACGCAAAGGTGAAAAACACCTCCACTGCCGGATTCACTTTCTTTACAGTCCCTTCCGTAACTGGAAGCAGTACTGCGTACCTCCCTCCTCCCTCACGGGTCAAAACCTTAGCGCAAACGGTAGCGCTCGTTCCAGAAGGGCGGGCGTCCAGTGCGAGTTTGAGCTTGCCATTGCCGGTGAGGGCGAGGACGTCCGGAATGAGGGTGGGAGAGTTGTGGTCGAGGACGTGGTCTGCGCCGAGGGACTTTAAGTAGTCGAAGTTGTGGGGGGAGCTGGTGGTTACGACGGTTGCGTTGGAGAGTTTGGCGTATTGGATGGCTTGGATGCCCATGGCGGTGCTGCCGCCGTAGATGAAGAGGGTGTTGGGGGGTTTAGTGGTTGCGGTGGGGAGAGGGAGCTTTAAGTCTCGGTATAGACTCTGACCCTGAAGGGGTGAAAACGGTCAGCATGAACACAACGTAGGTAGGAGGGTATTTTCTCAGTGGGAGGGGGCCTTACTATCGTGATGATGGCGCAACCCTGTGTGGCAGCTTCGGCATCAGTCATGTTGTCGGGAATCTTGAACAGGATATCACCCTTCGCCACGATATATTCAGCATAAGCGCCATCAGTCTTAAGCGCCTGGTTACTTCAACCCTCGACATTAGTATAAGACGCTCATAAAACGTTACCAGTCAAGCATCAACTTTACCAGCCATTCACAGAACCCGCAATACGGTCCCCTTTCTTAAATTCCTTAGTCACCTTAGACCCAACCTCGACCACGACGCCGGCAAAGTCCCAGCCTACATGACAGCCGGCGTTGACTTCCATGGCGCTGAATCCGACGTCTACCGGGTTAATTGCAAGGGCTGTCGTCTTGACAAGCACTTGATCCTGCGATCGGAATGTAGGATAGGGAACATCGTGGATCTCGGGTTTGTTGGGTGCGGCGCTCACGATGGCCTTGATGGTAGACATGGTCAATAATGTGATTCGAGAATCCAACTAGAGGAATGCCTATGTTTCAATGAAGATGTGCAAATTTCTCAGAATTTAGAATAAGGAAAAGCTGCTTGTCGTTATCTCTATGCTACATGAGCCGTCTGCAGACGTCTCTTATATACTACTAGATAGAAGCTACATCGTCTCAATAGTCCCAGTCTCTTGTTATTATCACGCACTTCAAGTAATCACCGCCCAGGCTTATTCAATTCATCAGTCAGGAAGTCTTGCAAAAAACAACTTGATCACAAAACGCCTCTAAAGTCCGAAGCAGTCCGAGCCCAGGTGCTGGATAACTCCCCGTGGAGAATTCCCCGATATGATGGACGGGCGGGCAATTGCCTCTATAAATGACTTACCAATTCGAGTAGTTTGTGGACGATCTAATTTGGTGATGACAAAGCTACATCGTTGACAGCTGCAAATGCCAAAGAGGTAATCGGGTTGATGATGTTATCACTCCGTGACGAGGTGGATAACCTGATCGAACTGGGCGGTAGTGTTGAGTGGCGTTGCGGCGCTTCAAGACATAGAATAAGCTAATGGCTTGGCCCAACTGTTTTCGCGTGGAACGTCAATCTTTCTGCAAGCTTCAATAATCAACCTTATATTTCTTCGAAGCAAAGGCATCTATGGTGTTCGGTAAGAAACACGTATAGCTCTCGAGACAGAGGTCCACCCCGGCGTCACATGAAGAATCGACCCAAACAATAAGATGAAATAAATATAAGTAATCGCTTTCGATCATAACTGCTAACATATCAGAAGTCACTTTGGTATCATTGACCAAGCCCGTCTATCCCAATTGAAGAACCCGCAAATCCTAGCTCCTATCAGTCTCAACACGCATAATAAAAGGTTTCGCTGCCACACGCATATCCCAATCCGTGGGAAGAAATCCGGTATACAACCAACGCGCTCATAAATCAGACAAGAAATTGCTTCTCTTGATTTTTGGATGATTTTTCCATCCTTAACCTCCACATCATCGACCTCCGAGATCACTTGTGTAGCCAAGGTCGTTGAAATTCTGTCCCATTCCACCCTCTCCATAACCAGTGCCTGGACCGCTGACGTAGCCTCCGTCATCGCCGTCGTCAAAATCGCTAGCATCGAAGGACGACCGTCCGCTGATGTCTTCGTCGATACCGCCCATCTCAGGCCCAGACCAGCTCATCTGAGCGAGAGCAGGGTACTGAGCGAGCAGCGCCGCGGGAAGCGTAAAGTTGCCGGACGCATCCAGAGAATATCCAGTATTCGGATCGATACCCATGGGCTGTTGGTTCATGTTGACATTCTGTTGCATCTGCTGTTCGCGCCACTGGCGCTGCCTCTCGAGCATTTCCTCATCAAGCAAAGGCTTGATGCAAATGCGACCAGCTTCTGAGCGGAAATGACGTCCCAAGGCATCGGCTCTAGCAAACCTACGACCACACCCCCATTGACCCCCAGCCTTGAGGTCACCTTTGCAAACAAATTTCTTCTCTCCTGAATGCAAGCTCTCGTGTCGTTTCCGATCGTGTTGACGAGCGAAGGCCTTGCCGCAAACTGTACATACGAATGGCCGCTCGTCTGTATGTGTTCTCAGGTGAGATCTTAGGTTATAGGCGCGAGTGAAGCGCTTGGGACAAAGTGTGCACTGGAAAGTAGCAGGGTGTTTTTGGGCCCTCTTGGTAGTGCCGGTCTCCTGGCTACCTTGATATTCGGGGTCCGCCAGTCGCAGCGCTATTACGTTGTTGGGGACAGAGGAGGCGGAAGATCTCCTGCCCCTAGCCCCCGAATGCGGTGACAGAGATCTGGATGGGTTCGAGCGGCTTGCGAGATCTGAGCCCAAAGAGGGCGAAGGGCTATGGCCTGGGGACTGATTGGGCCTACCAATCAATCCTCCACCAGGATGGAAGGGATCTGTAACCGCACGTTGACGAGCTCTTTGGCGACCTATAAACCATTTAGTTAGACTGTCATAGAATTATATGCATGAGTGAAGATAACCTACCTCGTTCCGGAGGCGTCAACGAGTCCACATCAAGATGCTTTCCATTGTCGTACCCGCCCATTCGAGAGTTATTGGTGGGAGCGTAGTCAATGTTGATCGACGGGGGTGCCATTTGCGACATATCCGCGCCTTGTTGCAGATTAGGAAACGACTCGTTGACCTGAACGCCAGGGTAGTTGGGGACGCCTCCAAAACCGGCGCTCTGGGGTCCGAGTCCGTAGCCATGCTGCTGGTTCATATCGGGCATCTGCTGCGGCATGATGCGGGGGCTAATGGCGGGGCTATGGGACGGGCTCCGGCCCGTATGACCAGGGCTGCTAACCGCAGGGTCGGATATACTGAAGTTGCCAATGCCAAGCACTTCCTGATACAAATGTCCGTCGGAGGGTCTTTGGAGCGGGGAGTGGCCCGAGGGGTCGTCGAAGCTATCGGAGTTCACCAGGTTCGGCGAAGGTGAGACAGAGGATACGTCGGAGTGCGCAGAGGGGCTTCGGCGGTGGCCCTGAAATTGAGGCTGAGACCAGTCGCCGCCCATCTGATTGGGGAGAAGGGCAGATTCTGGGCCTAGAGAGGCATGCGACGTATGGCTGGCATTCCTCGAGTGTTGCCCACCCATAGTCGGAGAGGGGAACTGCTGTTGCGGATGGAAGGAAGGGGACTGTTGGGCAGAGCCGGCCGGGTTTGTGTCAGGCTGGAGCATGTTGGGAGGTGTATGTGAGGCATGAGAGCCTGGAGAGGTCATGTTGTTGATATCGTTGGGATTCATGGTCGACTGCTCAAAGAGCGGCGTGTTGAAATGCTCTCCTTGGCTAACAGCAGGTGGGAAGAGCGAGAAGTCCTGATCGCTCAGATTTGGTGATAGGTAGTCGGGTTGCGACTGTGAATTGAAGGGTAGGGACGGGTCTTGACCGCCGGACAGCTGCTGATTGAAGCTGGCGCTGGGGTCGAAGAAGGTATTGTTGCTATTGAAGGCGTCCAGGTTGGAGTCGCCTGTGCTATTGAAGGGTTGTTGAGCGGACTGGTCGACACCGATTCCGAGTCCAGTAGAAGGGTTTCCAGCATCGAAGGATCCCGGTGACGGAGAGTGGGATTGCGATTGTATATGAGGCTGCTGGTGGCCGGCCGAGGGCGACCGACCCCGTTGCGGTTGCTGATCCATGATTCAGTCCGGACACAAGAGCTTGTTTCCACGTTCGGCGAGGCAGAATCGGCCAAGTCAGCCTTTCTCAGGGACCCGGTGGCGATGCCCGGAGAGGATGGGGGAGGCTGTGCCCTTCTGGAAGTGTCAAGAGATGTATCGCGTTGGGCCAGGAACAAACGTGATGCGTAAGAGTACGCGTGAGGCGGGGCGGCGACGTGGATGCGGACTCAGTGTGCTACTAGTACTTGTACTCGTATCCGTGACAGACAGACAAGCAGCTGGGAAGTGGGAGGCAAGGCAGATAGAGAGAGAGGGAGGGAGAGACGTATCGGCGCTTGTGGCAGATTGCGCGCGCGCCGTGCGGTGCGCTGCGGTGCTTCGGGTTGTCGGGCTGGGGTTTATTTTGGAGTGTTGGACGGATGAAGCAGTCGGCTTGTGGGTTGGACTCGCAGTGTAGTAGGCTCGAGCTAGGATCGATGTGGGAGTGCCAGGGGAGATGGGCCAGATGGGGTGTCAGGGTATCTTGTGGTAGGACTGGTACGAGTAGGAGGAGTAATTAATTACGAGTAGGGAGTATTAGGTAGCAGGTAGCAGGTATGGAGGTAAGGTTCAGGATGACGATGGTGGGCTAGCGCCAGTGGTTGGTGCGAGGGCCGATGAGGCTGTGCAAAGCTGGCACCAATATGGGTCGAATAACGAGACAGGATAAGCGTTTCGGAGCGGTAAGCCAGTCGACGCTGGGTGGATCGACGCGGCGCCAGGTGGGATTACGACGACGCCTACGACGACGGGCAGAGCGGTGCGGCAGTTGTTCAGGCGCAGAGTTGGGTCGAGGGAGGCCGATCTGGTGATGGTGTTGAGTTGTCCATGGAAGATATCGGTGAGGTGGGCGGTTGGATGAACTGACGAGCAGAAAGACTGTTAATCCTCATTAGTAGGTACTGCTACCTACAGTACCAACTGCTAATATTAACTGAGGTAGTAAAGCGGCATTGGCCGAACTCGGTAAGAGGGGGAAAGGGCGCGGGGCTCTTACTTAGACCAGAACTCCGTTTCGGTCATCTAAGACCACTAAACTCGCCGAGAGAGTCCTCTGGAGTGACAAGCTAGCACCCTGAAAGCCTGAAGTTTCCCTGGGGACTTCCTTTTACTGCCTGAGCCGAAGCAACAAGAACGGGTAAGCACCTAACGCTTGGCCTTAATTATTGCCGCTGCTTTGGGTGCTGATACCTTAGGTACCTTACTTGATTTCATTACTGAGTCGGTATAGCATCAGCACCAACCAGCCCCGTTGTCATTCACCAAGTACGAAGAGTGGTGCACGGCACAGCAGATAAGATATGCCACTGCATTGGGAACCGGCCGTCTGATATCATTCACACACATACTTGACTACTACTATTTTACATGAAGAGCATGTGGTGAGCATCACTACAGGCAATAAGCCATAATTACCTGAGGTAGTATTCGGGAAACGCGTGGACTCGACCGGCGCCCACAGAAATCAGCCCTACCTCGTACATCACCCACTGAGCGCCTTTCCCTTGTTCCGAGACATGGACGATGCCTGAGAGCCGCTTGCTTGCTCCCATTGGGCTGCCGCCAGTGATTCCAGACGCCAAGCGAAGTACTGGTACAAAATATCAACTCCCGTCCTGGCAAACCGTCGGCTTTTCGGCGCAGATATCTTATCATTTGGCAACCTGAGGTGCTTCATCGACAGCTCGGTATTCATGTATTGCCATCAAAACGAACCAAACATCCTGATCTCTGACGCCTTGCCGTTTCGTCCCTCCAAGATGGTCCACCCTCCACAGGATTCAAAGTCATCGCTTGGAACAGCCAGTGGAGGCATGATCGCCCTCATCCATGGACGGAAGTCCGATGAGTCAGCTCAGTCCCGACCTGGTTCACCGTCATCTCTCGAGTTTTGACAGGACTCAAATTCCCTTTTACACGATCCCTGCATACAGGACTTTCCTCACCAAAGTAACAAGTTTCCCTTAATACAAGCTATTTTCGGCAAGGGTCCCCCCCTAGTTCAGATCCCAATCCCGCTCGCCGCTAGAAGCTGCCCTCAGCCACAATCCTTCCGTCCCGTATTCTACGAGGATGGGGAGAGAGATTATCACGCTGTTTAGGCGCCCATTAACGTTCTGCACATGAATCCCCCCCGGCATCAAATCTCCATCTGCAATCGCGCTGTTTGACCTTGGAGTGTGATTGATTGATGGGCATTGACAAACCTGGCCCAGCTGCCATTTTCGGCTGAAGCTCTCGGACGACCCAGCCACATGTGTTAAAGCTGCAGGCGTCGTCATTTCATACGTCGTAATCCAGGGTCTAAGCCTCGATACTCCCCTGCAATTCACATCCTTATATGTCAAGTCTGTCGACATAGGCCTGGTACTAGCGGGTTTAGGCTTGAACTTCGAATGTTCCACCGCCCATTCCTGGACAAATCGCGGGTAAAGAGCATGAAACGCTTGGAGCTAGCTCAGCCTTCTTCCGTCTTGTATGCAGGCACTGACGTGCCCGATTAGCTCAGAACCCATGGGAGCTGCCGGCTCTTGGCCCTACGTTAACGGCCGCAGCTCTAAAAATAGTTTATCCTACGACTTATATGCCGATGCACGAACACTCGTATCAGATAGTTATCAGCCACCTCCGCGGAGTTCAGATTGCGCGGCCTATCGAGGTGCTCTACATTACTATGTGGGAAACTCGAGGGGCAAGGCAGATACGATCATCACCTTGCAGGGAGCTAGGGCTATCACTTCATCCAGGTTGTTTCGAATCCTTAGAAACATGTCTGGGTCAAGACGAGTATCATCCAAGTGGGGAGAGAGAGAGAAAACGTGGACGTTTCCAATTTCTTAGATTGCAGCAGTAGGTAAATCATGTCTATTTTGGTAATTCGTGTCGTGGAAAAAGCCCACGGTACTCTGTGGAGAGCTGAGAGAAGTTCTAGATATGCCTGATGCCCTAAACGCCGATGATGCAAACCATTGATATATGTTCCGTCATGGAAACTAGGGGCTAGTAGTACAAGTATACAAGTAACAAAAGAGGCAGGAAGACGTAACGCATGATTGATGGGGTCGGAGTTTTGAGGCAGATTAGATTACCTCCGAGCGTTCGTAGCCAGACGATTTGAGTGCCGGCTTGGGGAGTTCTCGGTCCTTGAACTCGCTAACGAAGGGGTTGGGGTCGTCCTTCTGGTCGAGGTTGCCAAGGGTGTGGTTGACGCCCCGATGAACAGCTTCGTCTGCACGGATGTAGAGGATCAGATTCTTCATTGTGCGCTCTCCTTCCGGGATCTTCCAGTACTAAGATTCAAGAGTTAGCGACGACAGACGACGGTTCGATCAGCTCGACCTTACCTGCACGGCAATGTCTGGAATGCGAAAGTTGGGATCATTCCACTTGGGAAGCTGTCCATCCTCAATTTCGTGGATGGCACGGGTATATGTGTGGACGGCCTCCTCCTCGAGATAGCCAACAAAACGATGAACGATCTTAGGTGATAGGAGGTATGCGATGAAGAGACTGTTGAAGAAGACGCCCTGGGCTCCGATGATCATGGTCTTCATGAACCACCCAGGCTCACACATCTTCATGAAAGTCAACAGGTGCATTCTCTCGTTGTAGCTTTCCTCCAGTAACGTTTCGATCCAGCCGTTGTCTCGCTTCATGCGCCGAAGGCTGCCCAGGTGTCGAAGCATGCCTCCGACCATCCCCGGAACACCGGCGATACTCTCCAGGAAGACGAAGCGGATGAGCTACGTACAATTTCTTGTCAGCACAAAACCATCTCAAAGTAAGGCTGGGAGGTTGATGCCTACCCATTGGGACTCTGTCAATGGCTTCTCAACAACGATTGACGTGGTTGGATTCTTCTTGTCTACTTGCTGAGTTCTCTCCATCCCAGTGGCCTTGTCCATCCAATATCGAGCGATTCGGACAATCTTCCAAGCCGCCCAATCGCCAAACCCCTCCGGTTTCCGGTGAGCAGGAACCACCGCTTTCATCTCTTCCATCGTATAACCATGATGGGGCCAGGCTGCGGGTGTAGTCTGGATATGAGGGGTGTCCTTGGCTGGGAAGAAGTCCTTAAGCTGGTTTGCCGGCGTCGTTGAGAAATGGCGAGGTGCTGCTACATGCTGCTGGGCGGCTATACATGGTAGCCTCAGTCCAGCTGAGCATTGGAGGTAAGGTCGGGCATGGCTCGTGGCAGCTTTGGCAAGCCGGGTGGTCTGACTCGAAGCTGATAGCTTCGTCGGTAATGATGTGGAGATCATAGGTCTTATTTGTGTTTGTTCGATCTGCGAGAGTGATGTCTGATAGGAGGATTCTACTGATCCTGGTCGGTTGGTATAGTAGTATCGACAATATTGGTGGTGGTGATAGTAGGTCAGTTAGTTGGAAGGTGGATTGGCCTGATGGTGACAATTGATTGTAAAAGTAGCTGATCATATGCTTTATGGCATGATTTGTGATGGTTCTCGGGGTCTTGCCTGACCCGATCAGGCCTACATATTATATATGGCAACATTTACACAGCATATCAGAAAGTCAGACGCCTCATTGTTTTGTGGAACATGAAAGCGAAATGAATACGGATCTGCCCTCCCGACTACACTCGGCGAGCTACTATAGCTAGAGCCGCAAACCTACGACTATTTGCCCTGTGCTTACGAATTCGGACCGGATCGCGAAATTCGTCAAAGGATGAGTGCGATCCGTACAAACTTTTCCGTGTCCAGCTGACCTTGGGTGGACAGGCGAAAATGAAAGCGATTTGGCTTAGATAGGGTAGTTGATCGGGATCATCCGGAGCGGCACCACTGGGCAGGGTTGACAGGCGAGCAATTATCGGATCGCGACGGGATGGTGAGTCAGCATCAGCTTTTCGGTACGGCGCAGCAAACCGTTGGATCTTGAAGTGCGAAACGTCTGGAGCATCCTGGCGAGTTGTAAGTTGTACAGGATCGGTGTTCCGTCATTGTGCATACGATCCGGCTTGTCGTTTCTGCTGATTTCCTTCTTTTTTTTTTCTTTTCTTCTACTTGTTAGCATTTACAACGTATTCAACTCAGCTTACTCGAGGGGACCTGTTACTGCAGCTAGCAAAGGTACAATATGCGCCTATGCAGAGTAGATGTGATACATTCTGTTACATTGTGCACAATTCGAGTTATTCTTATACAGGCATAAAAACAACAGCCATTCTTACAAGGAACTACCTGAAATTAGCTTATTGTCCTTTGGCAGGTAAGGTACTAACTTGATGTCAGCATCGATACGGCGCGCAACAAGGAATGCTTAGACTAGCGCTGCGTTGCGTCGCGTCGTGTGAGTCATTATTGGGAAATCTGTAAGGTAGCTGTAACATATTACGAGTTCCTTATGATCATACTGGGCAGGAGGAGAAGAACAAAGCATAAAAAAGCATCTCTATCAGTGCCCAGCGCTCACATGGGGGCCCCAAGCCATGTCAGTGGACCGCTGCCTTGTCAGTGACTCCCTCGCGCAGTAGGACTCGTACTAACGACGCTGGGGGGAAGATGCCATGGCCGCCCGGACCTCTAGGATGCATTAAAACGACGCACGTCTGCTGCCGGCTCGCGCGATGCTATGCAGGACCGGACGATCCCCTTCGCGCCTCGAGATGTGACGTCTATGTTTCGTACATTCTCGTTGGTCACGATGGGGCTTCCAAGTGGGATTCACATGTTTGACTGCAGGTTCTTTGTCTTTATTCCCCTCTTCAGTTCCTCACCTAGCCCACATGTGCCGCGATGTTTGTGCCTTGCTTTGAGCGAGCTGATGGATCCGGATTGGGCGGGACGGGTGGATGGAGGATGTCGGATGACTCTTACTCTGCGTCGTCGGGTCGCAATTGTGCGCATCGCATCGCATCGCATCGCATTATCGTCGCAGTTGGGATCCGCCGCACAAAAATGTGCAATAAATTTTCTTCCTTTTTTTTTTAATGATCGCGGACGCACACAACTGATAATTTCTGAAAATAAAAAGTAAAAGTCAAATTCCAGTTGAATACCTACCAATATAATAGCCTTTGTTGAATCCTTAAGGCTATCATTCTCTTAGCCTATTGAACTTTGTCGCATCGCGTCCCTGAGCTGAAGTTTGATTTGTCGTCGTCGAGTGGATGCTCGTGTCAGAAAGGCAGATTCTCTGACGCAGACACTTTCCTCCCTGGCAAATTGCTCCCCTCCAACTCCAGGTCCATCCTCCACTAAACCCCACTGAACTGTTGGAACACGGGGCGCTCACTGGGCCCTGACTGGCGTCTTAGTGGGCTCTCATTCACTGAAGATTACGGGCTCTCCCTTCCATTCTCAGTTGCTCCGTCGTCGTTCGCCCGCTCCTGCTCGCCTCGCCCTCCTTTCCACCACCAAAAAGAAGCCACATTGAAAAAAAATCAGGTAGCCCTCGCCCTATTCCATTCCTACTCGTACCCAACGATCTCACATCTTACTGCCGTCCACACCTCGCCAACTTTGAACTCTACCATTCTTCTTACAACTTCATCGCCTACTCGCCTCGACCACTTTCGCATCATCTCGCCCCTCGACGCGCTCAACTGCATTCGCAACCGCATTCGCACCTTATAAACCGCACTCCCGCCCTTGCCGGTTATACTATACTAGACACGAAATCGCAAACTTCGCAAAAGACCGCGTATATAACCATCAAAACTTGACATCATGCCCTCAAAACAGTGGGGTAAGCATCACCATAAACTCCATCATTTTGCCCTACAGAAAGCATTCCCATAGTCTCGGGTCTGATTTTCGCCTTCTGTTCGTCGCGATGCGGCTTTGTGGGGTCCCTGCGCGATCCCTGGATACTAGCACACGTTGTCGTTGGACGTCCCTGGCTGCATTTGGCTGACCGCTACTTTTATAGACGACGAGCAAAGCGACTCGAGCACCCCTCCTTCTTCTCCTCCTGTAACTGCCGTCCGCCGCCGTCAATTTGACGACGAGGAAGATGATAGCGATGTAAGTCTGCCACACAGTCGCCGGCGACTTCAAACGCGTGTCGCTTTCATCAGACTAACCCCCCTATTCTCCAGGTCCTCGACTCTTGGGATGCCGCTGAGGATTCCGAGGTAGAGCGCGAGAAGGAGCGCAAGGCCGCCGAAGCTAAGGCCAAGGCTGTCCAAGCTGCTCCTGCCGCCCCAAAGAAGAGCAAAGCTGAGCGCATCGCTGAGCACAAGGCCGCACGTGCCGCCGCCAACGAAGACGACTCTGAGTACGAGGAAGAGACCGAGGCTGAGCGTCGCGAGCGTCTGCGCCGCACCGAGAAGGACTCCGACCTCAAGCACGCTGAGGATCTTTTTGGCGATGTTGGCATCAGCAACGGTCGCAAGGCTAAACCCGTTGGCGCCGCTGTTGTAGTCGACAAGGAGGACCCCAACAACACGGTCAACATTGGCTCTCTGCCTCTTTTCAACCCCACGACCAAGAGCCAGTTCGAGACTCTTCGCAACACCCTGGCCCCTATCATCACTGCTTCGTCCAAGAAGCCTCATTACGCCCTTTTCCTGCAGGAGTTTGCCAAGCAGCTTGCTGCTGAGCTGCCCTCCGACCAGGTCAAGAAAGTGTCCAGCTCCCTGACTGCTCTTGGTAATGAGAAGATGAAGGCCGAGAAGGCCGCTGAGAAGGGTGGCAAGAAGACCAAGGCCGCTAAGACTAAGACGTCCCTCGTCACCACTCGTGCCAACACTGAGGAATTGGCCACCTATGATGACGACGCGTTCGGAGAGTATGTTATATCCAACTCGGGAAAAAAAATGACACCAAGCTAACAACGTTTGCAGTGACGACTTTATGTGAAGCAGTTTCTAAGATTTTCACAAAAGTCTCGACGCTGTCTCCCTCATCAACACCATGCCAGGTTGATATGGGGCGGTTCCAAAATGTACAACCATCAACAAGCCGCTGGCGAGCTTTTCATTTCCCTGGCTACGGAGGGGAATGGATTACTGTTCGGTTGACACTCCCATCTGGTCCGCGCGACTTCGCCATCCTGCCAACAACCGAGGCAGCAGGCAAGGCTCGTCCGTCGGAGCAGTGGAGTTCGGTGCAAGTGCTCCGGCGAGTGGGTTTTAGGGACCCCCTGAGGGGAAGACAGGGTCCATTCTGGAGGCGGCGGGGACGCCCTTAGTTTCTACGGGACGTCCTATATTCATCGGCATCTGCTTTAAAACTGAAACATTCCGGCGTTGAGATTTGAATTCGTTTTCTTGTCGAGGACACTTGAGGAAGGAGTCGCACAGACAGACAGCCGAGGAGGGTGGGGAGAGCTAGACTACAGATTTGCGAAAGATGCATAGATTGCAATCGCTCACATCTGGCTTACATTGATTTTTAATCCTTTTTTGACCTTGAACTTCAGACTTGCAAAGTGTTTGAGCACTATGATTGTATGACGTGAAACTTTCCCTAATTTTCAAATATCAAGTAGTCTGTATAGATACACGGAGAATCAGGGTATCAATCATTACTGCCCTTAACCGCTCCTGAGCCGCCCAGTAAACGCCCAACATGAAAGTCAATCAATATATCCTCCGCCTAACAAGATAAGTAGAACACCCAAGCGCCGTGCCTCTTGCAAATGTAGAAAAAGCAGAGAGTTTGTATGCCATGTCCCACCCAAAGTTTTATACACTGTTTAAGACTTCGAAAAAATCACTTTAGACCACATTGCCAGCCATGCCCATGAACAATGCGTGGATAGCGAGCGATAGCGTCCAAATGCCGACTTTCTTAAACCGTCTTACGCGGCTTTGCTGGTTCTCAATGTCTCTGGCAAATGCATCATATGTCTCCGCCGACATATCATTCATTAATCCGCAGTCAAAGACGGACCAGCTTCCATCAAAGTCGCTGGCGCGTTTCACAATGCGGCAGTTGATGGGGATGTATGTCTTCTTAGCGTTGATGTAGGCGACAATAGGTCGCACAAGAGCTTGGTTGACGTAGGTGAGGTCCTTGGTGAAGATGGGGACAGCGGCTTTGACCTCGTTCATGTGGATGCGAAGATCCATTAGGAAATACCGTCGATCGTCGTCTGAGAGGGCAGAAGCCTCGTTCTCTTCAGTCTCTAAGCGTAATGCTTCCGCCTCGATATAGTCGGAGAGATGGCCGGAACGGAGAACCTCCGGCGCGCTGTCGTTAACGTTGCGGATAAACCGGTGGCGGTTGGCGATGACGACATCTTCCAGTTGGTCGTAAAAGTCGGACATGACCTTGGTAATGCTCTCATCGTTATCGGCAGGTAAGGCAATATCGGCAACCATGTCGACATTTCCTTCGTATATCCAGCCGAATGGACCTTCGACGCCACGGTTGAGATGGTCGATTTTGAGTCCATCAATGCGCAAGCGACTGAACTTCTTCCACGCATCAGCTTCTCCAAAGCCGAAAGACGCCCCTTGGTTGCGCTCTGCTACTGTGCCGTGTACTTGCTTTGGATGGATCGTAAAGAGAGAGCCATCGAAGGATCCTGACATGTGGTTTGCTGACAAAAAGTCGTAGAATAGCCATTGCTTGCGCAGCTGAGGGAGCTCGCATGAGTAGATGCTGACGGAAAATGGCCGGAAGCCGTCAGGCTGGTGGACTGTGACCAGGAGATCTTCGAGTTTGAATGATTCCATCTCAAAGTCGCCTGGCTGGTGCTCGTGGCGGTACGACAAGGGGTCAACTTGGTCTGATGACCAGCGTACTGAAGTCCGGTCTATAACTCCTCGCACCCCCTTTACCTCAACATCTTTGAGAAGACCTCTGCCATTCCACCAGTTGAGGAAGGATAAAGTAACGTTGACGTTGGCAAGTGTAATATCGAATTGGGTGTAGTTTCCGTCGTCGTCTTCTTCATCATTATCAAGTTGTGATTGATCACGAGCTGCGGCAACGGCGGCCGGATCTGTCGGGCCTTTGCTGACAGAAGACTTCATCTGTCCTGGCCGTCGTGACACAAAGACATTGCGGAAGGAAATGACGCCATCCCTCCACTTAGGAACAATGGCCGATTCAAAGAGGACGGAGATGCCCGCAGATTGCGTGAGATAGTCACCAACCCACTGCGCAAGCGTCTCTGTAAAACGTATTAGTTATCACGAACAAGAGCTGTGATATCGAAATGGGCTTACCTTGCGCAAACACCGTGTTGATGGATAAGATGACGAGGGAGAAAAAGGTTGTAGTTCCAACAAGAATCCATACGAGGTGACCCAGCATAAACCAGGAGATGAAAGCTCCCCATTCATCCACGTTCCAAGGGCGCATAGACCTAATCGACATCCACTTGAACCTGACAGCGAGACGCTGCCGAAAGTTTGTCGCAGCAGCTAGAAGCTCTTCCTTGGTTGGCCGGTGTGGCATGCGCGGTAGATGAAGATATTTGGACATCGAAGAAGTGAGCGACTCGGCTTCCGCATCCTGTTCATGCGCCCCTTTGGCTGCGCCGTCGCTGGTCTTGGACCCGGTCGTTGAGGTCTGGCTGCTGCTCGTCTTACTCGCAATTTGGTCGTTTGATGATTTGGAAGCATTTTTGTTTCTGCCTTCAGGTAGCCCCTTTTCCGAATTATTGCTGTATGCTCGAACTTGTTGGAATGCTCTTCGAGAGTTGCGATTTGAGTGAAACTTGGAAAGGATGTCGCTAGCGCTGGCTCGAGTGCTGAAAGATTCCTTTGGTATCCATCGTCCCGGTGTAGCAGCAGTACTGCGTCGAGCTTCTGATACCAGTGACCGCTTCGTTGTTGAAGACTTCGTTACATTGCAAATACCAAGATGTGTCGACTCTATTCGTGTTGAAGCTGTTAGAAAAGCTGGACGCTGTATCGATTGCAGGCCATTAACGGCCCTCGGGGCAAAAATCTTAGCATGGGTCGGGTTCGTCCAGAAGCGTTCCATCAACCCAAGAGGAATAGCTCTAGACATGTTTCCAACACATGGCGCCCAGCGACTCGAATGAACGCCGGGGAATTTGTTGGAGTGATGACCAAGATGGACTATCGTTCGGGAAAGAGGATGCTACTTCTAGGATGCTTTTCCTGTTTGCAGCTTGCCCATGCATGTTACTGGGGCTCCATGACGCGCTTCCACAGTCATCTCGCCCTGGCCAATCGATAGGCTACGATAAGCCACCACAAATTTTTGAGCCACCCTGCCTTTATCGCTAATCAGTCTTCGCCGCTGACCCCACGGTGAAGAAGAAATCTTGAAGAATCAGAGTGGCAGCTACTTTGCGCATCGATATTCGCATCGACCAAACTATCGGTAATATCGAGGGATTCGAACGTTATACCGCCTTTCTGATTTACTCGTCACTATGCCAGCACCCACAGCCTTGAAGAAGGCCGACGAAGCCCCACCTGCCGAAGTCGACCCTGCTGTGCCTGAAGGTAAAGATTTCTGGAGCGGCCGACAGGCGCATTTTGCTAACTTTTAGCTAGATGTCGGCATGAAGGATGAAGAGTTCGTGTTGGAGGCTTCGGAGAATATTCCCGTTGATATGGATGCCGTGCTGCAGCCCGTGAAGAACAGCGAGGATTCTATGGCCATAGACGAGGAAGGACGACCACGATTCGCCCCTTCCAGAGACACCGTATGATTTCTAACACTTCATGGACTTGTTCGGCTTGTGCTAATACATTTTTACAGGACCCTGTCACCCGAGTTGAGACCCGAAAGATCCCTGTTCCGCCTCACCGTATGACACCTTTAAAACAAGCCTGGAGTTCTATCTACCCCCCGATCGTCGAACATCTCAAGTTGCAATGTCGCATGAACATCAAGCGAAAGACTGTGGAGCTGCGGACGTCGAAGCACACCATCGACTCGGGTGCACTTCAAAAAGGAGAGGACTTCGTCAAGGCCTTTACTCTGGGTTTTGATGTGGATGATGCGATTGCTCTGCTCCGGTTGGACGACCTTTACATCGAGACGTTCGAGATCAAGGATGTGAGGACGATGCACGGAGACAGCCAAGCCCGTGCTATCGGACGTATTGCTGGAAAGGACGGAAAGACCAAGTTCGCCATCGAGAATGCTAGCAGGACCAGAATTGTCCTCGCCGATTCAAAGATTCATATTCTGGGAGGATTCAAGAACATTCACATCGCCCGCGAGTCGGTCGTCAGCCTGATTCTTGGAAAACCTCCGGGCAAGGTATATGGCAATCTGAGGACTGTGGCTTCGAGGATGAAGGAACGATTTTAAATGACGGACAAGATAAAATGGTGAATCGTTTTTTTTTTTTTTTCTTCAATCGCTGGCGTTATGGTGGGATGTCTAGCACGATACAATATGACTTGGCGAATCAACGCTATCTTATGAAAAATTTACTATTCCAGTCCAATTTAACCATGATCGTATGAGTTCTCAGGTGCGGTGTTTGCTATATTGTTCCAAAAGCGAAGATCTACAATTTTTTGGTTTTGCTGTTGCCAGTAAGAATATTTACGTACAACTTGGCCTCAGCTCCCACCTTGTTGAGCTTTGAAAAAAAGTAGTAGTGAAAATTGGTGTAGGATCGATTACAGTAGGTGATACAAGACTGAAGATAATAAGTCCTTCTCGTAATGAAATTTGCTCATGTCTACACGTCTCGTCAAAAGCTTATCCATTTCTGGTCATACCGCAACGATACAACTCGTCGGCGACAACGGAGGCGAAGAGGCATTTTGTGGTGTTAATGGGAGGGCAGTCATAAGGTTGTCGTCCAATCCATTGGCGGCGTTGCCGGTGAACCCTTACCGCAGGTTGGATGGAAATATCAGGGTACCCACAGGAAGGGACTAAATCGCGCCTAGGGAGGCGTATCTTGGTAGGGAAAATCGCAAATGGTTCAATGCAAACGGTGGTTGAGCCTTCTGAGGTGGGTTGCCGTGAGATCATTTTGCCCCTCCCCCTCCGCCACTGCACTTATGAGGAAGAGGGCAAAAGGTTGTTGAGCTGTACTAAGGTATTATGCTGTGCTGTTTAGGTGCCAGTGCCAGTGTTACGCAGGCCCCACACCCCTCCTCCAGCCCGTGAACCTGCCGCACCTCATTTCTTCTAAGGCCACTGCATCCTTCACCTTGAGACGGCCTCCTCGTTTCTTTCTCTTTCTTTTCTTCTCCTCTCCTCTCCTCTACATCCTAACCACCAATCCTGCATAGTTCCCTACCAGATACAGCTTCTGGAACCTCATCATACCTTCATCTTTAGGTAAGGACCCTTCAATGCTTCCATCTTCACTGTGATCTAGCTTCATTTTATTACCCCGCCAAACACTGCACAAGCTCTCGCATCGACGGTAGAGGGGAGGGGCAACAGCTTTTCAGCTCTTGCTCCTCTCCCAGTTGATCCGGACCAGCAACATTGGGATTGAACGAGGAATACTATGTCCTAGCTGGCCTCGTCCTGGTCAACCATCTTCTATCCTTATACTTCAAGCCACTTACACGACGCAACGACCTAGCTCGCCCTTAGGTTGAACAGCTTCACTAACAGCTATTGGCAGCGTCTCAACACCGTACCTCTGCAACCATGGCTATCACCAAGGTCCACGCCCGTTCCGTCTACGATTCTCGTGGCAACCCGACTGTTGAGGTCGATATTGTCACTGAGACCGGCTTGCACCGGGCCATCGTTCCCTCCGGAGCTTCTACCGGTTCGTCCCGGCCCTCCCCGAACTATCGGCTGGCGGCAGCTAATAACCGAGCAAACAGGACAGCACGAGGCTTGCGAGCTCCGTGATGGCGACAAGTCCAAGTGGGGTGGCAAGGGCGTTTCTAAGGCTGTTGACAACGTCAACAACACCATCGGCCCCGCTCTCATCAAGGAGGGCCTCGACGTCAAGGACCAGTCCAAGGTCGACGAGTACCTTAACAGCCTCGATGGAACCCCCAACAAGACCACTCTCGGTGCCAACGCCATCCTCGGTGTCAGTCTGGCTATCGCCAAGGCCGGTGCTGCTGAGAAGGTATGATCTTTTGTTAGCTTGATCCATGGAATAGTATGGCGCTGACTTTCTCCCAGGGCGTCCCTCTTTACGCTCACATCTCCGATCTTGCTGGCACCAAGAAGCCCTACGTCCTCCCTGTCCCCTTCATGAACGTCCTCAACGGAGGGTAAGAGCTCTAGTAAATCCGATGCATCTGATGTCCAAATGACTGACGAAAATAGATCCCACGCTGGTGGCCGTCTTGCTTTCCAGGAGTTCATGATCGTTCCCACGTAAGCACCTCTTCTACCGATGCTGTCGACTTTCAACGCTAATAGTCTCAAGTGATGCTCCTACCTTCTCCGAGGCCATGCGCCAGGGCGCCGAGGTCTACCAGGCTCTCAAGGGCATCGCCAAGAAGAAGTACGGCCAGTCTGCTGGCAACGTTGGTGACGAGGGTGGTGTTGCCCCTGATATTCAGACTGCCGAGGAGGCTCTTGACCTCATCACCGAGTCCATTGAGAAGGCTGGCTACACTGGCCAGATGAAGATCGCCATGGACGTCGCCTCCAGCGAGTTCTACAAGGAGGCCGAGAAGAAGTACGACCTCGACTTCAAGAACCCCGACAGCGACCCTACCAAGTGGATCACTTACGAGGAGCTTGCTGCCCTCTACGGCGACCTCTGCAAGAAGTACCCCATTGTCAGCATTGAGGACCCCTTCGCTGAGGACGACTGGGAGGCCTGGAGCTATTTCTACAAGACCCAGGACATCCAGATTGTCGGTGACGACCTGACTGTCACCAACCCTCTCCGCATCAAGAAGGCCATTGACCTCAAGGCCTGCAATGCTCTGCTCCTCAAGGTCAACCAGATCGGTACTCTGACCGAGTCCATCCAGGCTGCCAAGGACTCCTACGCTGACGGCTGGGGTGTCATGGTGTCCCACCGCTCCGGTGAGACTGAGGATGTTACCATCTCTGACATTGTCGTCGGTATCCGATCCGGAGAGATCAAGACCGGTGCTCCCTGCCGATCTGAGCGTCTCGCTAAGCTCAACCAGATCCTCCGCATCGAGGAGGAGCTCGGCGACCTGGCCATCTACGCTGGCGCCAACTTCCGCAAGTCGGTCAACCTGTGAGCTGGTAACAGCATGCCGTGAAAATCAAATTGCAGTATAGGGAGGTCTTTCAGGAACCGAAACAAAAATTTGGAGAGGTGGCGTTAAGTAATGATAGAACCAAAACACAATTCAAGAGCACAAAGATGCTTCATTCGAACAATTTTGAGCCGTAGAGAAGCGTCGCCTTGACCATTTGATAAGTAATTATTATTGCTGAGCACACTGCGGAGAGAGCATGTTAGGTAATCTTGGCCAAAGGCCTTGCACGACCAGTTGCATGAATTGACTGCAGGGATGCAGCCACACGCCCAATCAGCATAAGCCACATGTGGCATCACCACAGCAACGGCGCTTCTTCAGCAAGTCAATATTTACCCATAGAACCGTGCGTGAAAGCTGCCATTTAAGTGGGCAATACTTTAGCTTAATGCCGGCTGCATTCACATGAGAAGTCACATATGCTTTGCCAAAAAAATCACTTGTTGTCTTTTGTTGAGTTCGCCTCGGCGACATAATTACTAACTTGACTACCTACACAGCAATACCGCCAACAATCATGGCGGCTACAGGAGATCTCATCGACTTCGATGTGATCGAAGGGCAAAAAGAGAACATTCAGTCCTTACCCGGAGGTCGCTCAGCAAAGAAGCTCGCACAAATCTACTCGCCCAACGAGTCACTTCACAAGCTATCTACGCCAACACCATCCGACACAAGAAACGTCAACGACTGTATCCGCGCAGAATACGAGGCTGAGATTCAGAGCATTTCTGAGTCCGACGATCCTCTCGATGTCTTCGACCGCTATGTGAGATGGACGCTGGATGCGTACCCTTCCGCCCAGGCTACACCGCAATCGCAACTGCACACATTGCTCGAGAGGGCGACAAAGGCGTTTATCAGCTCGCCACAATATAAGAACGATCCTCGGTACCTGAAGATGTGGATTCACTACATTCATTTCTTCGCCGACTCACCGAGGGAAACTTACGTCTTCCTAGCTCGTCACGCTATTGGCGAACGCCTTGCTCTGTACTACGAAGAATATGCTGAATGGCTGGAGGGCGCCGGCCGATGGGCGCAGGCTGAGGAGGTCTACAAGATGGGCATCGACCGCGAGGCTCGACCTGTTCAACGCCTTCTGCGCAAGTACAAGGAGTTTGAGGAGCGACTTGCCCAGCAACCTGAGGGGGCGGACGAACCTTCATCCCCTGCGCTGCCGACGGTGCGCCCGGCGCTTGCGGCCAAGGTCGACCCCTATGCCGCGGCGCGCGCAGCAGATCCTCAAGCCCCACGCCCAGCTAGCGGAGGCACTGGAAAGCCTTCCAAATCAAAGATGACCATCTTTTCCGACGCCGATGCCAAGCCTCCTGCACTATCTTCGAGGGATGTCGGCTCCAAAGGATGGGACACGATCGGGTCTACGGCCGAGCGAAAGAAGGAGAACATGACGGAAGCGAAGCCTTGGGTTGGCGAGACGCTTAAAGCGGGAGGGAAGAAGACGGCTGCTGCAAAGATGGCGGTATTCAGGGATCCGGTAAGTTGATTCCCCAATTTACCCTCACATGCCCATGTGTTGATGACAATAGGACTAATGTGTTGGGCCACTTGGCGATGTAATGTAATTCAGTCTCTATCTCAAATTAACAACATTGTCGTTGTTCCGTCCAAGAATCAGACCACTGTTCATCCGCAAACGGGAAAGCGGGAGCGTATCTTTGTTGATCTTGCCACGCTGTATCCCACGCCTGAGGAGCAGGGCACTGAGCTCAGCTTTGAAGAAGTGATGGCTGCAAGGCGTGGGTGGTTGGATCACTCATGGGATCAGGAAGTCGTAGATGTCAACCTTGTCCCTGAACCTGCTGAACTTGGCACCATCGAAGACCTCAGCAAGAATGTTGGCCAGAAACTACTCATTCACAGGGATACAGACGTTGTCGATGAGAACGGTGCTTTTGTAGAGCCTCCGCGGCAACCACGAGGTAACAAGAAGAAGAAAATGGAGGTCAATGAAACACAAATCAGTAAGTTCAATCTCAACGGATAGAGTGTGTTTGAATGGATTTGCTAACGAGCTGCAGTCAAAGCAAAGCTCGATTCTCCTTCTGGGCCGAAGCTCAAGAAGAAGAATACCTCTGAGCCGACCATGACGCTTCACACCAAGGCCGCTACAGATGACATATACGAAATCTTTAACGCGCCGTTGAAGCCCGCCGGTCAGGAAGAAATGAGCGGAGACGAGGACGAATATGAAACAGACGGCGACTACACAACCGACGGTGAAAGTACAGGTACCACCAGGCATATCGACCAGACAGAACACGAGGACGAGGATGCCAAAAGTGTCAGCGAATGGTCGGACTTTTCGACCCGCAGACACGTTCCAGACGTCAACGCTATAGAGGATCTGGGAGATGAGAATGCAGAGCAGAATGACACCCAGGTTTCCGACTTGATTGACGCTGGCTTTCCGGAGGAATCATCAACGACCAATGACGCGTCTGAGAAGCTGCAGCCTTTCGTCGATAATCCTGAGACTCCTGACGACTCTCCTCTAACGGCACGCACTTCTTTCATTCCGGTCCCCCCTGAAGACTGGGAACCTCCTACTCGGCCTTATAGGGATCCGGCTGAGGTGGCCAATAATCGTCTTCCGTTCATGACTCCTATCACAGAACGGACTGAAGTGTCTCTGGAGATGGGCACGGACCGTCGGGAACAGTTCAAGACGCCTTGTAAGCGCGACGAGTCGCATGTTCTTTTTGAACATGACGAAGAAGGTTCTGATCTGGAGCCCATGAGTAGTCCATTGCAGGACTCACTCAGTCCTCAGGAGCCCGCTCCCAAGGCTTCCATGCCGCTGCAGCCAAAACTGGCTGTTGCCCTGACCAAGGCCAGCTCTAAGACACCTATTCCCCCTAAGGGCCCCATCATCAAGGACGTTCAATGCAATCCCGTGGATGTTGAAGTGCGCAAGGAGATCCTGGCTAATATTCAGCCTGCTCTGAACAGCTATCCAGGCTTCTATGATCATCGCGAGGAGCAGTATGAACGTGGGAGCGACATTCGGAAGTTTGCCAAGGCTCTACTGCGAAGTAGCAAGGGGGATAGAACTTCTGTTCCTGCTCCTGTGCTGATCGAGCTACCTGGTGTGCCCTCTACCTATACGGTGAAGCGTGAGCTTGGCGCTGGTGCTTATGCACCGGTCTATCTCGTTGAGAACTCGGCGCCGGCCGAGGCAGAGAACGATGAGAACGCGATGGCGCCCATGAGCACTGGGGCTGTACCTCTAAACCGTAGGCATCAGATCGAGGCTCTCAAGATGGAAGTCCCGCCGAATCCTTGGGAGTTCCACATGATGCGACTGGCTCATAGTCGGATAGGTCCCCAAGGTCGGGCCTCTGCATCCTTGTCTTACCCGCACGAGATGCACCTTTACCAAGATGAAGCCTTCCTGTTCCTGCCCTTCCATCCTCACGGGACATTGCTTGACGTTGTCAACCAGTTCCGTGCTGAGGCATCGGGTGTTATGGATGAGTCGTTGGCTATGTTCTTCAGCATCGAGCTGATGCGCACTGTTGAGGCTCTTCATTCAAAGAATTTGCTTCACGGGGATATCAAGCCGGATAACTGTCTTCTACGTCTTGATAACCTGTTGGCTGACGAGCATAATACTCATCAACAACCACTATCGAGCCAATGGCGAGCTGATGGAAGTCACGGATGGAGTGCTCGTGGTGTCACGCTCATTGATTTCGGACGTGGCATTGACATGCGTGCCTTCGTCCCTGATGTTCAGTTCATCGCCGATTGGAAGACAACGGCACAGGACTGCGCAGAAATGCGCGAGGGTCGTCCTTGGACATGGCAAATCGACTACCACGGCTTGGCCGGAACTATCCACTGCCTGCTCTTTGGCAAGTACATCGAAACTGTTCGCTGCGACCAGGGCGGTCTTGGTCAAGGCGGGCGGAAGTACCGTATTCGTGAGAGCTTGAAGCGGTATTGGCAGACGGAGCTCTGGAGCGAATGCTTCGAGGTGCTTCTCAACCCCAGTTCCTTCGTCGACGCCGAACTTGGACGTGAGATGCCCCTGTTGAAGTCTATGCGCAACGTTAGGGAGAAGATGGAGCGCTGGCTCGAGGATAATGGTGAGAGGGGTATTGGTCTGAAAGCGCTCATCGGCAAGCTCGAGGCGTCTGCGAAGGCGAGGAGATATTGAGGTGGGAGGCGAGAGAGAAGACAAAGAGAAGCTTGGGATATTAAGCACGACATGAGACCATGACCTTTGCAGGCGTTGCTTTTCTTGGGGTTCGCAACAAGCGACACTGATTTGATACTCCCCTATTATTCTTATAGTATTCATAATTTGCTTGCTTCTTGTATACCCATGGCATTGCGATAGTTTTACTTAATTCCTTTCCAATACATAACAACTTATACTTATACTCTTACAAGATAATGCGGCCTTCCTGCTCTCATTGTTCCTTTAATCGCTATCCTCATCTGAGGCTGCCTTTTTCTTCTTCTTTGTACCCTTCTTCGCATCCTTCTGCGCCTTTTTATCCACTTGATCTTGAATCTTGGCTCTTTCCGAAGCTCCCTTGGCTTGAAGGTCCTTCTCCAACTTCTTGAACTCGGCGGTCTCCGGGTCCATCCCAATCAGACTCTCCAGCAGTTTAATCTCGTCGGCCCATACCTGCTTGTCCTCCACGCTCTTGCCCTTCTCGTCCTTCTTGTCGATGGGCGTTTCTAAGACCATGGGTTTGCCGGTGAAGTCATCGTGATTCATAACGTTGTGGAAAGCGCGGAGGCCGAGGAAGCCGGTGCCGATGTTGGCGTGGAGGTCACGGTTAGAGTCGAAGGGAGCTTTGCTGTCGTTCACTACGAGCATTGTGTCAGTTGATGAACGGTTTTCGGAACTCGAGTTGTCCTTATGACGGTGGACTTACAGTGAAAGGCCTTGAGGTATTGCTTGCCAACAATCTTGTTGAATGAGTCAATCGTCTTCTTGAAAGCCTCGGGCGTCCGGAGATCGTGACCGGCCGCAAAAGCGTGGCATGTGTCGATGCAAACCCCAACTCGTTCCTTATCGTCGACCAAAGCGATGATGTCTCTCAAGTCCTCCCAGGTCGACCCAATCACATTACCGCTGCCGGCCATGTTCTCCAAAACGGTGACGACTGTCTTGGTAGCTTTGTGGGACTTGTTCAATTGCTCAGCAATGCGCGCTATAGCTTTAGCCCTCACGTCACCGCCAGTAGAGCCCGGATGGAAGTTGTACAGCTTGATGCCTAGCTGCTCACATCGTTGTAGGTCATCTAGAAAGCCTTTGTAGGCCTGGGCTGCCTTCGTTGGGTCGCCCTGAGCGAGATTCACTAGGTATGACCCATGAGGAAGGGCGTGCTTGGCGGCGTTGTAGTCGTGGTGGTTACAGCCGCTGATGAACTGGTCCTTCACGTCCGGTGCGAGTGGAGGGTTGTCCCACTTGCGCTGGGATTTGAGAAAGAGGGCGAATGAGTTTGCACCAATCTGCACGGCATTTGTGAGTGCATTGTGTACGCCTATAGTTTATGAATGTGAGCTTCCTCTTTCTCAGCTCATTATCGGGGAGGTAAAGTGAGCCTGCCTGAGGGTATGACTTGGCTTAGCACTTTTAGACTGACCTCCAGCTCCGCTCACATGAGCACCAATGTACATTGGCTTCTTCAGCGCCGCAATGGCCGTCCTCTCTGCCAACGGCATGGCATCCTCGTCCTTGGCTTTAGTCTTGCGCTTCTTGGCAGGTGCCGCTGGCTTTGATGCAGCTTTGTCGTCTTCTTCGTCTTCTGGTTCCGCCTTGCGCTTTGAAGGAGCTGCTTTCGCAGGGACCTTCTTTTTGGTAGTTGGAGATGCAGTGGAAGTTCCGTTTGTTTCTATCTTGGCTTGTTGGGTCTCGTTGTAATTGACGGTTGTCTTCTTGCGAGGTGAAGCGCGTGCCATCCTTCCCGAGACTTACAAAGTTGCAATGTAGGTACAGTCAGTTTCCTTCCGCTGCTGGTTTTATGAGATTACTTGACTTGGGGACTGAAAACTTGGGTGATTAAGGTTCGTATCTAAGGAGCTTTAGCCGCCAGAAAAAGGAACGAGCAATGACGACAGGGTGCAATGACGCGCTTGATCAGACGAATGTGAGACGCGCTCTCACGTGATGATCATTTAAAGCGTTTACTTCTGGGAAGATATCGAACATAAATTCCTGACACTGGGTTATTTAAACAGGGGACATATATTGTCATTAGGAAAAATCCGAGATTAATTCTAGTAATATATTGAACTACGGTAAGATATACAGTGTTAAATTTCACGACGACGAATCCAGGAACTCAGCATGTGCGCAATGATAGCACAGCACTCCCAGTTCTCTCTGATGTACTTTCTCTAGCTTGTGACAGACATTTGCGCACAAAATCGCTACTCAGCTTGACGGCTCTTCCTTCGTCGGCTGCTGTGCAAAGCGAGTCATATTATGAAATGATCTGCATCTCCGACTCGCGGCCGCTAGCAAACTGGTCCTTGTACGTCTCCCACAACCTCTCGATCTCCTGAACATATAGCTCGTGGAATCGATCAATTTCATCTTGCGATGGTTGATTTCCATGAGACTCGCCGACCTCAATGGGCTTGCCGACTACAATGTTAACTGGTCGGCGATAAGGCATTAGGCCGACATCGTAGTTCAGAACACCACGGCCATGGAGCGCAGGCACAGTGAACTTGAAGACCTTGAGCACGAACATCTGGATTTTGTGGATTAATGGGTATGTCTTCGGGCTGAGTTGATCGTATAGGTCGTTCTCTCCAAAGGCGAGCACAGGTACCATGTCAGCGCCAAGGCGGAGAGCCATCTTGATGAAACCCTTGCGACCTTTCAGGATGAGCCTCAATGTCCCCGGTTGTGCTTCGAGTGACTCGCGAGCACCGCCGATCACAATTGATACAGCTCGGCCCTGGCCGTCATTATTGGGACCACCTTTGGTCAAGATATTGCAGATGGACTCTTTTGACACCGAGCGCACACCCATGGCCAGGAGCCAGTCACGGTAGAAGGGAAGACGAAAGTTGGAGTCGAGGGTCAGAAGACTATTGGTGATGCCGGGGAACTTCTCGGCGAACCCTAGCGCGTTCGTCGCGAAAGAGGCCCAGGCTCCGTGGGAGATAATGCCATGGGGATGGTATCCAAAGATGTACTTCCTATTGGCAGGCAAGTCGTGAGTCTTGTGCAGCTTGGCGGGATAGTACCCTGCGAAGAGCTTCCATAGGGGCAACGATCGTAGATATTCCGATCGATACCTGAGCTTTCCGTCCGTAGCAGCCGTAGAAGTAGACAGATGAATGAGGTATCCGATCAAGATAGGCCAGGCAAGAGGGTTCGCACAAGTAAACCAGAATGCTGACACGAAGAGAATAATGGACATGCTGTGGAATAGCACGGCACCGGTCTGCATTCGGCGCACGAGCGGCACGCTCACAGGCGCGAACCGGATGCCGCCAGCTTGCCATGCTTCGTCCTCATGACTCTGGTCCTGACCCTTGTGTATAGTCGTCTGTCTCGATATGCTCGGATATTCGTCATCTTCCGGATGCTTCACCTGATCTGTGCGTCTTCTAAGGCCGGCCTTCTCGTCCACAACAGCAGCAGCGTAGGATTTGGCGCCCCCGTTAAGCTTTGCGGGAGTATTGCTGGGGACAGTGTCGCCGTTGACTTTCTGTGGCGGATTTGAATCCTGATAGGCCCGAACAATCGGCTAGAGTCAGCTTCTGGACTATCCGGGCAAGTTTAAAGGCAAGGAAGCTCACAGTGTTGTTCGTGTCGGTTCCTTTCGCGCCGTCGACTACTGCCGTGGTCACTTTCTCGGTGCTCGTGTGAAGCTGCGCCACTGTATCTTGTTAGCAAATGCGGTCATAGATGCAGATGATAACCATCGAGACAAGATGCCAGCGCGACGCGACCAGCAAGGAGCTGGAAAACGACGTTGTCGCAACCTTCACCCAAGCCTCGTCATCGGCCACATATCGTGACGTACCATCGAGCGCCGGCCCTTCGGCCTTTAAATCAGCAGTGGCCATTGCGACATCAAACAGTTATCCGCAATTCAATATCCTCACGCAGCAAGTAGGGGGAAAAAAAAGAGACGAGGAAAAAATTCGAGCGCTAGGTATGGATTTTCGCGCACGCGCATGAGCGAAGAAGAAGGGTCTGAGGGTAATACGACACTGCTGCAGTGCAAGCTCGGCTGTCTCGCCAATGACGTCGATCAAATACGAAACGTTGAGCGGCGCACTAGCCGCGCGCACGTGAAAGTCAAACCACCATTACAACTGACCTGACATTTGCTATAAGCCACGATCTCTGGGGCGGCTTCTATCTAAAAAAATTCTCGCCAATATGTTTTTTCTTTTTCTTTTTGAAGAAACATATGTTATTTGTTCCTGTTTCCTCAAGCTGATAAGACAAGGTATAGATAGAGTACAACAACATCCGACTTTGAGTCTAGTTGGAACCGAGGTATGATTACATGCGATGAAGCTGAAACCCGCAAAGCAAACGCCAACAAATCTATAGCTAGTGAGATGCAAAGCTGTTTACTTATACATATATGAACAATATTTAATCTCACTGAGCTCTTGGTTTTGTCACTTTATCAGGAAGTCATCTCCTCACACTTGAAAAGTCAAAGCATTGTAGCACTCCCATATTCATCAAGACTCCTTTTTTTTGGAGATTGCCAGGAGGCAAAGCTATCGCGAGACAGCACTATGCCTGTTATACAGTACACCGCAGACAAGACAAACATGTAGATATGTAAAAAAAATAATACCTTCGCCAGCTTTTGCCGCGAAGCAAGCCAACGATTCGTTGGCGTCATACCCATCATCCGAAATTAACGTAAAGAAACGCCCCTTGAAGCACCTTGCCAGATCCAGTGTAGAATCACAAACGAATGTCCAGAACAAAACAAGTTTCCCATTCCAACGATGGCTTGTTAACAAATTAAGCCTATTCCTCCCGAGGCACCGCGTTGGTGGTCGACGCTGCAGGTGCAGGTGCAGGTGCAGATGCGGGCACCGGCACCATGTCTCCATCGCCTGTGTCACGACCCTGTTTCAGCGACACCACCTCCTGCTCTAGAGAAGTGACCTTCTCTGTCAACGTTTTCATTTTATCCTCCAAAGCTTGGATATAAGCCCATACGCTGGGGTCACTCTGTGCAAACATGTTTCTGCTGTCGCTGTTGGGCTGAGGTCCACTAGGTGTCCGTCCGTGGTTGAAGCCAGCGGAACCTGTAGCTGATAACCCGCTTGGGTGGGATAGACCAGGCAACTTGGTTTGAGCCTGGCTGCTGTGTGGTGACTGCAGGCCTGATTGTCGTCGACCCAGCTGCTGTTGCTGAAGCTGCTGTGACAGACCAGGAGAGCGCTGGCGATTGGCGTTGGATGCATCGTGGCCTGAAATGCCGGGGCTCAGCGGCTTGGGGCTTTCGGTCATGCCAGTCTGGGAATACATGCCTGTGCTTCCGCCAGCTACTGGGGCAGAAGATATACTAGTGTTGGGCGTGTGGCTGCTGGCCATGCTGTTCGGGACGCTCGAGGATTCAGCACTGTTGGCTTGTCCCTGGTTGACGTTTGGTGGATATAGGCCGCTACCGGTCGGTCGTGGTATAGCCGGCGGATACGTTCGCGAATGGGCGGCATGAGCCTCGCCGCCAGCGGACTGAGCAGTGACGGTAGGCATGCTTTGCCTCCTCAATTCGTCTTCTTCGCCGTTATCGTAGCCGAGCCCAGACATGGCAGAATCATCACCATCCATAGTGTTGCCTTCAAAGTCATCACCGTCGACGAAGCTTCCCATACTCGAACGACGACCTGCGCAGCCACCAGCTCCCTTGCTGTGCCGAGCTAACGCATCACCTCTCGCGAATTTACGGTCGCACTTGGGACAGATATGAGGCTTCTCTCCGGTGTGCAATTTGCCATGCCTCTTAAGATCGTGCAGGCGACGGAATCGTAAGGGACATTCTGTGCAAACATAGGGTTTCTCTTGGCTGTGCGTGAGAAGATGGCTTTTCAAATTATGATGTCGGGTGAATTCGGTATTGCAGTATGGGCACTTGTGTTTCTTGGATCCCGACGTGGGGGAGGTTTGACCTTGAGATGGCATAGGAAAGCTCATACCGCGTGGTGAGTGCTCTGTCATGCTCCCACTTGCTTGCAAAGATCCTGGGTAAGAGAGGGAGCTAGGCTGGTGCCTCTCTTCCTGACCAACTACCTGATGCGACATGTCGCCATCCGTCTTGTCCACGTCCATAGGTGTCGGGCTCGCTGTCACAGGAGCCCCGGCGATGCTATGGGTGCTCTGTGGGCTAGTCTCGCCCCTCTCGTCGATGCGCTCACCAGCATCTTGAGGGATTGTTATTGACGTCGCTGGCTTCGGCAAGGGCTCCATGGTCGCCGTGGGCGCTGTCTGAGGAGCGTCAGACGGTCGGCTCATGGCTTCAACACCTCCCGCCAACAGCGACGCGAGGACTTTGTGACTCGGGTTCTCGCTCGAGGCTGGTGGACTAGAGTTCCGCTCAGCCTCCCGGCGACGTCGTTCGTCCTCTAACGCTGCAGCGCCCGTGAGCGGCGGTGGCGGCGATGTCCCACTCGCCAGAGCCAGGCGAGCTGACTTTGTCGGAGAGCCAAGCAGATTGAGCGGTTGCGCGGCCAAAGACTGTGGTGATGGAGGCGTCGCTTCGCGCTGCCGCTTCAGCAATCTCGCGGGTTCCTCAGTCAGGTTGGCGCCACCAGTTGTCGGTGGTGAGGATGGGGTCGCGCGACTTGGTAGCGGGGCTTCGGTCGCAACGGTACCTGCGTCGGATGCCATGAACGTCGAGGTATCCTTGGTTGACGGGCGAGATGCTGTTGCGCGTTCGGGTAGCTATCTTCTTTTTTTGCTGGAGCTAGGTCAACGACGCATGTCGAGGCGTCGGTTTTGGAGGTGTGGCTGGAGACCGTGGCGACAGCTGGATTACAATGTGTTTCTGGTGCGGCTTGACTAATTCCCGTAGAGGCCGGGTCAAAAAGCATTTAAAATTAACGAGACAGCCTCGATTACCTTGGAAAGAGTTTTCCTGGTCGATTCTACCTGCTTTCGCGTATCTGCAGGATAAAATGTGCTGAGAAAAGGTGAAGAAGATTGAACCAAGAGCACCAAATGAGAGCTGTGGATGATGAGAAGAGAGAGACTGAAGTGAAGTGAAGTGCACGTTGTTGACTGGCAGCTGGGGCTGGGTTCTTACTGGGTTCTGGCTGGTGCTTTGGCTGGGCTGGGCTGGGCTGGGGGACTGCTGGATCACCCACTCCCACTGGGCCACTGGGCCACTGAGGCGGTACGTATTCGGCTCGTACTAGCGATTAAGGGTACAATCATCGTAAGGTAAGGTACTGTAGGCACTCGTAGGCGCACCATAGCTGGGGCGTCGACGGTGGGCGCGGGCTTGCCCAAGGTCCACAATGGGAAGAGGTCATGAGCCACTGACAAGACTACCGGGTCCTGGCTGAGCAGTTCTCACAGGCTGACCGGGCCAGGATTTGGGTGGCATAGCATCATGGCGCGGCCTACTCGTACCTACCGACTACTCTACGTACCTTACTCTACGTATCCGTACACCTACAAGCAACAGGCAGACAAGCCCGGGCACGAAAGAGCAGACGTCACTGTGAGAGAGACGAAGTCTTTCACTGACGACTCACTGCGGGAGCCAATTATTATGCCTATCAGAATCAGAGGAGTTCATACTACAAAGCCGCAAATGAGGGTCGCGGGGGACGCGATGGAAGGCACAAAAACAAAGAGAAGAAAAAAAGATACGAAGCGGGCAAGTATCTTTTTCGCGCCCGTAGAACCGAGCGACGGAGCAAAGGGTGCCCCAGCCACTCTCTCTTTTTCTCTCTCCCACCAGCGCGACTCCACTCTGAGGCGGCTTGAGCTGGCTTGAGCTGGTGGTGCCACACCTACCATCGCCCACCATCGATGGAAGCCCATCACATCGAAGGCGCATCGTAGCGTAGCGCATCACATCGCATCGCACCACCACATCCACCGCACTCGCACACCCACACACCCAGAGGTGATCGTCGCCGACGCACAGGTCAGGACATGGGGAGGGGAGGTGGCGGCCTGAGAAATTGCAGCCACGCAGAGTTTTGCAAACACATAATAATTAAAGCCAGCACTCAAGAGGAGCCACAGGTTAAAAAAGTGTGACGTAGGACAAGATGAAATACTTACTCGAAAAGGCATCAAGAAAGTAAGGTGATCGCTGTTTGCTCCTTCTTCATGATGACGCCACACCTCAGAACATGTGAGGATTACCATTCCTGGCGCTGGAACGAGCACAGCCTCAGTCAGGCCGGCCCCGAAAAAAAAAAAAAAGCCCCAAAAAGCCCCGAGGCTGCCAGTTGCAACTTGGAAGTTCAAGAGTCAGACTCGCGAGTTTGAGGTGTGGCGTGCCCACTAGCGCGCCAGGCCAAACTCTGAGGCTTGATCAAAAACCGGGAAATCCAAGTTGAGTAGCCTGTGATCCTTATGCAAACGGCAAGGACAACGGTCTATCACTCGACCGCATCATGTCACTGCACCATCCCCAATGCTCGACGTTCCAAGTATAACGGCACGTCAAACTTGGAAGTGGGCTCGCGATGACGGATCGTCTCACTTTTTCTGCCCGTATTGACTTTTGGGGCTTGCTCAACGCTACCATCTGTCACAGATCCTATCATTTGGTATTGCCTGGCGCTAGCACGGAGTATATCAGGTTGTTCGGTAAACGTTGTTGCTTGGCCCTGTTGGTGGCGTCAGAAATCCTTTTTGTGGCTTATGTCGTCAGTATAATCAATGATCCTGCTTCTGAACCCTCTCACTGCTTGTACTGAAATCTCACATACGCGAAGCATGGATTTGAACGAGGCACAGTAAGAACATCAGACGGCGGTTAACATCCAGGAATTATTCCAAGTGAGATCAAGAGCATGTTCACCATCGTAACCGCAAGTATTGATACTCGCAGTCGAGATAAATCCTAAGCCCCACCATCTCTTCTCTGACTGCCTGCCGTGAGTGGCGGTGCTGCATTGCGAACACGGGCATTCTAATCGTCCCGCCCGTCGTAACTCGTGGTGCTTCGTTCCCGAGGTATTAGAATGTCCCAGTTAGGATAGAGCCACAGTTTGTGGGGTTGCTTGGGTACTCAGCCCGCTTCGGGTGCTCAAGCATCCGAAGATATCGATTGGCGATCTTATGGAGGGCTTCTGAAACATCAGCAAACCGCAGCGCCACAATGAGGCCGGCACGGGAGCGTAAGTTAGTACAGTTACAAGTGAAGCCTTCTCCAGGCGCCACTTTGGGTCGCCTCAAACCACTATAACCACAAAATCTTGAGTCAAAAGAGGCAACTGTAAAGAACAAAGAATGCAAGAATGCAGAAGTAGTAATTACTACTACTATTAGTAAGATCAGTGCGAGTCAAAGGTATACCAGGCTGCACTTCTCAGGGATTTCGCAATACAGCCTTGACTAGAGGGATATTGCACCCAGACAAGACAGATGAAGCGACGTCAGGATTCATAAAGAGATAGAATACAGTGGTCTTCTCGCTTCGGCCTATTGATCTAACCTTTCATTCTCTCAATTATCAGAGTACGAACTAGGTTGTAACAGCAACATTTCCCCTCGCAGCCCAAGTCAATGGCAAGATGGTTGATATAGCGAATGTTGGTTAAATCGGCTGGTTTTCTAGGATTATATTTTTAGAGCCAGCATTCCAAATATAGCGATACAATGGATGCGAGACATCTCGTAACGCAAAACTTTCTATCCATATATCTAACTAATCCACATCAAAGATTCACCATTAGCGTACTAATCGAACTGCTTCTTGGTGGGGGCCACGACTTCGATTTATTTGATCTATGCGTTGACCCTAACCCTACAATCGCTGGGCCATCGCAACGAACTCTGCAGCGACCTGCAAGGCGTGAAGTCTCCTTGCGCCAACCGCTCCGCCAAAAACCATCAACGGCAATGCAGCATTACACATCTTAGAAAGCACCAGCTTGGAGCCAATTCAGTCTGAATTCAGAATACCAAGTTGCCGGCATCCGAGTTCATCGCCATATGCTAACCTCCATGGGCCATGACCTTGTAGCAACTGGAGCATTGATGCCGGACTGATCCGGATCGTCGTCCAAGCGCGGGTCTATCATCAACCCCCTGACCCAGATTAGACTCACTGTACGAGTCTTGGGCTGCATTCCTAACCCACAAAGCCACAACGTGTTGCGGAGTCTGCCGACTTACCGAGAACGATTACGAGTACACTTTATAGATTGTGAGCTATCCCTAGATAACAATTAGTTTGATCATTGTGCGACAGGTTTGCCGTCAGTGAGGATGATTTCGGCATTGTGAGACTTGCGGTGTATCTCGGTGGACAAGGAAGAAAAGTCACAATAATTACTCGGGAAAAGCTCATAAGAGCCCTGCACGTCCTGATGTTTCACCATAGCTTTCGCTCAGTGTTGCCAACAGAAAGTAAAGAAAGAAAAGAAAAAGGAAAATCAACTTGCAGTTTCACAGCGAATAATCTTTGTAGTAATCTCAAAATTCCCCGGAGTGTCCACGAAGCATCGGCCTGAGGCTGCGGCCGCGTGTGAAACCTCAGCAGGTAGGTAAGGTTTTAGCCGCTACTGTCAGGTGTGGCGCCGAATGGTTGAATAGATGGGAAATGAGGCCTTGGAAGATAGGCCAAGCTGCCGCCAATGGTTCTCTCTCATTCAACTATCAACACAACCACGTTCTGGTATTCGCAGTGTGGTGCATTCTGTGAGCCAACAGGGCACCAGTTCCAAGGCTGACATTAATATAAACGTTAATAGGCTCACAAGTGCCTCGGGCAGAATGCTCAATGAGTTCTGATATGCACAAAAAGAGTGATTGAGCCACGCGTGTACTTGTACTCGTAGGAGCACCGGCGGGGAGTTTCGGTGCCGAAAGAAAATGACAATGACCTGATACGCGATAACTTAGTCGCGCTAAAGCTACCAAGAAATGAATGGATCATTCAAATTCATCTCATCTCATCTCATGAAGCTTCATGCTAATTAATGACTTACTCGTACGGTTACGCAAATCGGCATGCGAGTACTCGTAGCATGGCTTTTCTTCAGTATTCCTCCCCCTTGCAGCGTACTCTCATGCAAGATTGCACGCCATCACCCCTGGGCTGAGGGAGGAGGAAAAGGGTCTCTCTCCATTAATGTCATGAGGAAATCGGCACATAAGGCACAGCCTTGGAAATTGGGCCCATTGTATTCCCGAGGCGGGGCGGATGCACGTGCCCAAACAAGTTAAGCGCCAGGAACCAGCAACCGTTGGTGCATGGATGGATTTTTGCTCGGCGTCGAGACAGTACCTTATGGATTAATCCATTCCTACTATCACCTGTCAGTGTATTTCTTCGGCGTGGGTTAGGTGTCGCATGGTTCTACTCTTTCGTACGAATATAGGGCACTTATTCCTGCTCGCGATGCTCATCTAAAAAGAGCTGATGGTAAGACACCAACCGAGCCATAGGTACAACCGTAGAAGACACTGCCCAATAGCCCGTTCGCAACTCAATCACAGTCAATCAACCCCATCCCAAGCGCCACGTTTTTGTCTTGCGCGTGGATGGTCGGCGCAAAATGTCGCAGTGTAGATCTCACTTTGAGAAACGCGGTTTCTCTGAGGTAATCCCAGCTCCTACAGAAGAGAAAAGGATAGTCAGCCATCTCCCCACGCAAGACATCCTTTTCTCCGCTTGATGGCTAGCGGATCTTGTACAAGTACGAGTATTTTGGGAATGAGTCGATGACTGGCGCGCGCTCGTGCTGGCACTGGCAGACGATAATACAAGTACTAATTACCGTATAGTGCCGCACCCCTGCCAATGGCTCAGGTGAGGTCTCTGGAGGAGTGTCCAAATGAGGGCAGCTTGCCATCGTCTCCTATCCACTCATGCACACCTAATTTCCCAGATGCTGCGAGCCAAGCCCAATACTGTCCACACTCCACTTTGATCGTGGTCCCCATGGAACATGGCCTGCCAGCCTGCTAGGGCCACCGAACGCTTTCTGAAAATGGGTGATGGAACTCTGCCGCCATCCCTGTGCCGGTAAACAGCTCAGTAATTGCTCAGTAATTGCTCAGTGCGTCCCCCAGTGCTTGGACTTCTTGGAGGCCTGGACTGCCCGTCCATGGAGGTCCCGCCAGGGGTGGTGGCCTCTCTCGCAACACCATTGATCTCGGCCGGTCTCCCCCATTCTCCGCCTCTCTTCTCCCTCCTTCTCTTCCTTCTAAGTAGGCGTTCGTTAATCGTTATCGCGTTGCTTCACGTCCAACTGAGAGTTCTTTGCTCTCTACCACACTCTTTTAATCGGGTCTTCTGTACCCTCACATTCGCTATTGCCGTCAAGTCGTTCGTTTCGAACCCCTACGACAAACACTCCCCCAAATATATATAATCAGCATCTGGTAAGTACGAATCCGGTGATCATCGCTATCGTGGTTGTGGGGAGAAACAGCAAGGAGGGTCCACGGAGAAGGAATAGTGAACACACAAGGACAATATTCGACTCAACACACAGCGACGATCATAGTATAAGCCGACGAGACGATGCTAACCGAGGATGTCGATCACAGCTTTGAAATTGTAATTCGCAACCATGAGATACGCCATCAAGTACGCCCTCGCGGCCACCTTCGTCGCGAGCGCCGCTGCCGCCGGCCACAACCACGGTCACCAGCACCTTCACGCCCGCCACCATGCCTCGCAAGTTGAGAAGCGTGAGGGTGAGGACAATGGCGACGTCGTGATCGAGTACGTCGCTGCCGCCACCGAGACCGTCTACGAGATGGCCGGCGAGGTTGTTGCTGCCGAGAAGGCTGCCGAGGGTATCGACCTGGGAGACTTCATCGTCGTTGGTGAGACCAAGCCGACTGTCAAGCCTCCCCCTCCTCCTCCCAAGCCGGAGCCCACGACCACCTCCAAGGCCGACCTGGGCGCCCAATTCATCGAGAAGCCGAAGCCCACCACCTCCGCGAAGCCTAAGCCTAAGCCTAAGCCTGAGCCCAAGGAGAAGCCCAAGCCTAAGCCCAAGCCGGAGCCCAAGCCGGAGCCGCCCAAGAAGCCTTCCAACGGCGGAGGTCTCGCCGGCATCGACGTTCCTTTCCCAAGCGGCAAAGTCAAGTGCTCTGAGTTCCCCTCTGAGTACGGTGCCGTCGCTCTGGACTGGCTGAACATTGGCGGCTGGTCTGGTGTCCAGAAGGTTCCCGGCTTCTCCCTGGACATCTCCCTCAGTATCTCGACCATTATCGAGGGCATCGCTGGCGAATCCTGCACCGAGGGCGCCATGTGCTCCTATGCCTGCCCTCCAGGATACCAGAAGACCCAGTGGCCCAAGGCTCAGGGCTCGACTAAGCAGTCCGTTGGTGGTCTCTACTGCAACAAGGACGGTTACCTCGAGCTCACCCGCAAGGGGCACGATACCCTCTGCGAGTCTGGTGTCGGCGGCGTCTCTATCAAGAATGACCTGAACGTTGAGGTCGCTACTTGCCGTACCGACTACCCCGGAAACGAGAAGATGTCCATTCCCGCCACTGCCGGGCCCGGCGAGTCTGTTGCTATGTGCAACCCTGACCAGACCGACTACTACGTCTGGGATGGCATGGACACCTCCGCGCAGTACTACATCAACCCGAAGGGTGTGCCCCAGGAGAAGGCTTGCGACTGGGATACGGAAGACGGTCCTGGCATTGGCAACTGGGCCCCCATGGTTGCTGGAGTCGGCAAGGCCGCCGATGGCATCACCTACCTCTCCATCTTCCAGAACCGCCCGACCACCGAGAAGAAGCTTGACTTCAACATCGAGATTGTTGGCGATGTCAACTCCAAGTGCGCCTACGTTAACGGCAAGTGGACCGGTGGTGGCGACGGCTGCACTGTAAGTTGAGAATCATTATATGTCAACCGTTGTCAAGAACCATGCTAACGTTTAATCTTTCTTTCAGACCGGCTTGCAGCCTGGCGGCAAGGCTACCTTCCGCTACTTCTAAGCGAAGGGATCCATTTCCCACTGCTGCTGCATTTTGGATACGATCGGGTTTTGAAACTTCTTGTGAATATTGTTCTCGGCAACGCACCAGCTTCAGTAGGGGAAGCTAAGAGGAGGAGTGTATATCGAGCTGGCCCCTGACGAAGCGACCTGAAGCGTGGCGCGTTGAACGGAACAGTGGGCTATTGTCGTTAGCTTGGCGGAGGAGGGAAAGTTATTATCCTCGTCTGCAATTCACGGCTATTATCTTTCTCCCCTTGGTTACGCGCTGCCCTTACCTTACCTCCCCCTGTTGTGTTAGTGTGTTGACCTTTCTGCTGTATTTTGCCAGACCATACATACTAGTAGTATTAATGTTCTTACGACGGGCCACAAGCAGTGGCGTTCCAGGGATACTAGTTTGCTGAATATTTAATGATTTGAAGTGGGCGATGATCGCGTGGTGATACTTAGTAGTAGTTGAAAAAGTAAGTGAGGTTGTGAGATACGTGATATTGCTAGCAAGCCAACTATAAGTTCAATTCGCCAATCAGGACTAACCAATTCGATTACCTGATCTAAGTTCGCCTGAGACTTTTCCCGGTCGCAAGTTAGCAGTAGTACCTTCCCCAACGCCACGTCCATCCAGGCCAACAAGCTTCGAGATGTCGTAAGCTCCTGCAAGTAAGGTACGTACTGGCATTTAGTAACCTTGAATCAACGTCGTCATTAACCCATTTCTCTCGAAAGCTTCATCTTCTTTTCCACCGCTGTGACCGATATCTCACCTCTAAATCTCACCTCTAATAATACCTAAGGCGAACCGATCTCACGGTCCTGTACTGCTAGGTTTATGTCCATCCTCATCTCCGCTAATGCGGTACTCGCACTCGACAACCTGAAGGCCAAGCAAATCGCCGGAGCTACCTCCGGCTTCCCGCTCCCCACATTACGACTTCGCCGCCAACCGCCAACAGAACTGTCAGTCTACGACGCTACCAGCGATCACTTACCTGGATATGATCGAGATCAGCTGCTAGGACCAACAAATTGACCAAAACCACTGATCACAGGTCACGGCTAAAATCTTGATGCATGAGAAAAATGCAGGGTTACTCTTTCTTTGGTCGGATGCCCATCCACGTTGCAGAGACGCTCACCTCTCTACATGACGTTACCTGAATTCAAACATTACATGATCAGGTGTGCCTTTTCTCTAAATCCATTGTTCCCAGCCATTCAGCTCTTTGAACTGTATATCAGGTCTGATATACAGCATATGCCTTTCTCTGCGAAGAACTAATCACGGGCAATTTGCAACCCAACTCATACATTCAACAATATTGCCCATGTTGACATACGATATTTCAAGTATTACTCCCATTGCCAGAGGAGGCAGCCGTCGTTCCGTCTCACTACTTTGAGCCATGTCTCTCAATCGTGTCCCGGGCGTCGAGACTCTCACCGATCCTAACGTCTCAAGAAACAGCGACACAGGCCACCGACCACGCCGTTTAAGCTTCAATCCATTACCACAGGAATGGGACCCGCCTCCGCCTTCGCCGGACAAACCGATTGAACAACGAGGCTTGTCTCAGAGTACAGTGACCTACGCTCCAAAGCCAACTCGCCATGATGACGAGCCCGTGAGCGCGTTCGAGGTGCCACCATGGAAGCGATTGGGTATGGTCAATGATGTCCTGCTTTTGCCACCCGTCGATCCAGAGTTCGAGTCACTAACATTGATCAAAAGTGCAAATTGCTATTGCGGTCGTCTATTGTCTGTTTGCTGCTGGTATTGTTTTTGGATATGCCGCCATCAAGCCGGTCTTGATCAATGAAGGCGCTTATGAGAACAGATGCTCCGGCAAGGCTGACAGCGATACCTGCGTCGAGATCAACCTCAACCTAATGTTCACTGTTGCTGCCGTCGGAACCAACGTCGCAGCTTTGCCCATTGGGGCAATCCTTGATTATTACGGCCCACGAGTTTGCGGTATTATCGGCAGCGGTTTCCTTCTAGCTGGAGCACTTCTTCTGGCTTATACCAAAGCATTACCTTTCGATGGCTTGATGCCAGGATATTTGTTTCTGGCCTTGGGAGGGCCCTTTACCTTTATCTCCTCGTTCCAGCTCTCTAATGCGTTCCCTCAACACTCCGGTCTTATACTGGCCCTGTTGACAGGTGCTTTCGACTCTTCCAGTGCCATCTTCCTTCTCTACCGGTTGATCTATGACGCTACCGATGGAGCTTTTGGTCAGCGCAGCTTCTTCCTCGTCTACCTTGTCATTCCAGCTTTCATTTTCACGGTCCAGCTTACGATCATGCCTGCCAAGTCCTACAAAACCGTCGGCGAACTGGTTGATCAGGCAGAAGACGCCAATACTGCCAACGAGGCCATGGGGCCGCCAACACCATTTGAGGATCAAATGGACGAGCACACGGCGCTGTTGCGTGACGAAAGTCGGGCGCGTCGCCGGGACCAGCGTAATGAGCGCGAAGCTGTAGTTGATGAGATTGAGTCACTACTTGGCTCCACTACGGCAGAGGATCGTGTTGAGGCCGAAGAACGCATCAACGTCACCTCAGGCGTGTGGGGTGTCATGCACAATCAGACTGTTGTAGAGCAGATTACTTCTCCGTGGTTTATCCTGATCTGTGTATTCACAGTCATACAGATGACTCGGATCAATTACTTTGTTGCCACGATCCGTCCACAATACCGATCCCTACTCGATGATCCAGAGAAGGCAGTCGAGATCAACGATTTCTTCGACGTCGCACTTCCAGTTGGTGGAATTTTCGCCATTCCCTTTATTGGCTTGATTCTTGACCGCACCAGAACAATCGTGGTTCTCTTGGTGCTCGTTACCGTTGCTACACTCATAGGTGTCTTGGGTATTCTTCCATATGAGTGGGCCGCTTATGCCAACATCATGCTATTTGTGCTATACCGCCCATTCTATTACACGGCAGTCTCTGACTACAGCGCCAAGGTCTTCGGATTCCGGACCTTTGGTACCGTCTATGGACTTATCATCTGCCTATCGGGCCTGCTCAACCTGGTCCAGCCCGCTCTAGATGTACTTTTCCACAGAACCTTCCATGGGAATCCCATACCTGTCAACCTCCTCTTGCTTACGCTGGGCTTGGCGATTGGCATCGCTCTCGTAGTCTTTGTGGCTGTGCAGCAGCGAAAAGTGAGGTGAGACGGGCAGCTGACAGAGGTTCAGAAAGTTGGGTGCTTTATACATTCAGATTAGAGTACGTGCCCTGCCCACGCCTGCTCACCTAGATCAGCAGGCTTTTCTCTTCTCGTTACGACAGTCATGATTGCTGCATCAGTTGTGGTGTTAAGGAAGCATGCAAAAAAATCAGCTCTTGATTTTACAATGTATCTACAGTTATTTTTAGTTATATCACACAACAGGGGTAAGGGAGCAGGAGAAATTGATATAGCATTGAAATTTAAAAATATTTACAAGCTCCTTTTATAATAGCTTGGTCACTGCAGAGCAACAGCGAATCCTTACCAGTCCAGCATGGGCTGCTCGAAAATGGTGCCATCGCAGAGCTGCGTCCAGCCGTCCAGGCGCGCGGAAGCAAACTTCAAAAGCTTGCTGAACCCCTTGTCTCCATGCTCCTCCTCAGACTCGTTGCAGTAGAACTCCTGGTCCTCGTCGCTCAAGGAGCCAGTCTCCTCAATCGAAGGCGGGTACTCGATCTGGAACACCGGCTTGCCTGCGTTAATGTAGGTCTGGAAGTCCTCGCAGAAGCTCCATGTGCGGCAGGACTCGAGGACGGCAAAGTCGAGCGTAGAGGAGAGGGACTCGGCGATGTCAGGGGCATTCTTCTGTCCGACGAGCAGTTTATCTCCCATTTTTGTGTCGAGAGAATGCGCGTACTCGGCGAGGCTGGTGAGGTAGTCGGCGTAGTCCTTGGGCTTCAGGCCAAATCCTGTCGGGTCGTCGTCGCCAGTACCCTCGGCCCAGGCATCGACATTGTCGGGGTCGACGGCGTCGCAGCCCGCGGAGACGGCGTTGTCGAGACGCTTCTTCATGATGTCCATGACGCGGCTGTCGCGGATATCGACGTAGAACTCGCCGTCCTCCTCGCCGACGTAGGGGAAGTCTAGGGATTTGCCAATGACAGCTTCGGGGAAGTCATCCTTATCATCGTCCCAGTTTTGCATGGCGCCACCGTTGAAGTAGCAGATGACTGTCTTGCCAGCGTCCTATGCGAATATTCATATTAGTTATTGCGAGTTCACACAAGCAGCCAGACGTGTTGTCAAGAAGCATTGAAAGCAAGATCTCTTTGAAAACTTACATGAAGGTTGGGGATCATCTCAGGATAGTCTTGAGCGTGGGCCAAATCGATGTCAAAGACTGTAGCAGCTTTGGGGATGAAGTCGGCCTCGCTATCGTGCTTGATGGGCTGGTGAATACAGATCTGCCAATCGGCGCCAGGCTCGAAGCCAGCGGGAGCCCGAGCATTGTGAGAGCTTCCAGACACAGCTGCTGTGACAGCAGTAACAGCTGAAGCTGTCAAGAACATTTTGGTGGACGCCATTGTTGTTTTAAGCGTTATTCGAACGATCGATCAACTAATGTGAGTAAAAGAGAGAGACAAGCAAGCAGGGGCCGTGAACAAGGATCTAAGTGAGCGATCTGAATGTGATCATCGAAGCCTCAAAACTTCAAAAAGCACGCGGGAGCTACATTCCTTTTAAATCGACGTCGGAAATCAGTGCGTCAGCAATGGATGTTTAATCCCGTGTAAATCATGCCTCCAAGTGTGCTTGAACCTGATCATTTCTGGTAAGTCCAGACTACAATACCACATAGCCAAGCCAAAAAGAGTAGAGAAAAAAAGTGGATGGCCGAGTAACTATCCGAAACAATAAAGCCTAAAACAGATGGTCGAGGCGTCCAGAAAGTAAGCAGAAACTGCCCTGTAAGCACCAAGGGCCAAACTAATCCTGGACATCGTGGGGCCCTCTGCGGTAAGCAGCGCTTTTATCCGGACGAGGTAAGACAGCGCGATGAGGTGAACGATTATCACGTTGTTATTGTTAATAGACCATATGAGCTCTTCAGAATAGCTCGTATGATCACGTAAGAGAGGTCTAGACTTCTCACGAAAATACATCGTCTGATGTGTTCGAGGCTTTCGAAATCGGGTGTATCATGCGTTAACGGTGCGAACCCTGCGTTTGTGGAAACATGTTTCACGATGTCAGCTTTAAGATGATCCTACCAACAACAACCGGGACTGTTAGAGCCCCCTTTGACTTCCGCTTCTGTAATTGTCGAATTCTTATTAAGTAACGCATTTCAAGTATAGTAGACAATCTGACTGGTAAAACTTTACATATATTGATTTCTAGATGAAGGTATTCCAGTCTTCTTGAATCGCCTTGGGGTGCTGCAAATAAGTGGCGCAATCGGCACTCTCCAACTTACATCAGAGTACCAGCCTCTCCTCCTCTATGTGGCATATTCCATTGCATTCCCAATAGCTGCCTCACGCGTCCGCCGAATTTCGTCCCTTTTCTCCTCGTTTTGCTCCTTCAACCTCTCCTCCACCTCATCTCTAATCCCAGCCAGATCTGGAGGAATGGTCTGGAATTGAACGCTCGGAGCAGCTTCCACAAAGCGAAGTTGCTCTGTTACGTGCTGTATAATATCTTGTAACCTCTTCGGGGGGTTGCGATTCTGTCGCGGTTCCCCCAGAATTTGTTCCAAGGTAGGGAACAGGGTCTCGTGGCGGAAATGATCTCTCCATGGCGCATGCTGGGGTAGGACGGGGTTCAGAATGTCCTGAGCACCGATAGCTATGCTCGTCTCATATGTCCAGGCTCGCGCGACGTTTCTCGGCGTGTAACCACCACCTCCGAATAGAATAAGGGGAAGCTTCATCCTCTTGCAAAACTCAACACAAGCTCCGTGTCCCTGAACTTGGAGGTTGAACCTGCCTAGTCGATCTCCTGCCAGAGAATCGGCGCCACATTGAAGGGCGATGGCGCCTGGCCGGAACTTCTCAACAATTTTCCCGATTACATTGTCGAACAACATGCCATACTGCTCGTCTGTGATCCCATCATTGAGGGGAACGTTGACTGCGTGATGAGCGCCCGGGTTATGTTCACTCTTAGGGCCGTTGTCATCCAAGGCTCCAGTACCGGGGAAGAAGTTGTTCGGATCATACTTGTGGAACGACACCGTCATAACCCGGTCTGTGGAAAAGAAAGCCTCTTCAACGCCGTCACCGTGGTGCACATCAATGTCGATGTATAGAACGCGCGGGTAGTATCGGAGAAGCTGCAAGATAGCAACGACAATATCGTTAATATAGCAGAATCCGGAGGCCTCAGCTTTCTTCGCATGATGGAGACCACCGCCCCAAGCAATAGCAATGTCAGATTGCTTAGTACACAGCTTTCGTGCCGCATCCAGAGCCCCACCAGCAGATAATGAACAGTAGTCGTATAAGCCCTCGAAAAGGGGGCAATCTGACCCTCCAAGATTGAACTTCAGGTCAGGGTTTGAAGTTTCCAAGTCGCGCGGGACAGGCTCCGGAAGTACGGTCCCCAGAAAATCCAGATAGTCGGTAGAGTGAAATGAGGCAAGCTCTTCGTAGGTGGCGGCGCGTGAGATGTAGTTGTCCATGGCGAAGGACATGCCATACGAGTAGATGAGGCTCTTGGAGAGCGTTAAGCGCCAGGGTTTCATGGGATGGGTCATGCCAAAGTGGTGCTTTTCCATCTCGGGGTTACAATGAAAGGAGACATTGTAACCTTTTGGGCGTGTTATTCCACTCTGATCGGCGTATTTCTTACATTTGCTGTAGAATTTGGCATTGTCCATCTCATCGGCCAGCCCTAGCGGAGCGTTGTACTCCTCCACTATGTCATCGCGGTCGACATCCCGCTTGTGCGGAAGATAATTCGGCTTTGGCGTCCGGAACCGGTAGGTATTTATGTCCATGGCGAGAAGAGCTCACGCTGAGCTCGCGCCGAGTGTCAGTGAGCCTGGCGTTGAGGCCCAGCCGGGGGCGCAAAGTGGCACTTTCGCCGAGGGATGAAAGGTAAATTATTTGCGCCGAGTCCCGCGATGCGCTAGCTTATGCTTAGACGGTGTGATCTAGAGGACGGTGCTTGAGTATGAGAGATGAGAGAATAAGAGATAGCGCGTTGAGGATGGATATGTGTTTTCAGCGCGAGAGAGACAATGGGGTAGTCAACTATGAGCTTGACAGGGTCTTGAAGATGAAGTTGAAGATGAAGGTGAGGAATGTGGAAGATCCAAGCGGCGCGCGCCATGCAGGTCCGAGTCTCCATGTCCATGTGGGGACACGGCATCAAAATCAGCTAGTCCGTCTGGGGACTAGCGCGGGGCGAACCTGATGACTGATCCTGGCAGTCCCCGATACTGCATTTTGTGACCATTCTTAGCAGTAATAAGGCAGCTGGATTATCAGAGCCAGCAAGGATGTGGTTGACGAAGCCATAGACTTTGTCCACGAAAGCCCCAGTCCCCGCGATAATATATCATCGAGACACGCCAAACCGATCTTTACTCGGAGACTTCGTACTGGCAAGGTTGCACTTGGTGTCTTCTTGTTTCGAGGCTGCCGATAGCCAAGCGACCACCAGCTCCGTCTACGCAAACGGCCGGCCGACGATAACGACAGCATAAGCGACAAAGACTAGATTCCTCTAGTTGGCGTTCCTAGTCGGGCTTTTCACAGATTTGCCTGCGCAGAGAAGATCTTGGAACTGCCAACACCAGCTGCGGTTGGAATCCGAGGTGAGCTGCGCCATTCATCGAGTCGCCCTGCTGCTTGCAACTTCTATGCATTGCTCTTTGATTCTGCTTTGGGCGCGCACTTCAGCATCTCGCATCAGGATCAGCACCAGCATCAATATCAGGCATGCAGATGCAGTATCGATAGTGGCAGTCCATGCGTAACGAGTTGTTCGTATTTCGATCGCCCTCGCCCAGTCACGCACGAGTACAAAGTACGAGTAATTACCAACTCGAACCAAGTACAGTGGCATATAGTGGGGATCGATCCACCACTGTTTCTCGTCGAATTATTATTATTATCACTCTTTCATCCATCCGCGTTACGTCGCGTCCGAGCGTTGTTTCTTTCGCCTTGCTGACGGACGTTCTGCACACCTTTTGCTTGACTTTGACTTCCTGCCGGACGTCTCTTTGCGACGTCATAGCGCTTGCTTATTTGTCTTCGTTCTTTCGCGCCAATCGAGCCATCTATTCGCCCGTGAAGTTGACATCATGCCTAGAGACGATTTGTCTATCGACTTCGTCAGGAAAATGCCCCAGGCCGAGCCACTGGATCCCGGCTTGATCCTCGACGACTGGATCAACCGGGTGCAGAATCTTCCTGAGGAGATCCGTTTCGTGCACGAAGAAATCGCCGACAAAGATCGACAATTTAACGAATGCGTTCGCCTCATAGAGGATCGCGACGCGAAGATTCAGAAATGGATCAAGACGAACGGCAGCCACGAACCGAATCCTAAGGAGGACAATCTCCGTTCTCAGATCAGAGAGAATTTCGCTCGCGCCGATCAGATACAAAAGGACAAGATTGCTCTCTCGCAAAAACTGTCTCACATTATGGACAAGCATATTCGCAATCTCGACGTACAAATCAAGCTGCTCTATGATAGGAACGAACCTGGCTTCACGAACCCCGACGAAGTTCCCTCCCTACTCCGCGCCAGCGCTGCCAACATCACAACACCAACTGTGCGCCCTATGAACGCGTCAAGCAATATCAGCGTTGGGGGGCCTGCAGCAGCCGCAGGTCCAGTCGCGGCCAACACCAATCCGACCCTAGCCCGACTTCCTAGCCACGCGCAAGTGCGAGGCGCTCAGAGCCAGCAACAAAATCAGCAGCATGCAGCCTCGGCCCCAGCGACGCCAGCTGCGAGTATGATTCTCAACCGTCAACAGCGGGAGAGCTCAGCGGGGCCTGCTACCAAGCGTGCAGGCCGTGCTAACTCCAATCTTGCCAATGCACCTGCTACGTCTTCAAATCTAGCCAGACACTCCTCCTTGGGTCCCGGGACACCAAAAGGAGCCTCTGGGTCTGGATCCGGTGCAGGTGGTGTTGCAAGAGCTGGCAGCGCTGGTCCGAAGGCTAGCTCTACAAAATCAGGCACTAGCAGCGCTCGGCGTGGAACTCCTACCGGTGGTGGCCGTAAGAAGGCCCCCAACAAATCGAACCTCTCCCGAGTCAAGAAGGCGTCCAGCAGGAACTCACCCGCATCCACAGCAGACAGTGATTTGTCAGACGCCGTCGGTGCTAGCGACAACGACGAGGCCGAGCGCAGATCTAGAGGCACGCCAGCCGCCGACGGGAAGGACGCTGATGGGGATGATGTGGTTTTGGACGCCGACGATGACGATGAAGACGGAAGTGACGACAAGAAATACTGTCTTTGCCATAACGTGAGTTTTGGAGACATGGTGGCTTGTGACAATGACGACTGTCCATACGAATGGTTCCATTGGTCCTGCGTGGGACTTAAGAGCGAGCCCAACGGAACTTGGTATTGTCCAGTGTGCTCAGAGAAGTTTGGGCGTAAGAGCAAGTGAGCAACTTGGAGCATCCTGGAGGTCGTGTTGATTGGATGTTCAAGGAGAGTACTTGTTGAAATTGAAAGCAGAGGAAAACGAGCAGCTCAGGCGTTATTGGAAACGACATTAGATACCCACAACTATGGATGGCATTGATCACTTTACGAAAAACCATGATGACGACGTACAACTCACATACGGGATTCTTTGTTGAGTTTACTTCTTATTTAACCCATGCCTCGTAGCTATCCTGCATTTCCGGTCTGCTCTAGGGAACAGCGTACGACACCTCGCCTTACACCCTCTGTCTCTTCTCTTAGATGAGAAACCACAGCTCCTTTCTCTTGCGCTGCCACCACAAAGTCGTCCAGCGAACCTCCTACACCAAAGTACAACCGCTTGGCGCCCACCAGAGCGTTGGCGTCAGGGCTAGCTGCCTGACGCTCCCGCTCCAAGATCAGAAACACTGTCTCTGTGAAGGCTTGAAGCGCGAAAGGAGAGTAAATAGTTTCGGCTCCTAGTACGATCGTCGTCGGTGAAGGGGCGTCTGCTGAGCTGGTGGTGTTATATACCAGATCCACGAAATCTTGGGACCACGCTCCTGAGAGGAAGGATAGGCTGATACCCTTTTCGGTAAGGAATACCTGGAAAGCTTGAAGGACTTCTGGAGTGAGCTCCAGTTCCAGCTCTTCTTCTCCAGAGAAGGCTGATTCTAGTACTGGCGTGTTGCCTTGTTGTGCTAATGCCCAGGTGAGGATGAAGTTTGGGAGGGTCACAAGTTGCAGGACTGTAGGGTTATAATCCGCAATAACAAGAGACAGCGGCCTCCCCTTGGTTCCGTCCTGTCTGCAGGCCCATTGGAACATAGCTAGTGATGGAAGTGCTGTTCCACAGCCGAGCTGTTTGTATGGTCGTGTAAGCCAACGTCTTCAAGTAGTCATATACCTTAATCCGTGTATACTGAAAGTTGGATGACATACCTCGATGATACGTAGCGGCTTATCACCTGGGCTGCGCAAGTCCTTTGAAGAAGCTAAAACCTTGACAAGGTCCACGCTGCTCTCCCAGCTCTTGAAACCGCCTTCATACACACCCGTCTTGACATCATGCTCGCCGAGCCCCTCTAAACCGCCCTGGCCATCATCTTCGGCCATAAGCTGTATCCTCACGTCCCATAACTCCCGCCTGGGAATCTTCACTGAAGATCCATCATCTAGTGAAACATCTAGACAGCTGAATGCGACCTTGGAAGGGAGCTGTGATAACAGCGAGGGTAGAGGATGGTGTGTAGGCGGAAGTTGAGGTTTGCCGGGGACTGGGAATGCGCTGGCGGCTGGTGTTCGAGCTGAGGGTTTCTGCTCGATCTGAGGTGCTGTCTCCTCTTTTGCTGTATCTATGTCGTCCCCCGAAAATCCAAATGAAAATGCCATCGTGTCGCCTTGGTATTGAGAATACTTTTGAATCTGAACCAATTCTGCTAGTACTATGGCGCATTTTGGTCGACACTGTGCTGCTGTGGGGCCGAAAATTCGGCGTGGTACAGTGTGCCTGTCATTCACCTGCAAGCCGAGGCGCCGGAGCTCGTACTCTTACTTTGCGACTTCATCTCGTCACTTACACATATGACATCAACTCAATGATCCCTTAACATCGCGTCTTATTCTTTATATCGGAAGTTCGATCATAACCCCCGTCCTCAACAGTAAGCTTGATTCAACATTGCGGCCATGCGCCCGTCACTCTTGCGGATGGCCGCCCCTGTCGGCCAACAAGGCTTCAAGCCAAGCCCAATGGCCCTTCTTCCTCCGATTCCCTTGTACCGTCGCCTTCTACGGGCTCACAGGAAGCATCTTCCTAGCGAGATGCGGTTATTGGGGGACGAGTACATTAAGGCTGAGTTCCGAGCCCACCGCAACGTTGATAACCCTGCTCACCTGGTAACCCACCCCTTCCCTATTGAATCATTGCTTTGGGACATGACTAACTAAAGTCTGCGCAGATTGGGTTTCTCACAGAATGGCAGCTGTATGCGCAGAAGGTAGAAGGTGATGCTTGGAAGGGTGAGAAGATTGAAGAAGGGAAATTGCAGAAGCTGAGTGGTAAGACCTTATTTTCCCATGACATTTTCTTTTCTTCGTGGGCATGAACACTGACCCCGTGCAGATGAGCAAGTACACCAACTGTATGAGCTAATGCAGGCTATCCAGAAGCGTGGAGAGGGAGAGTCGGATTCATGATGGCCGAAAACTGTTTTATATGGACAAGGGAGGAGGTTGTACGATATGAGCCAGCTAGAATTTGCATAGCCTCTGTTTCTATTAAAAGATGTGTATCTTGTATACTAGTAACCTCTATGCGGAAGAGTAGCGTGCCTCTAATGCCTCAGCTATCCAAAAAGCTTGAATGGCGCTAACTTTCTTTGCGTAATTCTTCCTCGTGAACACATGCTCCAAGAACATGATTGCCTCCTTCTTCTTGCCATGCAGCACACTCGATGGATGAATAGCCACGATATGCTTTCCCTCTGTAGTCGCATAACTAGCGTCAGGCTGGAGCAACGCTGTCTTCAGAGCGAAGCCACGAAGGAAGCACTTTAACAAAGTCTCTGCCCTCTCCGGCGAGATCGGCACAAAAGGCTGGGGATCGAGCGGCGGTGCTTCAGCTAGGAGGTTCTGCTTCTGGCACATGCCTCGCAACTGACGGCGGATGTTCAGTGCTTGTCTCATGTTCCGGGCGTTGATGGCTCTCTCTTTGCACCAATCGGTTCGGTTGACGTTCTCGCTTGTATACTGCTGCATGGTCGTGAGGTAGGTGATCACGTCGCCCTCGCGTCTTTGCAGCTCCTTTCGTGCCTCTTCCATTTGCTCCATAGCCTCCTCTGATTGTACCTGGAGGAAGATACTGTCACCTGCTGTGATGCAAGAGATGATGTCCACAGCTTCAAGGACGCAGTCAAACTCTGGCTTTGAGGCTGCGAGCAGCACTGCGGCCAATGGTACAGGAATGGGAAATCGTGCCATTTGTGAGCCTACAGCGGTGATAGCCCCCTGAGCATCAACAGCGCCCAGGAAATGAAGATGTAGAATCGCCTTCTTGATAGCCTCCACGTCCGGAGCATCAATGAGTGGAAAGTTGATCACATCCTCAATTCCACGTGCCTTCATTGTCAGAACGGCTCCTAGGACATCGTTCCGCAGGATCTCTGGCAAGTCCACATCTTGCAAGCTGTCGTAGCCCTCCTCAGTGTACAGTCTGAAGCACTTTCCGGGTCCCTCACGACCAGCACGGCCTTTTCGCTGGATAGCTGAGGATTTAGAGATTGGTTTGACCAGCAGCGACTCCATCCCCAATCGCGACCGGTATTGCTTGACCTTTGCTTTTCCGCTGTCGACAACGTACCTCACACCGGGTACAGTAACTGATGTCTCAGCAATATTGGTGGCCAGCACGATCTTTCGCGTGAAAGGTGCCTTGACCGGTTGGAAGGCATCGCGCTGTGCCTCAATCGAGAGTTGACCATACAGCGGCACGACCTTGATTTTCGGCACGTTGGAGGCCAGCGTTGTCGCACGCTCTTCCAAAAGTTTCTGTGCCGACTCGATCTCCTCTTGGCCGACAAGAAAAGACAGTATGTCGCCGGGGAACTGCTCCTGCGTGTGCACCTTCAAGATGGTATCGACGAGGGCATCTTGAATATTCGGGACTGGTTGACGTTCGTGAATGGTCTGCACCGGAAATTGACGTCCCTCTATTCGCAGAAGTTGAACTTCATTACCTTTCTCGTTCTCTTCATCTGTGCCGCGGAAGAAGTGCTGAATCACCTCGACGTCGGCCGTGGCGCTCATGATGATGACTTTGAGCGGAATCCCTCCTCTCCCAGCTTTATCACTAGCCAGGATCTGCTTCAGGAAGCCAACGAGAAGATCTACATCGAGACTTCTTTCGTGAATCTCGTCCACAATGATTGCGCTGTAGTCGCGCAGATTCGAGTCGCGGAGTAGTTCTTGAAGCAGCATGCCCTCCGTGAGAAATTTGATCCTGGTACCCTTGGGAACGTTGTGGTCGAACCGAACAGAGTATCCAACGAGGCCTGCTTTGTTTCCATTCCCTATGGGCGTTCCAGCTTCTCTGGAGACTCGATGAGCCAACGTTGTTGCTGCTACTCGTCTGGGCTGAGTGATGGCGATGGTTCCGCCAACAGCAATCTCATCCCCGCCCTCAGCCAGCTTGACCTTCCGCCGCTTGCACCATGACTGCTGGTAGAGGAATTGAGGCACTTGGGTACTTTTTCCAGATCCAGTCTCACCGACAAGAACGACCACGTCAGAGTCCCTCACGGCCTTTTGGATCTCTGAGCGGTGATGAAAGATGGTGAGCTCTTGACGGGTCTTGAGCAGTGCTTCCGCCTCGGAAGTCTTGTTGTGCCGGGGTTTCACGTCGCGGTTTCGGGGCGACTTGTGATGTTGGTGACTCTTGAACGATTTTGAGAGCCCTTCATCTGCTGTTGTTGCTTCTGCTGCTGGTGCTGGTGCTGCTGGAGGAGGTGGTGCCGGTGCTTTAGGCTTAGGGTTGGGGTTGAGATAGCCGTCCAAGGAAATGGACTTCCCATAGCCGAGGCTTAGTTGGTTGGTTTTGTTCTCCTTCTGCTTCTTCCGCCGTTTCAATGGCGGCTCCGCGCCGTCCTGTGAAGCCATATTTGCTTTGGGGGAAACAAGAGCTGGTCTACATCAGATGTTCAAGACACAGCCAATAAATTTTTGGTGATTGTACAGTGTGTATACTGTAAGGTTTGACTGTACGGTGATAGAAGGGAACTTCTTAGTTGGAGATCATTCTGCATTCTAAGAAATATACTTGTATCCATATTTTGCTACGCATTCGGATATGTATCTTACTGTATATGAATATATAATTTAAATATGTGCAGTTGGATGAGTATTTAGCTGTTCTTGTGTTGGAAGACTATCTATAACTTTAGTTGTTAGATTTTAACCTCCTGCTGGGTGCGCTGCTGTAACTGAGTCGTTACGGAACATTCAAAGGCTCGGGAACATAACGTCTCCCAATGCATTTACTTGGTTCTTTAAATATCTCGACGTTTATTCGGGCGTATTTTTAGGTATGTATTTAGACCTACGGTATACCTACCTTCGTGGTTTCTTGTCTCAGTATGTTTTCTGACCGATTGGCTAATTGACATATATCTTTCTTGGCGCGTCCTTGGAGCCTTTGCGGTAGTCGATAGAATAATTACTAGGTAAGAATTAAGCGATAGTCAGATTTCCACTTGCCCCTGACTAACTACACGAAGCAGAAAACATACCCAAGGCGCTGAAAATGGTCAAGATTCTTGTGTAGATCACCGTGGTTAACGTCTCCTGTTAGCGGATTCCTCTAGCAGCATCCGAGTTAAATCATCTGAACCATACATCAAGTTCGTGACTACCCAGGCGGCGATGTGCATATATAGAATAATCCAAAAAATAATATGTATTAAAGTTGATGTAGGACGGGATCGCCACAAAATACAAGCAGCAAGACCACCTTATCTTCCACCCTGTCCAACTAGAACAACTCTACAAACAGAAAACGCCGAATGCCAATGCTGGCGTTGCCATCGTTGGTCACGTCTATACTCGCACCTCGTGTACGAGTTCTCCAGAATCTTGCTTACTTGATGCGGGCCAAACGTTCTCTGTTGAGCCTTGTAGCATCGTCCACGGCATCGCTCTGTATGGATGTCAGTCACAAGAATCATTTTTACATGCTGTGAGTGGAGGGAACAAACCTTGTTGCCGATCCGGTCGATCTGGCCGTTTTGGGTAGAGATCTCCTTTCCTATAGCATTGCCCACCATGTTCATCATATGAACTTGGCCTGATAGCTCATCAAGTCCATCATCGATCTGATCTTCGAGCTGGTTGGCCTCCTCATCTTCATCGTCCAAGTTGAATTTGCCGTAGTCCTTCTTTCCGGTTCTCTGTCTGCTGCCGCCGGCGTGGTTGATCTCTCTGAAGTTGTCCTCCATTCTCTGGTTGGCTGCGTAGCCCTCTCGGCGAGTTGCTTCGCGCTGCTCACGCTCAGTGCGGTGGCGGTTCATGACCTCCTCGTCGGCTCTCTGCTGGCGTTGCTTGGAGGTGAAGGGGTTACCGACGTGAACCGCCCACATGCTTCGGTTGAGGGTCTTCAACTCGGCTGCCCTATCGGAGGCAACCTTGTTCTGGTTCTGGGCAAGATCGAGGTTCTTCTCGGTGTTGTGAAGTCGCTCTCCTTGGGCGCCCAGACGTGCCAATGTCGCCTGACCAACTTCGTTCGCTTGTCTTGCCATTTGCACAGAACGGTTGACTGAGCCAGCACTCTCTTGCTGGATCTTGCGTTTCTCTTGTAGAATGGCCTGGTAGTCTGCCTCCTCTTGCTCTTCCTCTGTGAGCTGTCGCTGCTCGCCGTATCCGCCATAGCCTCCGTATTCACCAGCATCATCGCCAGCTTGGGAGTATGTTGGCGGGGCGCCTCCAGGCGCTTGCTGCTGTTGGGCTTGACGCTGCTGCGCTCCGGAGAAGAGCGCATCACGATTGCTGTCGGGCTCGCTGTCGTTTCGTCCCAGGCCGCCATAGCCACCAGGACCTCTAGCCCCAGCGGCCGGGGAGCCGTATTGATTATGGCCGGGCTGCTCATAGCGGTTGGCACCATATCCTCCTCCTGATCCATAGCGATCAGAACCATAGCCTCCTGGGCCTCCCTGCGGAGCCTGGCCACCGTAACCACCTCCACCATACTGTCCACCAGGTTGCTGTCCGTATTGGCCTCCTTGGCGACCGGCGGCAGGTCCGCTGGGCAATCCTCCCGGAGGACCACCCGGACGGTCTAGGCCGACTTTGGCCTTTGCGTAGTGTGACACATTGGGATTGGCATAAGGATCGCTGCCGGGAGGTTGTTGAGCGTAAGGGTTGTCGGACGGCGCTGGGGACGACTTCTTGCGACTGAACAGGGCGCTTCGGCTTGAATCGTCTCCATCGTCGCCTTTCTTGCCGAAGCCGAACTTCTTCATCGTAGCGATTGTGATTCTGCGGTCGCTGCTGAAATGGGTATTGGGTTGGATAGGTGTTGAAGAGAAAGAATGGAGGGGTAGGTATCAAGTAGTGGGATAATGATGGATGTAAGAACCAGAACCAGAACCAGAACCAGAAATCGAATGAGACGAGGAGGAGGATGGCTGACTGCTCCGACCAACCGACCTACTGAACTAAAGTAACTGCCAGTTGTGGCGATGCATGCAAAGGCCCCGGCAGCGTCACAGGTTTGGCTCCAGAAGTGTTGCAGGTGTCAGAGCGAGCTACGACGCTGGTTTAGGGACTAAGGGTTCCTGCTACAGCGGGTTAGTGGGGGATCTGGGGGGGCTGACCTTAGCCATGATTAGGCCCAGTTGGGTATCAAAGGTGGCCCCTGGACAGGCAGTGGACAGGCAGCGGACAAGCAGTGCGCCACTGTGGTCGGCTCTACTAGTGCCGCTTTCAGGGTCCAACGAGCGGGTGGGAAGGTCCTCTGCTACCTATTTTTGCTACAGGTTTCGTCTCCATACTTATCATTCCATTGCTAGGCTACTAGTACTTCCACTATTCCATACTACTGTGTACACATATTAGGTTGATGTTATGTAACGTCTCCCGGATGTGATATCAAGACTCATGTATGTAAATACGGATGGGAATTACATCCGTCGGAAGAACAACTCTCTTCCGCCAGACAAATATCATACTCAAAAAGTTAAAGAGAAAAAATGGTATTTTTAGCTGTTGCTGACTGACTCGCTGGGGTTGTGGCTGGGGCTGAGAAGGCAAAGAGCGCGCGTAATACACCGAGGCTGGATGGCTTGCATGAGACGGATAACCAGTTTTCACTACATACATTCGTCAGCTTGCGCCTCGGATGAGGCTCGTTCTATTCCGGGAAGAAAACGCCTTCCGCCTTGTTGTACTGATCTCAGCTGTCTTTAATGAACTTCGTCTCTTACTCCCTTAGGTATCTAATTGGTTGAGATAAAGGCGCATATTCGTCCAATCGTTGTTGCGAATTAGTTAAACATCTGCACAATCTACAACCGGCAAACAACTCAAGCTCGTACAAGAATTCCGATACATTGCGAATAAATGCACAAACACATCGCACTTTGTGATCTTCTTGACAAAGCCTACGTCTCCCATGGACGCTCGGGAGAGAAGGACAAGAAGACACTCACAGTTTGGGATTATAGGCATAGGGTAGCTAAAACAATGGCACTGAGATTAAGCCTCCCATTAGTGGTTGACCGCTCCCTCAACAGCTGGGGGCTTCGTTTTACTGGGGTTCCTGTACGTGTAGTGGTATCATCGTCTACTCGTAGTTTTCGCCTTTACTACCCCTAACCCGCCTTTGTGTGTTGCTCTGCTTTGGTGCATCTCGCGAGGCCTTCAGCATACCTAATTGAACAAGCCGACTGACTCAATCGATTACCTACAAATTCGGGCACCAAATTCTCATACCGTGCTCTGTAGGAGACTGCTTACTTATGTATGTCGGCCCCTTGCCACCCTGTGACTCCCTCGCTCACCATGTCCAGAACGAGCAACATTCAGCTGGCCCCTTGACGATTGACTCATCATCCAACATGCTACTTCTTCTGAAATAACCCACCAGCGCGCCTTTGTTGTTTCACCAGCCTCAGCATCCCAATTAACGCAACCAGCATCCCAAGATGATACCAAGGAATCCTCAACTCAAAGTGCCCAAGAGCAGACCTCATACCATCTGTAAAATACATATAGCAATACACCGGATTCCAAATCTAATACGAACGGCCTGAGCGCATTCGCATCGGAAACTTCACCTGGTCTCGATCATCATCATCATGGCTTCAATATTCACGTATGATCCCGACCCTCCCAAGGTCGCCTCGCCGTGGCTCACCCCCCAGGAACCAGACACGCACAATGGGGACCATGGCCGCCTTTCAGAAACGGCTAGCCAAACTGGCCTACTTTCCGATTACGGTGTCACCAAGTTGGAAGCAGAGCCGCAGAGCGGCCCTACCGAGTACAAGCTTCATCTCTTGCTTCGTCCTCGGCGAGCTTATAAGTCCATGACTACCACCACGAGGAAGGTGGGCCTAAGCTCGAATCATGTAAAAGAAAACCCGAGTGCCTCTGCCTCTGCCTCTACCTCTACGACTCCGGCGCCTAGCCAGCCACGCCAGCAGCGCTTGTTGCACCTCACTACGCAGCTGCTGTGGCGGCTTCAGCAATCTTCTCCCTACCATGCCTCCAGCTCCAAAGAGATCACTCTGCCTACACTTCCCGATGACAATGCTGATCTCGACCTTTGTAAGGAGCCAGACTCCTTGGTACCAGGCCTCGAGGAGTCCCGAGGAGCCCTATACGAGATTGGCGTCTCTGACGATGGAACGTTGGTTGGACTGACAAAGGATGAGATGGACGAGAGTATAAAGACTCTGAGAGTCATGGCAGCTAGCTTGGGCTGTTCTGTGGAAGTTCTACGTATGGTCATTGTTGGCGACTGTGAATGGATCGAAGCTGCTGAGGGCTCTCAATCGGACTCAGAACCCAATGAGACTACCATGGAGGCTAGACTATGGGTCGCCGAGGCTCTAGTCAAGCCGAATTTCGGCGTGAAGCACAATGGCAGTCAAAATGGCGGAGCTGGCGAGGCCCATGAGACTCAAGCCAAGCATGAGAACAGTGCCCAAGTTGCTGTCCCTAGCAAAGGCAGCTCGCAGACACCACAGTTGAGAGTCACCTTTACCGGCCCAACAACTTCTGGAAAGTCTAGCTTGCTCGGCACTCTATCGACAGGCACATTGGATAATGGCCGTGGGAAGAGTCGACTGAGCCTTTTGAAACATAGACATGAGGTCATGTCAGGAGTTACGAGCTCCATTGCCCAAGAACTAATAGGATACAAGGATCGGAACATCCTCAACTTCTCACAAAGCAATGTTGAGTCATGGATTGATATCCACGATTGCGCCGAGGGTGGGAGGTTAGTGTTCGTCTCCGACTCCGGTGGTCACCCCAGATATCGGCGCACCGTGCTCCGAGGCCTCATGAATTGGGCGCCACACTGGAGCATACTCTGTGTTGCTGCCGACGATGGAGATGCATCGGTTAAAAACCCAGGCGCAACCCCCTCTGCACAGGATGTTCTCGGCGCAGCTGCAGCGAGTGTGGATCTTGTACAGGCACATCTGACTCTCTCGCTGAAGTTGGATGTGCCTATGGCTGTCGTCGTTACTAAACTGGATCTAACCTCGAAATCCAGCTTACAGAAGACTATGTCTAAGATCTTGACCGCAATCAAAGAGGCGGGGCGGACCCCTAAGATCGTGCAGCCCGACCAGATACAGCACGGAGTGTTGGCACAAATTCCTCGGGAAGACTATTCCAAGGCGCAAGACTTGGCTGAAACTATTGCTAATAGCGGAAGCCTCACCAAGTTTGTGCCCATTGTCCTCACGAGTGCTGTGAAGGGCACTGGTATTGGTTTGCTACATGCTCTGTTGGATGCATTGCCTTTGCCGCCGCCTCCAACAGCACGGGATTTTGTGGGAATGGCTCTTAACCCGGAGCAACCGAAATGTCTGTTCCACATTGATGATACCTTCAACCTTCCAGCCTCGTATAGCATACTGGCAGGCAGCCCACAGTCTCAGACGGACCAGGGCGTTGTTGTATCTGGTCACTTGCGGTTCGGAAACCTTTCAGTCGGTGATCAAATTGTTCTAGGTCCATTCCCGCCAGATGACGAGGATTCGCGGTCTTTTGCGCCGGAAGATAAGGCGTCGCCCGGTAACTACGGGCTGTCTATCTCACATCCCTCCTCATCCGAGCTTGCTAAAATTGCCATGAAGAATGCGGTGTCTGCGTCCGCTATTACCGGCGAATGGCACCATGCACAGATCGTTAGCATACGAAACTTAAGGCTTCCTGTGAGATGCCTCGAAGCTGGACAAGCAGGATCTATTGGGATTGTATTTAATAAACAAAGCAAGGGGAGAAGTGGCGAGAACGGCGCTCAAGACCAAGCTCCTCCGCGAATACGGAGGGGTATGGTCCTTGCGATCCCCTCAAAGCATATGCTTGACTCTGGGCTGTCGCTGCAGGCCGCAAGCGGATTCACAGCCACCTTCCACGACCCAGGAATGGAGAACCTGGCTGTAGGATCGTTTGTCAATGTGTACGTTGCCAGTGTGAGAGCGGCCGCTCGGGTCAGAGGCATATCTCACCACCGCCATCAAGAAGAATCCGGCACAACAGCGACGGAAGACATTGATGAGGTTTTCAGCCTCAATGAAGAGATGGGAGATGAGAACGGGGGGAAACCCAACACTGAAATAGCTAGCACAGAGGTCTTCCTTGAACTGCTCCATAACCGGGAGTGGATAGAGCTTGGATCTCCTGTGATCCTCTTGGAGGGCGGGAGCCAGGATAGATCCGGGTTGGAAGGGTTCGTAGGGAGGATTATTGAAATTGTGGACTGAACGAGTTCTCAATATTTAGTATACAGCATTCATTTCACGAAAATATCGACGCAAATATAGTTTCTGATTCAAGGATGGTAGTCTTCAAATGTGTGTATATTGCTGCAGATCCATCTCTGTGATACACTTTATCTGAGGCAGCAAAACCCAAACTCCACAGCGCCAAATGCTCACAATGACAAGACTAATCATACCCTCACCAATCCATAGAACAGAGTCCACGTTAGCACGAACCCTGACAGGCCGCTCATAAGACCGCCTGACCAGAACTGAAAAGCATTACGGAAGAAGCGCTGCGTATCGAGCGGCGCGCGGCCCTCAGCAATGGAATCGGGCGCAACCTTGAGCGCGTAGACCAGCGCCGTGGTGATTATGGAGAGGGCGACGTAGAGGAAAAAACCGGTGTAAGATTCGAGGCCGAGTATGCCTGCCGTGACGCCGAAGAGGGAGGCTGTTAGGCTGTAGAGGTTCGACAGGGTCTAGGAAGCGAACATTGGTTAGCCATGGAAGTCGCCAAATTGGTTTCGGAACGTCAAGCTTAAGGGAAATCCAAGCTTACCTTAGTGTTGTGCATAATAGACTCCTGCACTATGGGGTGGATCTGGTTTTCTCGTTCGACAGACATGATCGCGATGGTGTTGGGTTGTCGTTCTCCAGCTCTGGTGTTGATGTTCTAGGGGAGAAAATCGTACTAGATCGGAGTGCGCGCTGGTAGTGGCGGGGCCAGGCCAAGCGACTGCTATACCGGCGTTGTTTAATATTTGTCGTAGAATTGGCTTTTCAGGCAAAGAGTATCTGTTGCTGAGCTTCGATCAGCTCTAGATGCGAGGCGAGCTTGGCCTGGTCGGAGCTGCACCACTGAAGTTGAGGCCACGTGACTGACCCCAATATACAGGATTCCTGGAGCCACGACCGGTTGAACCAACATGACTCTTTTTTCTTCCTATCTTCAATTTCACTTTATTTTGTTAGAAAAAATCCTGATCTGACAGTATATGGAAATTGCTACAATTATCTAATTTGAAGCAACATTACTAAAATCTTAGCAGCTTGCAACCTGAAATTGGTAACCCACGCCGAAGCCTCCTTGGCATTGGTTTGGTGATCTAGCAGCAACTTTTTCCTATTGATTTGGTATTGAAGATCTAAGCTTTCTTCTTGAAATTGATAAGATGTAAAGCCCAGTGTTCGAAGCGAAGGAAAGGATCTATGTAAGTGGACATATATGTCCCTTTCCCCTTGAAGAAGTTGAAAAATATGTGTGAGTGGACCAACGGTCTCTGTATGTCGGATACCACGTCTTCATCATTGCAGATATTCTCATTTAGAAGGAGGTGCTCTGCGGCTCTCCGTAAGTCAATAGGATGATGAAGATTTGCCAAGCTTCCCCGAGAACCCCCTATACTTCCCGTCTACACCTCACTCCCAACCTCGTATCTTAAAGGCTTTGCCGAGATTCTCACCAGTGGCTCGATCACCGGCGAAGTACTGAAATAAAGGAACATAGACCTTTGTCTCAGAAATTTCTCCCAGGCCTGACCTCCCAGCTCAACGTCATGCATTTGTGGCCGCTTTTTGGGGCGTTTACGGGTTTCGAGGAATTGTCAGCCCGATTAGGTTCGTTGACGAGAAGATGCCACATCTTCTTGAGAGCCTTTAGACCTTCTAGCGTGGTCTCGTCCGTCTTTTGCCTCCCAAGATGATATGGTATCGGACTGAGTCGAATGTATTGTCAGGGTGCATGTACAACTTGACGCGCGCGCCTTCGGGTGTGGTAAATGCAGTCCATGCCAACGACTTGGATGACTGCGGGTGTCTGACGTAGCGTTCTGAACTCCTCGACATAGTTGAGAGCAGTTTCGAAGCCCTCGCCTATCGGCTGCATCCGCTCCAGTAGGGTGACATAAGCTTCATCTGAGTTGATTCCTGAAGCGATGTGCTTGATGGCGGGGTAGGCCTTCATGGACCTCTTGCTACCATCAAGATCAAACGCCAGGACGTACCGGGGCAAGCTCCACGTATCCGCTGGCATCTTCTGCAGTAGAGCCTTTCTCTCCCCTTCCGTCTCAAAGAACTCGGCAGCTACTTGCTCGGCCTATCGCGTATTAGCGCTAATAGCATCTGCAATTATCGGTACGGGTGTACCCCTGAAATCCTTGCCTTGTATCATATAAGGTTCCCTGAAGTGAAGTGAGGCACTCCATCTTGGATGCCCATCGTAAGGTTCTATCTCAATACTGTTCTTTTTAATCTATGTTAGGTATTTATGTCCGCCGGACTAGATATTACTAGTCTAACTAGTCAGGTTCACTGCATATAACCTTTGCTTTCTTTCTTTTAGGAGCAAACAAGCATACCTAGGCAAGCCCTGGTGCCACTAACTAGATTATTTGCGTACCGAGAAGGCAGAACTTGCCCGGGTGCGCTGCAACGTGGGCGGTCTCGTGATGAACTCCCTTAACGACGTTAGCTTATCAGAAGAGTCTACTTCAGGAGAAGATAACAACGACATTCAACAGAAGATACTCGACGAGCTGGGCTATACTGAAAGTTTCGAGTGTTGGACTGATGTTTTCTCGCGACTTTGTGTGCAGTCACTTGACGATCAAGGCCAAAGTCTAGGGCAATTTATTCACTCGACACAAGGCATTGCTCCATCCGATTCTCTCGAGCCAGTCGACTCGTTCCTTCGAAGTCCGACTCAATTTTGGCCAAATTACGACGACGATATCACTCATCGATGGGAGGAGCTTCTGCGTAGCGTTCGTCGTATTTCCAACGGGGAAGTCGACGTTCGCTATCTGACCAAGCCCTCTGGTCCCCTGGTAGCCACACTGTCCTTTGTTTGGCACTACCCTACCTTTCGAAGCGATCGAACCATTCGCGGCTCTACGTTCGATCCCTCCAATCCCAGTCTGCGCTGGATTGCTAAGAAGATCGGCCTCGACTCCTCAGTGCGTGTTCAGAACCGCATTTTCCTGCGCCACAAATTTGAGATGGGATGCTGAGATTCCTGGCTGGCTATATATTGAACAAGAGTTTCTAGCCTTCAATCGATGGTTAAATACCTTCTCACGTATCGTCGTCCTTGTCGGAGAGACCAACTGTCGGCCGGACTTGATTCACGACCTTATACACATCAAAGAAGAAGAAGAACTAGTCAAAGTCCAATATCAACTTAGCTAAATGTTCGGTGACGTTCCATACTGCCTGCTTGTTCGAAATTCGAACACAAAGACGATTCGGCAGCTGATTCTCCTATCGTACCACAGCCAAGCATGGCTGGGTGATCGTCTCCGAGTTATTCCAGCTCTGCATAACTGCATCTACAACGCCGCCTGCGAGATGGCACAGATTTGGTACGAAGACGGGACTCTGTTTTCTCGAGATGCTTTCCGACTGTCCGCTGCAGAGACAAGAAGAAAGAAAGCCCGGCGGTTTACGCCAGCTACTATTGTAGCGCAGGAGAGATGCACCGGCATGAAGGTATCTAAAAGCTACCTTCGACAGAACTTCTCGCGATTCATCCTTAGGCATGCAGAGCTCTTTGCAGACACTTTGCCTCAAAAGAACGGAAGCTACGCTGAAGGTCTCTTAGACTTTATGAGGACACAGAGTCATCTGACCCAAGCTGCCAACGGCTATCCTAGCCTAGTCAAAGGTGCAGAAATCCATGCAGCAAAAGGGTATCCAAATCTTACGCAAGGTCGCTTTACCCAGTCTCATAAAGGCTACCCAAATCTTCAACGAGGCCATCGTTCTCAGACTGATCAAAGAGCAGCTACTCGCAAGGCTAAGGTAGCAGCTATATTACAACTCAAACAGGTTCAAGAACTTTTGCATCGCTATAACAAGGCTTTGACATTGACGAAGACCGAACGAACCTTCTGCGACATAATTAGAGCTTTCGACACTAGTAACACAACGCATCGCGAGTGGCTTCGGCAGGTTCTAAGGAGATGCGTGTTCTGGAGCCTAGATACTCCGCGAGGACTTCGATTCGAGAATGACGGCTGTACAGAGCCTGACACTTTTGATTACAGTAGGACGTATCACCCCGCTTTTAAGCTTAAAGGACGGTTTTCAATGGCAGAGGTAGAAGCATTTAGAACACCAGTGTAATTTCAGAGTGCGAAAAGAGCAAAAAATAAAAATAAATAAACCAGTAGCTTGCCCCGTACTGGAATCGAACCAGTGATCTTATCATTACTAGTGATACCTGTTGCGGGTTAGTGAATGGATATTTAGTGGTGGAGCCGAATTATTTCACATACGCTTTACCACTGAGCCAACGGGGCTTGACAGCTCTTGTTGAAGCTATGGCAGAGGTAGAAGCATTAAGAACATCAGTGTGATTTCAGCATGTGAAAAGTCCAAAAAGTTTAAAAAAAAAAATATTGGCTTGCCCCGTACTGGAATCGAACCAGTGATCTTATCATTACTAGTGATACCTATGGCGGATTAGTAACGGTTGGTGGCGGGGCGGATCTGCTTCACATACGCTTTACCACTGAGCCAACGGGGCTTGACAGCTCTTGTTGGAATAAGGTTGAGATATTGCATTATATGTACGCTAAAATTTCAAACATTCCAAGCTCTGGCCCCACGCCACGTCCGCGAAGTACGCTCGAGCCCGAGGTAGCTTCAGGGCACGTATAACCTCACAAACTTACTTCAACATTAATTAGTAAATTACTGCAATATTCTATACGTAGCCCATAGCGCGAAAGATGCAGCTAGTGGTTCTTCACCCATGATTGCTTCAAGTAATTGCATTATATTCAAACCAAGCTTACAACGTCTACAATAGTGCAGCATCAACCAAGCCGGCCTGCCATCTGGAGCGCTTACGAGTTCAGTCGGTATGTTGAACACCGGAGATCTATCGCTGGAAAGAGAAGAGATCAGCTTTGATAGGACTCATCAGCCAATGTCTGCCCTTAGCACCTCGACTCGGGCGCGGCCGACTGGATGCTGCGCCATAGCGAAGGACGCATGAAGTTGATTCAATAGAGTGCAAACTTAAGGTGGTATTAGCCGTGGTTAATAAACCATGGAGTATCCTGTCGCCGGAAAGGCCGAGGTTAAGGCGAGCATCAGTGATCAATGTTGATCAAAGTCTAAGCAAGAGCGGCGGTACAGACTAACCAAGCTAGGACGCGGGTCGCCCGAGTGTCGTGGACGACGACTACTACTACTACCCATCCCCCGCTAGGTAGTACTACTACTAGCACTACGAGTAGTAGGTACGTAACCTTAGTTCTGTCGCGGGGCCCTTTGGCGGGGCCAATTCACACGTACAGAATGGCTCGAGGATTGAACAAGTCTTAGACATTAGCACCTCAAATTCTCCGGAAAGCAGAGCTCCCCATCGACACAATCTACCGGGTTCAATATTAGAGTGCCAACAACCAACATGGAGCTGACATTTGAACCTCTGAAAAATGACCTGCTGCTCCGCGCAGCATGGGGTGGGTGAACAAATTGCCCCGCCGGCTCCGGCCGCGAAGCTGCAATATAGCAGAGAAGAAAGCTTTTGCTGAAATTATATGTCTATCATAGGTCAAGTCGTTGAACGCCCGCCAATGTGGGTGATGCGTCAAGGTAAGTCAATGTTATTTTACATGCCCGTCTATTTCCTCGCTGACGGTGTGGCAATCATCGTTGCAGCTGGTCGATATCTCCCCGAGTACCACGAAGCCAAGGGCAACCGAGACTTCTTCGAATGCTGTCGCGACCCCGAGGTTGCCTCTACTATTACTCTTCAGCCCGTTGAGCGTTATGCCGGACTTCTCGATGCCGCCATCATCTTCTCAGACATCCTCGTGATCCCCCAAGCCATGGGCATGATGGTGGAAATGGTGGACAAGAAGGGCCCGCACTTCCCGAACCCTCTACAAAGCCCAGACGATGGACAGTATAGCAAGGTCATGGAGCGCTCTGTCAAGGTTGCCGACGAGCTTGACTACGTGTACAAGGCTATCACTCTTACAAGGAAGAAGCTGGCGGGCCGGGTGCCGCTCATTGGCTTCTGTGGTGCACCGTGGACGCTATTCTGCTACATGGTTGAGGGCGGAGGTACTAAGTTGTTTGCGCAGAGCAAGAAATGGATCTACAGATACCCGGAGGAAGCCAAGAAACTCTTGCACAAGATCTCGGATATCTGTGTCGATCACCTGGCCCATCAGGTTCAAGCTGGAGCACAAGTAAGCCGATACCTATGAGGAAAGTATGCAGATGAAGATTACGGGACTAACTGGATATTCTTGGATAGTTGGTAATGGTCTTTGATTCTTGGGCCGGTGAGCTCGGCCCGGCCTCTTTCGCGGAGTTCTCCGAGCCTTTCCTAGCCCACATCTCAGAGAAGCTACCGGAGAAGCTGAAGAGTATGGGATTGGACCCCGTACCCATGACCGTCTTCCCTAAGGGTGCTTGGCATGCACTTGACAAAGCGTGCAACCTCGGCTATAACGTCGTCGGGATGGACTGGCTGCAAGACCCTGCGGATGCCGTCAAGATTCGAGGAGACCGGAAAATTGTCTTCCAAGGCAACGCGGATCCGGGCGTCTTGTACGGAACAAAGGAGGCTATCACCAAGGCGGTGGAGACTATGGTAAAGGGATTTTGGTCTGCAGAGAAAAAAGGGTGGATTGCAAATTTGGGACACGGTAAGGCTCATTGAACGAAAATCATAGGCCCCCTTTCGTTCAAGACTGACATGTCGTTCTAGGCATCACCCCTGGTGTCGATCCTGACCACCTGAAGCACTTCTTCGAGGAGATCCACCGACTAACCAAATAGATATCACGGTGAATGAAGACAAGGGGGATTTGTAGGAAGTCAAGATAAGAAGCAGTACATTAAACGGCGTGGTAGCGTGAACAAGTCATTCTGGACAGACATGCATTGAATGCTATGTAAAATCACAAATATTGGGCAGGGGATAAAAAAGAAAGCGCAAATCCATTAAGACACCAGATCACAAATGCATAGCTTGTTTCGAGATCGTTCTTAAGTTTGAATTTTCTTTTTTTTATAGCGGTGATTATCCCTAAAATGAACCTCGTCCGAATAACAAACGCCCCAAGATCCCCTTCCCACAAACTCCTATGCTACCAAGCTAATAATAAAGACGACTAACATAGCCCCCCTTCTCGGATGCAATCTTCCTTCTGACGGCTCACTAGAAGTGACGCAGTTCTTGGAATAGTTAGATCGCAAAACAGCGCTATGCTACTCCTTCTTGCCTCCAAAAAGCCAGTGCTTCTTCGATTTCTCGGCCAGATCGCCCGTGCTAGTGGACTCGCTATCGTCAACGACAGCCTTCTCGTTCGTACCCTTGCGCTCCAACTCGGCGCCTTCGGCGTTCTTGAAGACGTTGCCTGCGCCTCCTCGGCCGGCATGCTGGGCCCCGGCGCTTGGTCTTCGAGCAACTCTGTTTTACGAGATTAGCCATGTCATCATCCTAATATACAAGAAACGGCACCCTGATGGAGATTTGACGTTCTCAAAATAGAAAGGAAAGGACCTACGCTTCCACATCCTGGCGCAAACGAGTCTCGGCGGGATCGTTGTTCTTAGCCATGTTCCCCGTGCCACCGCGACCAGTAGTGACGAAAGGTTTCTTGAGCGTCGGGGTCTCGAGGTCGGTTGCGTCTAGTTTGGGTGACTGCGAGGAGTCGGCCATGTTGCCGGCGCCGCCACGGCCGTGAGAAGCGAGATGCGACATGGCAGTTGTTGTATAAGAGGGATAAGATTGGAAAATGCGCGCGCAGATGGTGGTGAGGGAATAAGAAAGGCCAGCCAAGGCAGCCAGTAAGTCCTTACTTGCTGTTCGTATGAATGTTGGTCAGTAAGACGTATGCTGGATTGAATGCGGAGTAGAAGCGGCGAAAGATGGAAGAGTTGCAAAAGGAAAATACGTCGTTGGTGGCTCCAGGTCACCAGGGCGAGTCTGTTTGTGGAATGTTGTCGTTACCATATTTTAGTACGTACAAAGAACTCATTCGCCCGGCTTTGCTGCCGCCACCAAAAATCTCGGTCCCGCGCTAGGTGGGCACCGATCCGGCTACTACTGATGCGCGACATGTTTAACCTTAATTCTACAGAGGCCTCGTTTTTCGAGCTGAGCGTGGGGGTCTTCTCTTTGGAAAGCACTTCCACCTGGCCTTTTAATAGCATTGGCGGTTTAATTGTCGCACAGGCAATGGTTTGAAACCAGTAATATGTCATTTTGCCCACCCGACTCCAGTGTGTCTTGTGTGAACTTTCATATCATCATCATATTGAGCTGTCTTGACGGCTATGCATTCGGTCTTGTTTCTCTGATGCCCATCTTGGTCCTCGTTTGACTATCCCACGAGGTTTATACCGCAGACCCTGCATCCAGTCTCGCTCTCCGCTTCGTAACAGAATTGCCATGTTACTGAACCCTGAAACTGGATTTGAGCGTCGGATATGTTGGTTTCTTTTAATGAGCCATCTAAGTAGATGTGGAGTATTCCAAGTCGAATCGCATCACCTAGAAGTGATAAGCAGCATCAAGGAACTCGCTCAGTAGTGTTTTGAACAGGCTGCACTTGGGTGACCTCATAATCACTCAGAGCAACTTTTCTGTTTGGATATCCAAGGGAATCATTTCCAAAAATCAGTCGTCGTCATCCTCCCCTCCCTTGCCGCCATCCTTTCGAATTGGAATCTTGATGCCCTGGGTTGCAAATGCCTTGCTCAAAGAAGTGCTTTCCCATACACCCGGAAACTTCTTGGCTGAGTACACTTGGAAGCTGTTGCTGAAGCATGAGGCTAAGATCGGAGCCCTGTTCCGCCGGATGCTGGGAGAAGGTCTATCGCGAGTACCCGCCCCTGGATACCCGATATTGACGAAGGAGAATCTTAACCTGTAGAGTATGGTTAGCCGAGTGCATGAATGATCACGGTGTCTGGCGAGCATACTTGTACTTCCCCTCCAACCGCACGCTTAAATCCTGCAGAACGAACCAGATGCCTTCGAGACCGTTGGTGTCGGTCAAACAAAACGCACTGGCTGCCACGCTTCCAATCAAATTGCGGTTCAACGCTCCCTTGTACTGGTCATTTACGTAGGCTACAGATGGAGATGATGCGTCAGAGTATCCTGCAGGTGTATCGTATCGTTGTGCTGGCATCGCCCCTACACTTTGATCTGGGCGATATCCTTCTGCTTGGTGCTGAGGAAAGTACTGCTGCGGTGGGCCATATGAACCTGTTGGGGCATAAGGTTGGGTCACTTGAAGTTCCAGCATTAGCCTCTACTCCTCTTCCTTCTAGTTTCCAAGGGGTCATACCTTGTGCGTAGCCGTGAGGAACTTGATAATCTTGAGAATAACCCATGGCCTGCTGCTGCGGCTGAGCCTGAGGCGGCGGCGGCGGCGGCGGTTGAGCGTAGTTCATGTCGGGAGGAATTGGCCCTTGAGAGGGGTAGCGGACTGGAGTGGCCGCTTCAGCGCCGTTGACAGGCGTATAGGGAAAGCCAGGTGCAGGAGCTATTGATGGAGCACCATTGTTGGCTGGCTGGCGACATAGATTGACCTCCTGGCCGGCGACTTCGTCCCAAAGATCAACGTTTAAAACAAACATGGAGTAGTCGATGTCTCTGCATGGCTAAGTGTCAGCTAATTGTAAACATAGATTAGAAGAGGATCCTTTACATACCTTGATTTGATCTCTTCTCCAGTATCCACATCAGTTATGATCAATCGCACACATGGTGGAGGCGTAATGGGTCTTCGATCCTATGGAGCGAGGTGAGTAAATCAACTGTCCTAATTTCAAGAGAACCAAATATTAAGCAGCCCAGTGTTACACACCTTATCACCGTAACCACACATACGGGCTCGCTCCGGCTGTTGTACCACATCGAGACTATGATTCCATGTTAGTTCCTGACGCACTACATCAGGCTTTCGATAGGGGCAATCTTACCGGTATTTGCGGCGGCTTTGGTCCTCTTCACGAGAGAACTCTAGCTCCTGTGGCTCATGGTTGCTCTGCTCGACTGAGATCTGTCTCCGATGCTCAAGCTCATCATGAGACGGCTGTTGGTGTTGTGGAGGCTGATGTGTATGAGGCGGAAGGGAATTGTGGTTCGGCGGAGGAGGATGGTGAGTCGGCGGCTGGTGTTGCGGAGGGATCACTTGTTGGTGGTGGTGCTGAGGCGGTTGTGGATGTTGTTGCGGCGGCTGTTGGTGATAAGGGTCCAACGGTGCCCCAGGCGCGGGCATGGCATGCTGTGGAGGCTGCTGATATGTCGGAGGAGGAGCCATGCCCATGTGCTGAGGTATTTCAGAGGGAGCGTATGCGGTATTCATAATGTCGAGATAGTTCGACCGGAATCAGACCGATCAGCGTGGCGGGAAAAGCAAGTTGTTTCGCGTCGTAGGATCGGGAAGCCGTTGTATACTCTGGTAACCATGAGTTTGGCAAAGGCGAGGATGTGTGCAGCTGCCGCAGCCAAGGCCCGCTTCTACAGGGCACGGCTCAAAGTCGTGAATGGGAGTAGAACATGGAACATCGAGTCGAATACTCGACCTTGGAAAGGTGCTGTAGTCGTCCTAGATGCTCACGAGAGTCGTATATGCGAACAAGGGTGGTGGGCCCGGGTGGGAGATCTTGAACTGGAGGGCTTTCGGAGGGGGGGTAGGGGGGTTGAAACTTCGAGTGGTCTACCGGTAAGGCGAATGAATAGTCGTACCAAAAAGACTGGCAGCGATAGGAAGGGGAGCCCGCTGGGTTTAAGAATGGAAGATGAGAAAGAAGACTGGCTCCGTCAAGGGGCAGCCAAGTACACGCAAGCCGGTACTTTGAAGCTTAAGAAGAGTATGAAAAAGAGAGTGAATGAAGATAGGAGATCACCCCCCCAGAAGCACAAGCACAAGTAGAGCAGAAGCAAAAGCAAAAGCGCAGAAGCACAGAAGAGCGGCAAGTGGAGAGGTGCGGGAGCGAAAGAGCAGCGCTAAGATGGGTTGCAAAGCCGTGATTGACCAGCTGGCGCCTCAAGTGTCCATTCCGGTAGCCCCATCGCCAGTCTAGTCTTGTTCTAGTTTAGCGTCCCAGCTCCACGGCCGCTTGCCAAGCGCGCAACGAGGAGCACCCCCGGAATACCCAAACCGAATGCTGGCAGCCTTGGAACCCAAAGGCACACACAATTGCCCGGAGATTCGGGTCTGACAACTGAAGACGCAAGGCCTGCTGGTTCTGAGTCGGCTGGAGCGTGCGGAGCCGCATGTATTGGCCGTGCCGCTCGACATAAGGCGGACCAGACGTGGATAATTATACGCGTGTTGAATTCTTGCGTCTGTTTTATTCTCTGAGATTTTTTTTCTGGATTATTCTCCATTCATACATGTCGTTTCCTTGAGTAATGGTTGTAGCACGAGCTCAGACGATATAACGTTATCAAACACAATCAGTTCGGATACCGCAATAGTGAGGTAGATGGCGGCTACAATCCTACCGGTTTTCCCACTAGTTTGCACACTAAGGTAGGCTGTCGGAATCCAATACCGACTGTTGGCTGCTTAGCTACCTGCTACAAGAGATCAATAGCCCGATTGGTTAATGGGGCATCATGAGTCCCCTCAGTACTACTTGCACAAGGCCGGCATACCACTTGGCGGGGTTCGTATGCGATAGCCGCCCGAGTTGATGAGGGTGTTGTATCGTTCGCCCACCACGAGCTGGACGGACCAAATGCCTCCTCCCATAGCCATTCTTTGAGCCGCCGCCCTTGAGGGAGGGAAATCTCCATCGGACGGAGTTTTCATCCGGTGTCAGGGATTAGAAGTCCCGTTTCAACCGTTGAGATATCTGCCTGTCCGTCGTCACACTGCATCGACGTGGATGAGGTGCAGTTGCTACCACTTAGTGCTACGATTAAGCCTCATACTATACGCGGGGGGGGGGATCCATCCATACGTTCGGACTTAGCCAAGGCGGCAAGTCGGTTCGGCACCTTTTGAGCAGAGTCCAAGAATAGGTTTCGCCATTTTGACAGATGAAGAGCCATTGAAGGGGTGAGGGAGACGTGCGCGTGGATGTGCCTGCATAGGCGCCAATGCTGCTTGACCAGCTCGACAGCCTTATCCTACTAGTAGGATCTCGTGCGTTTGACTTACCGCGACGCATTAGCCTAATCCTTTTCCGTCGATCAGCTCTAAACGGTTGGAAGGTTAGGAGAATGGAGAGGGAAAGGGTTGGAACTATTAGCGAGCCCGTGGGTGTCTATTGCCTCTGAATGGTCAATTAAAGGCGGCTGCTACTAGCCTAGGGCAGCGAGCATGCGCCACCACAGCCATTTAAGATTGCCCCTCCATGGTGGCTTGAAGCCAGCCAAAGTGCCCCGCGGTCGGAGCTCATCATCAGCCATTGCGACTAACATTTATTACTAGTACTGTTCGGTGTCGATTGTTGGGTCATTCCTCCCGCGAGAATAATTTGAAGCTATCTCTACAAATCTCCAGCGCCTACAAAAAATTCACTCGGATTGAAAACAGAGACAATGGATCTCGTCAATCAGTACGTTCTGTAGCTTCATAGTACTACTACTACTATCCGCAGCTTGCACAGTCGCTAATGAATTTGTTGCCATTTTCTACAGCCTCGAAGGTCGGCTTCTTTTTGCTGTACCGAAGAGTAAGTCCCCATACCTAACATAAACAATTTCGACTAAAGTAGAACCCATACTAACAACAACAGAGGGGCGACTAAATGCCGCTGCGCTGAACCTCCTGGAAGGTGCCGATATCCAGTTCCGCCGCGAGAACCGTCTCGACATTGCCCTAGTCAAGAACCTGCCTATCGCCCTCATTTTCTTGCCGGCTGCCGATATCCCGACATTCGTTGGACAGGGTCGTGTTGATTTAGGCATAACAGGATGGGATCAGGTCCAAGAATACGACGCCGGCGTTCAGTCGACATCTGCCAAGCGGGGGACCAATGAAAAGAGCGGTGGCTGCGAGATGGTAATGGACCTTGGCTTTGGCGGTTGCAAACTTCAGGTTCAGGTACCAGAGGTTGGCAAATACGCCTCGACTGCCGATCTGGTAGGCAAGACAATTGGCACCAGCTTTGTCAACCTTGCTGCCGATCACTTCGCTAAGCTCGAGGCCGCCGCCGACGGAGATCCGAATGCGAGCGAGGCCAGGGCTGGAACCAAAGAGCTGCGCACGCAGATTATTGAGCTGAGTGGCAGTGTGGAAGCGGCCTGTGCATTGGGTGTAGCTGAGGGTATCGTGGATCTTGTTGGTATGCTCTGCCCATTTGATATTTTACTGACCTACCACGAACTCCAGTTTTGCTAATGCCTTGTCCCAGAATCCGGCGAGACTATGCGAGCTGCAGGTCTCAAAGCCATTGATACCGTTGTCGAATCCACCGCCGTACTGATCAAGTCACAATCGCCCTCGAACGGTTCTATGGTTGAGCTGATTGCCTCCCGCATCCGCGGAGTGATTACCGCGCAGCGTTTCGTCCTGTGCCAATACAACATTGAACGATCTCATCTTGCTCAAGCTACTCAAATCACCCCCGGCAAGCGCGCTGCGACAGTGACTGCGCTAGATGCTGATGGGTGGGTTGCGGTCAGCTCCATGGTCGAGAAGAAGAAGATAGCGCTCGTGATGGATGACCTGACTAAGGTCGGAGCTCAGGATATCTTGGTGCTTGATATTCACAACACGAGGTGATGAGCTGAGAAAAAGACACGCCAAGTTGGATGGTCTTTAATGGCTTATGTCTTATTGGGCAATTTGGCCGAAGGAAGGAAGGATTACATGTAGTTGGGAAGACTTGGTCGAATCCGCTATAATTAGCTCGGGCAATTTGACTAGAATACTTATAGAATTGGGGATTTCGTAATTGGTTTCTTCGAAGGCATATAGAATGGACTGGGGGAATCTTTAGGGAGGGCTCAAATCGATCGCAATATCAAGTCACAAATTCGACCAAGATCGATCGCTATTATGGAGACATTGGTAACTGGGCCACAAAGGGTGACGACGTCAGGCGGCTAACAGGCTGAAACACTGCCACTCACACCTTCCCTTACGGCTTCCTCGGAAAGCTTCAACTCTAGCTTTGCACCACTTCAATTGATGGCATTAGAAAAATCCCATCATCAAAATATTGTGTAACCTTTTTCTATATGATCTCAATTGACCTGCAACGGGTTCCAAGCGTGGGATTGTCACTTACACCAAGTTTTCTAGCATTATGTCATCGGCTACGAGTACAGCATCACCAGCTGAGGGCAGCAGCCTGGGAAGAAAAGATGGCTCCCCAAAGAGAAAACAAGCTGAAAATAGCAACCAGCCTTCGGCATTCTACACAGTAAGCTAGCCCCTAGCTGCGTCTGGTATAGATGAAGATGCGCCGATGGTGGTACTGACCCTCAGCCAGATGGTTATGACGCCGCTCAACTTCGTCACCTTTCTCTTCTCTCTAGTTATCATTGACCTTCGCTACACTTTAAGGCGATCGCATACCCATTCTAGCGCACCGAGCCGCCTGCCTGGATGGCTACATGCACTCCTCTACCGAGACCAACCATACTCGTATGAAACTCGTTCGCATCAGGGCCATGCCAGGGCTGGTGAAGAAGCCCCATGGTACTATCACACCAAACAGAAGAAACTGCTCAAAATGGAGGCGGACGAGGCCTTCAAGTTCCGCAGTACTATGCTGTCCCTGCTTGGGGCTTGCGTAATGGGAGCAGCTGTAGGGTTCCTATACCTTGCTCACAGGTTGTTTCGCAGCTGGATTCCAGCATGAGAGACGACGGCACTTACTTGTACGACGACCACTTTCAAACGACCATCGCCGTCAGCGAAATGATGAGCCCTTCGTCAAGGAAGTTAGTCATCGGAGCCCGATAATTTTTCTCTATGAGAGCAAAATAACGATTTACGCCATTACGAAACCTGAAACGTATTGCCTTTCCCCAGGTTCTGATCCAGGGCCAATCGACCCACGGAGAGTATCCTGACACAACTAACGATTCGGGCTACCAATTGCGCTGGTTTATTGAACAAAACTGAGAGAGCAGAGTCCTAGCTATCTATGCGACTGAAATTTGAGGGCATAATACGAGTACGAAAACCGTCGGCTCTTAAGCATATCAAACATACGGTCGAGGTACACAGTTGGAGTGGGTTAGTTGGCAAAGGGCTACCACTGCTGACCCAGAATATAACGGTCAACACTCAATATCTTCATCTCAAGAGGGAATGATTTGTGGTCCAATGGTCAATTCAATTAAAAGGACTTAAGTCGTTGAATGTATCGTGCAATATCCTCGGGTCCTAGCCCCTTGGTGATCAATAAAGAACACCGACAGCGGGCCAATTCGTGCTTCCCAGCAAGTCCATCAATTGACCAAGCTCACAGAGCTCAACGCGTCCAAAATGCTCAAAAAGAAGAAGAAAAAGAGGTACTCCAGGACTAATACCGTATCCTTCCTGAAGATAGCCCATACAAACGCCGCATTCACGCCAGGTTCGTTTGTTCGTTTGCTTTGATTTTATACAGGTCGCCCCGTCGTTCACCGCAGAGGCTGAGTCTCCATCTGTCCATCCAGGCTCTCCCAGTACACCATGGGCCTAGGCTCAAGCACGCCAAGCTCGTTGGAGAAGTTCCGACGCTCCTCTTGCAGGTCGGCAACCGAAGGCACCCGTGAGATGGCTTCGTTGACGGCAGATGCCGCCGAGCTGGTGGTTGTGTTGTATGATCGGGCGGATCCGAAGGAAGAGGAGGAAGAGCGGCGGAAGTGAGGTCGGGAGATGGAGAAACGCTCAACAATGGCTCGGAAAGGCGAAGAGGAAGACATTTTGTAGATTGTTGTCGTGGTGAGTTGTTTGACAAGAATTCCCAAATTCAGATCCTTCAAATGTAGAGTAGAAATTAATTATGAGGTTGTTGCTTCGTTTGGCTGAAAGAAGGACTATAATGGGAGCGAAAGGACGTGATATTGGCGTAATATGAAGAAGGAATAGAAGTGAACAGGACCAGCCTGGATTGATGCCTAGACACAGAAGAAGGGAAGGTGGAAAAAATGCAATACCACAAAGAAGTTAATGCAAAAGAAATGAGAACAAGAAATATTAGAACAAAGGTGCAAGACACTGTTAATAGATCACATAAAGGGCGGCGGTGCAGGGGGGTGAAGGGAGGCCAAAGCCAAACTACGGTCTGGGGGGTTTCAACGCACGGCCTACCTTTTGTCGCTTCTCAAATGCCGGTGAACAATACGAAAGTGCGAACGCGATACAAAGCTCGCAGCTCATCAGACCAGCAGTGTTACCGAATGAGAGAAAACCTGGCATCATTTGAATGTCCGTAACATCGCCTGCAAGGGTGCGACGGGCCTTGGGCGTTTCAGGTTGGCATCGAGGAGTCTGTTGATGCCCCTTGAAACAGCGGTAGTAAATGTAGGTCCTTTTCGGCTGCCAGATATGGGGAAGTGTTGTCGGGACAAAGAATAATGGTGCTCTCTGCGCTGGGGCAGTGTAATATGCACAATGCGGATTTCATTGCTATCAACTGAGACAAAACCATGGCATGGCACGCCAGGGGATATATTGGCCCGTCTTGAGGAGGTGCCCGCGACGATCAAGAGTAAAACAACTTCCTGCGACGAACGCCTCCAAACCTGCAGTATCAATTCTCCACTGAGAAAAAAAATGCAATTGCTTTCTATGCTAGTAGTGTGTATGAATGCAATAACATTATGTTTTATAGCCTTCTAGAAGCTTTCCCAATAATTCCCCCCCCAAAAAAAACAAACGCCTCGCTCGCTGTAAGTGGAGTCTATGAGTTCTACCTACCTACAGTCGTAGTATGCATAAAAATGCTCGTAAAAGTGCCATCATATCTGGGCAAAGCTCGCAATTATTAGATCTGAGTGCTGCTCATCTATGCGGCCCGTTGTCTGATCCGCGTTCTGAACGTCTCTTGGTTGTGCTCCGACGGATACTGTCTAGCCAGACCGAGTCTTCGAGCATGTCTCGGGCTTGCGAAGGGCTTACTGCGCTTGTCGGTCTGCTTAGCTCACCAGAACGCCGTCGGGGCGAAGCGTCGTGTATTTCAAAACCAAATCCTGACGGTGTTCCGGGTGGAGAGGGCGTTGACGATCCAGAGCGAGGGAAGCTCAGTGGGTGGTTGGCTCCTGAAACGCGCCATGCCGAGTTCGACTGCGATGACATATTTCGGGCGTGACCAGGACTGGCTCCATCAACACTCAAGTGAGTTGGAGAAACTGGCGACACAGGGCCGTTGTCACGATCCCCGAAGTCTTTGGATGCTTTGCCATCGTCCCCATCGTCTACGTAGATGTCGGGTATATCAAGCTGCGGAACAGCTGTCATGCGTGAAGAACGCTTCTTGTCCATGTGCTTTCTAAACGCACGCGACCGGAACCTGGCTTTTTGTCAGCATGTCATCCAACCATGTAGATCGGACTGGTTACAAAAAGCAAAGCTCAGCAGCAGTACTTACAGCGTTTCAAAAAAGCCCTGAACGACCTTTCGTCGCACTGATTCATCTACTCGCTGGAGACGAGCACGGCGGCGTAGGAACTCGTCCAACCTGCAAGAGTATTAGCATCCTTCGCTAAAGTTCTACGGATCGTTTGATGAGTATGCAGTCAACTTACTTCAAGCTCTTACTATCGTTGATGATGTTGTAGTGAGCAAGAATCATGAGGACACTAGTAAAGGTGATGCCCCTGTCCGGATCAGCGCTCACGAGTACTTCCTCGTAGAAGATATTGAACCGTCGCCTCTTCTCGCGAATTTTGTCCACATCGAGCTGTGCCAGTCTCTGATTTAACTTTTCTATGTCCACCTCGCCATGGCTGCTCATTGTGGGAACAGAAAGATGGCGTGATGTCTTCGCATCACCGCGGACATCATCCAAAATTGAACGAACAGAGTCCTCATGGTCGTAAATCCCCATCTGAAACACGCCAGATAGCTCGCCTAGAAGCCTTGGGAATGTCTCCTTACTGATGGCTCCAGTTCCAGCAGGGTCGACTTGGCGCCATGCTTCCTTGAAACGCCGGATTTCATCCCGATCAACAGCGGCAACCCAGGTTGAGCGCTGGTAGACATAACTGAAGCTCTCGTAGATGAGAGAGACGAACAAGTTGACAAAGATATACATGCTGAGAAGGTTCCAGGAAACGAACAAAAATCTTGCCCATGCCTTACTTCCGCAGTCGCTCTCGAAGAAGTCCTCGTTCTCCACACAAAGAGGCGGCTCAATGGCAGCAAAATTCTCCATTACTTCGTTCCATCCCTCGCCAAAACTGCATCGGAACAACAATATCAGCGCCTTGGGGACGGTTCGGAAGTTGATGTCACTGCTTGCCTCAGTGCCAAATCGGGTCAAGCTGAACGCTTGGGTGAACGCAATGGCAAAGACAATGAACAGGACAAGCCAAGTGGCTAGCAAGTTCCCAATCACCGGTAGACTAGCTGCAGCCGTCTTGAAGAGCTGATCCAAAGCATCGTTGCGAGGAATCAAGAGTAACAAGATCGCCACCAGGAAGAACTTGTTTACTTGGGCAATCGTGTCATTGTCGTGGGAAGTGCTGATCAGGACGAGAGATGAGACGAGGCAGCCAGAAACACAAACCAGGGAATAAAGATCCCAAGAGCTGCGTCTGAAACGTGCCCAACCCAAGCCGGCAATACGGATAAAGATATTGCAAACGTATATCAGAATGAACAAGAGGAACAGAAAGCCGCGGGCAGTCGTCCACCACATGGGTTCCTTCCTATACTCGGCGACAAGCAACAAGAAGTGCAGAACAAGAATAACAGTAATGGCCTGATACCAAGCGCCGCGCTTCTCGATTGCCCTTTTGTGACACCAATATCGCCAGGTCTTCTGACCTGCCTGACCATAGGAGCTCTTGGAAGGGGAAACTTGGCGTAGTAGTTTTCGAAGCTCGAGCCACGACCGTTGCTCAGCAGTAAGGTAAGCGACGCCTGTCTGCTCTGTGTAGTTTCGCATAAAGACAGAGATGAACAGAGTAAGTACAAAGACGGTCGCCAGGAGGTTAAAGACCACAAAAAACATTGCATTGCCCTCGGCGGCTTGGTCTTCCGGCTGAGTTCCTCTGCCAGTGATCGCTTGGGCTGCGAAGGACGCATCCGTCCAACCTTCTTGGCTGACGATCTGGAACAAAACGAACAGAGAGCTCGCGAAGTCATCAAAATTGAAGAAAGGATTGTCCGCCATGCGTGGCGCGAGGAACTGCCAGTCTTCACTGAATGGCTCGCTGCCGAATTCTCCAAAGCAGCCCTGGAGGCTTGTGATACCGTCTCCATCATTGCATTCAACTAGCATGCCATTGAAAAGGTTAAGTCCGTAGATTGCGAAAGGAATCAACAATGCAATCGAGATGAATGCCGCCTGCCAAGGGTTAGCTTCTTATCGCGAGGAATACTGCCCACCCAAATTGATAGACCTACTCCAAAAATTTTCCACCAGCCAACGATAATGAGTGAGTGGAAAGTGTCCCGGGCGCTGTTGCTCACATTGAGCAGACGAAGAGCCCTCAGCGCCTTGAAAGCGCCAATCGCTCGTGAAACGGTACCGTCGTTGATAATCAATGTGCCGACATTGATCCAGAGTGTGATAAGCACAATAGAGTCAACGAACCCCCAAGAGCTTCGCAGGTATGCATTTGGCGTTGAGACAAGTCCGTCTGCAATGACTTTGATCCCGCTCTCGGTGGTGAAAAGTAATGCAAAAACCAAATCAGTCCAAACATACCACTCCGGACCATCGCCTGGGTTGTTTTGTCGGTGCTCTCTCTGATATAGGGGAGTTGTGATGCAGGCTATGATGACCATGGCGACAATGGCAAGATAGATAAAGGCAGAAAAAGAATACCAAGCTATCCTGTTCGGCTCAACGCCATCAAAACGTTCGCTACCTCTCGCCGGGCCAACGAGTGTTTGACAGAGGCGGCGGAGCTTGTTACCGGGCTTGAAAATATACAGAGATGTGTTGTATGTCGGATGGCGAGCTAAGTATTCTCGTTGAGCCTTCCGACGTTCGGACGTCGCCGATACTGCTTGCTGTGCCATTTGGCGGGCGTCGAGAGTTTCGTTTTCTTTGTTGAAAGTGATGTTAGAGTAGAACGGATTGGGCTCTCTTTCCGCAGTGCGACGAACAATCTTCCCCCAAATCTTGGATAAGAAGCCAGGTTTGACATCGCCGAGAAGATTGGTAGTTGCTCTGCGCGGAAGACCTTGTTCTCCATCTTTGTCCTGGTCAGCTTCCGATGGCTCATCCAAGAACTCGCGGACAACTGCATCTTTAAGAAGCATTTCGGTCATCGCAGGCCCATAGTCCAAAGGATCTTTCCGCTGCCGCGATCTTCCCAGCGAGAAAATCGTGGACAAGGCTAGATTACTGGATGAGCTCCCTAGCTCTTTCCTTTGCAGAAATGCCTTGACTTGCTCCAGCCGTTTTTCATCCTCAGATATATCAAAGTTCTCCTGAATGACAGCAATAAACATATTGATAAGAATGAAGAAGGCTAAGATGAACCACCCAATCATGAAGGCAGCTCCTATCCATGCTGTGTGAAATTCGTTTGTGTACCCCGTCATTGTAAATAAAATGCCGGTCCAGTTCTCGCTGGTCAAAATTTGGTACATGCCAAGAAAGGAATTGTAAATAGTATAGAATGAAATACGGTTGAGCTCGCCATCTTCGGTATTTGGAATTTCGCCTCTAAACAGCTGGGAGGCCAGAATAGCCATCAGGAATGTCATCAAGAAGACGAACATCATAAGATTAGCTATACCTCCAGCGTTGCCAAGAACCAAAAGAATGAGTTTCCTTGTGATCGGAACTGCCAGAACAACTCGGTAAACACGGACGATTTGAAAAACTGTGAGCCATTTGTACGCCCTGTGGTTGCGGATCGGGGGGATCAGGATGATTGATGTAACAATAGCCAAGAAAAGATCAAAAAGATTCTGGCGACTGCGATGGAATTCGCGCCAATTGGCAGCAATCCTGATCAAAATGTCAAGGTCGAGGACTATAGTGACGATAATCTCGGCAGTGTCGATGAATTTTTCCCGGCTTGACGACATGTCTGAGCTCCGCATGCCTTGACATAGAAGACCGAACGCAATAACCACAATCCAGAAAAGTCTCGTTTTTCTGTAAATTTTCTGAAGTGTCGACTCACGTCGGTACTGTTCCTCAGGATCAGGAACCAGCGACCGATGGTGATCCGCTGTAAAGGCACTGGACTTGCTCTCTTCTCGAATAACCTGAAAAGACGACGTGATCACGGCAATCAGCAAATTGACGAGCCACAAGGTCATTATCATAATACCGGCACCAAAAAACAGTGCGGCCAACGAAAAGTCTGAGCCCATCGTGTTGTACATGATGTCTGAGAAAGTGTTGGCACTCATGATAACAAAAACCAATTCCAGTGAGTAAATGATATTGTCAAAATTGACAGTTGAGTTGAATGGACTATCTTGTTCAAGACAGAGAGAACCCCGAGGACAAATGAAGCCTTTGCCTTTGTTTGTACCATTCCGAAGGTCGTTTAAATCGTCAGGTGTCTCCATGAGCACCCAAGGCATGGTATTGCCAGTATTGTTGTCCAGATAACCGCCACAAAATTGCTCCTCGTTGGTAAAAGCTGCCGATAGATTCTTCGGGTCCGTGGGATCGAGCCAGACACATTGTCGGCTGAAGCTCGACTTAAAGCTCTGCACCCCAACGATGGCAAACAAAAGCCAAAAGAAGATAATCAGAAAAGCGACTCGAACAAGAAGAGGGGCAGCTTTCTTGAGACTTCTTAGAATAATCGCAGTTCCGTGAGTCAAGGCTAAAAGCCTCAATATGCGTAGGCAACTGAGCATCTTGAAGACATAAAGATGAAGCTGACTCTCAAGTCCTGTTATTCCCAATACGAATGAAATCCAGAATGAGACAACAGCGACAAAGTCGAGTCGGTTGAAAGAATGACGAAGAAATGCGCGACGGGCCAGCTGGAAGCGCTGTTGCTCCTCAAAAGTCTTGGGCAAGGCCTGCTGACCTTGCATGAGAGTAGTGAAAGAGCGCGAGATCGCTGAAGGCTCAGGGGGGAACTGCATGCTATTTGCCTTGACCGATTTATGCCTATCTGGTTGAAAGAGAGCTTGGTACTGATCAGCCACAGCGGCACGTATGCCTCTCTGACGATCAATTGTGCTGTATTCTGAAGCATTGAGGATAAATCCTGAAACAATGATACGAGCTATCAGCTCTATAGTGAAAACAATGAACAGACCGAGCAATGCCCAGTCGTTCCATCGTCTGCCCCAACGCTCTGGGCGACCATTGCCTTCCGAAAACACGCTTGGTGCAGATTCAATGGTCAGGAGAACAGTCTGGAGCACAATCAAAAAGAGAATCAGCGGCTCTGTATAAGGATGAACTAAAATGTTGCAGAGCCAAAGCCTGATCCGGTTATCAGAGTCGAAAACATTCAAAGTCTTTCCTTTGAGTGGGTTTAGAGGAGGTTGTCGTGGACTTTGTAAAGGAGGCACTTCTTGACTGAGGTGCTGTTGGGAGTTGTGCTTCTCTGTCGTAGGTTGAGCGGAAGGCGAGTGATAGGCTGTATCCATAAAGACTGAGCCCTCACGACTGCGACCCCGTTCAGATCCGTGGGGGGACCTTGACCGAGCCCTTGAATCCCGCCGATCAGTAAGCTCAGCATCGCCGCTAATGTTTACCACACGTTGCGACATGGCCCGAACAATTGATCCCGCACGAGAAAGCGCCCCGGAAGTTGATGATGATCGAGAGTGAGCACCCTCTGGTGCAAGAGATGAGCCAAAGTTGCGTCGCCGTGGAGAGCTGTTGCCAACTTCCACATCATCGCCTGGATGCAGCGTACTCCGGCGACCTCGAGGCGCATTGTCACCCACGTCTGAAACGGTCTGAAAGCTATCACGAGCCTGCGACTCAATATTTTCGGCTGAGAGAGACCCAGGCATTGCCTGGGCTTGAGATGTGAGTGGCACGGTATCGGCATTGAGATAGTCTTGGTTCGATGAATCTTCCATATATGGTGTTTCGTCCTCGAAGCTATGTAGTCTCTGAGACCTCTGAGGTCTCTGGGACGTCTGCTCATCGCTTTGGTAGATGGGAGTATTGAAATCGGGGGGCAGAGCCGTCTGTAGCGCCATCGGATCTAACGTCGAGTCGACGCTGGATCGACCGTCGGATCGAGTGTCGTACGGTTGGTCCCAATATGAAGGCGGACTGTTGGCGTGGTGGCCTGCTCCCGTAGCTCCATCGCGGGCGGGCTCCAAGTGGCCGCCCTCAGAATATTGACGATTCCTTCCATGCGATCCTGTGTTGCCCAGCATGTCCAGCGGGATCGATCGCCGCCTCGGCGACTGATGGCCGCCAGGAGGATCTGAAGCCATTGCAGCGAGGCTGTGACGGACTAGTTCTGTTCCAGACAGATCCAGTTCTACAGCACAAGAGACAGCTGAATGGCGGCGCCGCTTCGCACCATCACTGAATGCGGTCGGCTGATGAGTGAGGTACAGAAACGACAGAAACGAAAGATTGCCTCGGGATTGTTAGGTGAATTGGGGGAGAGAAGGACTTGTAACAAGTGATCGATTGTCCACGTCCTCCAGTAGAAGGAAGGGTTTAGAGTATACGAACTGTGTATCTACCTGAATTCAGGGTCTTTTGTCACTTTTACAGGGGCTGATACAAGTACTGTACAGTGTGCAAGAATGAGATGTCGTGAGACACAACGGCGCTGACACTTCGCGTAAGAAAGTGGGTCTACGGTTGAGGCTTAGCCCGGTGCAACGCGCCAACCCTGACAACCTTTTTTGGGAACGCGACTTTTCAATAATCGGCCAAGTTCAACCTCAGTTCTGAGCAGACCACAACCACCAGACTGCCTTCGTTGCGGCGTGTCATTCTGCTCGCCGAACACGAGGCGCACATCTTCGCAATGATGCCGTCACGCAAACGAACACTCGAGGATGCAAATGGCACTCAACCAGAAGAGTCGCCTTTGAAGCGCATTCGCGGCATGTGGCAGTTTGCCAACCTCAGCCAGTGGATATACACCTTTGGAAAGGCTGCCAAGATTGACGACTCTATTGATATTGAGGTAGCGAATGACAAGTATATTTTAGCAAAGAAGTATGTCTACTCACTATTGACATAGGAAATCGAAGCCGCCTGCTTGAACCCGCAATCCACCATCCTCAATGACATCGCTTTGGCTCTCCTGAAGCTAATCTCATCGCATCGCGGTTTAACGTAAGCAATCGAACATGCTCTCCAGTTTGCTGCGTCACTTACCCTAAACGATTATTTAGCCACGACATCTTTGATAGCCAAGCGCGCAAACAGTACCTTGACAAAGACCCTGCCTCTAATCCCTTCGGTACCGAGGAGTCACCAGCAAAGTTTCAGGATTTTGATGTCTTCACCAAGGTAGAAAGCCACGCCATCAGTTCTGCACGAATCTAGTACTAATACACCTTGTCGCGTAAGATCAAAGTGCTCCAACAGATGACGCAATGGACGATGATATACCCCGAACGCATCCGAGAGAAAATGGAGGAGCAGAAAGACACGGAGCAAACGAGTTGGGTATGCGCGAGAAAGGCCTTCATCAAGAAGACAAAGCGGGAGGATTGACGAGAGGCTAACAGTTTATCAGAGAATAGAGCCTTATGGTTGGGACAGCGACGACCGGACGTATTTCGTCCTTGACGACAATCGCGTATATCGCTTAACAGAAGCACCGCCAGCTCCCCCGGTTGCCCCGAAATCCAAATCAAAGAAGAAAGCTTCTCGCCGCGGCCGACGTTCAAGCAAAAGACAGCGGACACAGAACAGCGTTGAAGAAGACCATTCCGAATGCGCTGATGCGGACGACAATGCAGAGCCTGAGGATGACGGTTTAGGCGGTATGACCTGGGAGTGTCTTGCAGTTACTCTGGATGAAGTTCGTCAATTACTAGATGGCTTCCGCAAGACGAGAGACGAGAATGAGAAGATCCTCCGTCGGCAGTTGGAGGATCATCTAGTGCCGATACTTGAGAAGCAGGAAGAAAGTATGAAGAGGAAAGCGCTCCAACGCGAGCGTGAGCTGTTGAATATGGCGAAAATGGCCAACGCTAAACGATCGAGTCGCATCGCCGGCAAGGTAGAGCAACGGAAGCAGGAGGAAAAGACAAAGGAAGAGCTCCAGCAACAACGAATGGCTGAGGAGTTGAGGCGGAAAGAGGAGCGGGAGCAATTGAAAAGGGAGAAGGAGAGAGATTTCAGAATGGCATCGCGAGGACAGCGACTTAAAGAGCGCGAAGCTCGCCGACAACGACACGAAGAAGACCTGGCTCAACTCTCCGAGGATAGCCGGCGGTTAGATGACGGTGAGGGAAGGGGGTCTGGACGACGCCTCCAAGCGGAAATCGAAAGAAAACGGCAGGAATTGAAAGACTTGGAAGACGAGGATGAGGACTGGATCTTCGACTGTGCTTGCGGTCTCTACGGCCAAGTCGATGATGGCAGTCATAGTGTAGCCTGTGAAGGATGCAACGTCTGGCAACACAGCAAATGCCTCGGTGTTAGTGAGGAGGAAGCAGAGAGACCGGAGTTTCATTTTGTCTGTGAAGCATGTCGACGTCGAAGAGAGGAAGCGAAGAACAAGCCCAAAGCCACTATCAAGCTACGACTCCTTCCATCGCCCAAGTCCTCGAAGCAACAACATCGCGCCATAGATGGTTCGACGACCGAACATGGCAGGCTTGTCTCGACTACAGATTCGATACAGAAGGGGATCAACAGCTATCAAGATACCGTCGAGGTGCCAATTTCATCTTACATGCTTCAGGACGAGACATCCAGATGGCTTCACTCGAGATCCACATCTTTACCTCGGAGTATCCCTGCTCAGGCTCCGGCGCGCCAGCCTTTCGATATAGCCGATTCGAACGTGGCGCTCAAGCCGCAGTCAAGGCCGGAGTACAAAGAGCTTTCGAATGAGATTGTGTCAACGCCTGCAATGGAACATCATCCGGGATACCCCCAACGCTCAGAGCATTCAGAGACTGTCGTTAAAACCCCATCTACATCTCTAGCTCAGCCTGATGGGCATCATGGCTCCCCCTCGTCTGCCATGAGCACTCCCGCAGTAAGCCGCGACATGTGCAGGCCTGCGCACGTGAATCAGGATACTTTGCCGGCACAACCAGGGATTTCGCCCATCAAGACATCACCACAAAGCTCTTTCACATCGACCGTGTCCGGCAGCAACAACACAGCTCCTACCAAACTTCCACCCGGCCTCACTTTGTCGCCCAGCCGTCCAGAACCTATACTAACTCCACCCACAAAACATTCTTGACCTCAAATTGCACCAACTTTTGCGTTGTTGCTTGGTCTTGCGAGCACAGGGGAGGGTGGAAGGTATCTTGATCTGTTTATGGCATCGTATCGGCCAGAAATAGACCTCTCCGACGCCAAAGAATCCCTTGAAGCCGGCATATCACGCTCCAGCTTCGAACTTGCGAATGCGCGTGAGCCAATAACGCTGATGCAAACACAAGTTTATTTCAAGATTACAAAGGTCACCCTAATTCCAAAATTCCGCAAATAGATGTCAGAGAGATTTCCAAATCAGGGCACGAGCACGTTTCAAGAGGTTCTCGTAGCTTCGACAAACGTTCAAGGAAAGCAGATGCATGTGGAGGGAGGTTCGCTTTGCGCAACGAGCGTTATGCAAATGACCAACAGATGAATGGACTTTTAACGTCTATTGAGCAACGAACAACTACGCTAAGGCTGGTCGGTCAGCCAATCAGATTGCAGAACATGCACACATTAGACCTTGTCATTCCAATCATGTCAGGGATCGCAGCCTTGTGGCGTTTGACAGAAGGGGGGGCGCTTGGACCATGCCTCTCCCTGATGGCTTGAATCGGAGTCTGCAATGACCATGTTGGACAATAGCATCTGCGGGGCTTTCTGATCCCATGGTATGATCGCGAGCCGCAGAGTGATCACAGTCCTAGAGGGAGTTCATGATGGTGGACTCGCTTTTGACTGAACGTAGCAAGACTTAGCTTGCTATTTACGGACATGGCACCTACACTGCGCAACCTTGCTATTATAGCTACATTGCATTGAGAGGCACACCTAGGCAAGTGTGGTGGCTATTGACAAAGCCCATGAACGCGCGCCGGGCGCAGCACACCGTTCCTCTGCCCGTAGCGTTTTACAAAAAAAGAAGCGTCGTTAGGTAGTGAGATGGAGGGTCATCTCTTGATTCAATAATAACTCCTCGAGTTCCCGTCTCTTCCTTTCAACCCATCGTTCCTTATCAATGTTCAGACAGTGTTGTCGCTCACCGACATCGCCTTACCACGAATTGTTCTAACTAAGTCTCTAGGTTGTTTGCTCTTGGCAAATATTACACTTACCGCCTATCTCTATTCAACACTTACAAAGCCTTGAGAAGGTGACGGTCTCCTTACTTCCAACGGCGTTATCAGGCTTCCACCCTGAGGCCAAAACAGGCGTGAGAAGCATCATTCTGAAGGATGAAGAAAACGCCCGGTAGCCATTGGGGTTACGGCACACCCCCTCTTGAGGAAAATGATATTGAGGGGGTTGACTCTTCCCAGAAATCGTTCTCTGCGGTAAGTTTGTTGGTCATTTGAAACATGAGTCGCCATTGGAAGCAAAATGCTGACGGAGGAAGCAGTCTTCTATGTTTGACGATTCATCTCAGACGGAATACGATGGATCTCACATTCAACAGTCGCTGCGACGTAACCTGAGGGCAAGGGGTTCAACCAAAAAAGCCAATATTGGGGATGATGACGATGATTATGTGTGGTCGCAGGATGACCTTCGCGAACCAGCTGAGCCGAAAAAGAGAAAATCAGCAAATGCGAGGAGAAAGCGCAGAGAGTTGCAATTCCCGGACCTGGTGGCCCCTTTGTCAGTGTGGGCGCAGCAAGCAGGTGTTGAGCCAAAGGACATCGAGTCCTTTGCCACACGCGATATCAAGAAACGAATTGCCCAAGCCGAGAAGAATGGCTACATCAAACGTAATTTGAACGTCTTCTTCCTCTACAAACGGGCGTTTCGGGATGTAGCACAAGCCTGGATGGAAATCCACCACCCGGAATTGTCAAAAACACAACCTCCTTTGGTTACCCTTGTTGGAGAATCTTGGTCGAAGGAGTCAGAAGAGTTCAAAAAGTCTTACACCTTCTACTCTGATCTTGAACGGGAGGGCCTGCGTCGAGCGTTCCCCAATTACAAGTACAGGCCGGGCACCAAGAAGGAACAGCAACCTGTTGGAGGTTCGTCAGCAAAGCCAGCCGACGATCAAGATTATGAAGGAATACATTCCCGCCATTCGAGCGAGTCATCCAACGGCTTCGGCAGTGATGATCGTCTCCGTCATCAGAGTCCCTCAGGGGGGCCGTACGGCAGCTTCGGCTCTCCTCAGCCTAGGTTGAACCAACACCCTTACAATAATCGAGTTCTCCTGGGTCGCGGGGATAGCTACAGTGGACAGGCTTATTTCCACCACGGGACTGTGACACCGCCGATGAGATATATCTCACCGTCGCCTTCTGGTATGGGGGAGCCTGTCCCCTTGCCTCAGGGGCCAGAAAACTCGTTCCTCCATCCCCAACGAGCCGAGTTTCCTTCTTTTGCGAACGGCAGGATGAGGTCCGAATCGCCAGCGCTCAGTCACCATTCTCATCAGCCATTGGACGGTCTCCCAATCGATCCAAGCTTGTCGGGCTCGTACTCGGACTACTTCCCTTCGCGAGCGGGTTCTGAAGAACCAAGCTGCATTATTCCATCCCAAATGTACAATCATGATCAGCCTGCCTTGGCCCACAGTCATCCCTGGTCAACGAGTGGATCTTTCACTGATGACCCTTTTGGTCTGCCTCCCAATATGGCCCCTAGCATGCTGGGTTCGCGATGTGCTTCTGAGGAGCCGTGGCAAGGGGCCGCAGACTCTGTCTTGTCATCTGTGCCCATCGGTGGTATAGATCTCAGCCAGATCAATGGCGAGAACAACGTGGATTGGCATATCGACGCGACGGCCCACAGTGAGCCAGTTCAGCAATCTAATCATTGGGACATGCACGCCTGGGCATTTGATTTCGATGGAGCATTGGATGCGGAGGGTTAACAGGGATCCTGTATTTTTGCAATCATTTGTTGATGCGTCTTTGATTTTCAATTTCCACGGCTATTAATGACTTGGTGCGAATTTGGAGTTTGATGGTCCGATATTGCGGTATACTTTATTTGTGTCTGTATATTCACCTATATATGAGATCATTCGGATTTGTTGATTGGTTTGGAGATTATCATTTTGTAGATAGAATCTATGTTTCAGTTGCAGATGCTTGGGTTGCTGAATGTTATAGCTCTTCGTTTAGGCGTGGACTTTCAACTTGACCTTTTGTGTAAACCGCAATATGCAGGCCTTAGTTCTCAGTCAGACGATGCTAGGTCATAAAAAAGGCTCGCCCAGAGCCGCCCATTATTTAGGAGAGCCATACAATCAAGTTCAACATACGGCTTAAACTTACCAGCAAGATTACAGCGATTTACACACAGTTGCCGGTTGTTGTATTGTGCTCGATGGCTAAGTGTATTCACGTAATTTGCGGCGAGCATTGCCGGGTAGTAGACAGAACCGAATGATGAGTAATCACCAAACCGCAACGTTGTTTGTTGCCCACCATTATGGAGCTTGCTCCTCGCCAGCCTCCCGTACCCAGAAACGAATTTACTACAGCATAACGAGCACAGTTGCAATCACGATGGCTTGGATCCCCCGAATCGTCACCATAAGTGGCCTTCTGCTTCTGGCTCATGCGTGAGTATCGAAACAGATCGAAGCTCAATGTGACATAGTTAATAACCAGGTTACAGCGGCTACTCAGCGCAAGAGCATGCAGCTTTGACGTCGACGATATCGCAACACTCGCTTACCCCGGCCTCGGCTGCGAACTCCCTGCCTCTCGATATCTGCATTGAAACACTCGTGGCGACATTGATTGTATGCGTGGGGCTTGTCCTTGGATCCCCCAAGCTGCGTCCGATCCGTTGGAACGTATGGGCGGGCAAGATTGAGCGCGAAGGAGCTTCCGGCTTCCGCGACGGTGGTGGTGAGATCGAAAAGGACTATCGGGGCAACCCTTTTGCACCCTTGGAAGCTCGGACTGGCTTTGTGGATATTCGAAAACAGCGACGAGAGTTTGCGGAATGGGTTAAGGGCCAAAAACAATAGGACGAAGCTAGACTCACATGCTTAAACGAGTCGGAAAGTCGCATGAGAACAATAAAACGAGGGTTTACGCTCCAACGACTTGACTATCATATGACTCTAAGCCAAGGATCCTCAGTGAGAGACTGCGATGACTTCGCCTCATTCTTGGTATCCTACACATTCAACGCCACTTTATCTGAGATACCATCTCCGTTGAGATCTCTTTCTCGGCAACCATGGCTGCCTGTCCGCCCACTCACAAATCCAGCTGGAAAATTTTGCTTGGAAGGTAAAACCTTGCCGGCACCTTCCAATCCATCACGCAGAATGCGCGTAACCTCAGAGTGGCTGCTAGTAGTCAGGGTAGTGGCAAAACGAGGCGTACCTTCCGACCCTTTGGCTAATGGTACCAATTAGAGAAATTGCGGTGCCAACCGTAACCGAGGGGCTACTTTGGCGAGCCACAAGAGAAGACCAAATAAGATCAGGCAAGGAATAAAAATGGCTGGTTCACTGTCTTGTTACTTCACTGTTCAGTCGCAAAACTTCTCGTGACAAACTTACGATCTGTTGCACATCCCCTCCTTGTCACATTCATTAGCTTTGAATGCTCGCCAGGGCATTCCAATACGAGAGGCATGACTCGATCATTGGCATCCGCAGGGTCGAGTCAAGATTCAAAAACTTCTGCCTCTAAGACTGCAAGATGGGGTCGACGTCGAAGTCACCAGGCACCACGTAGCATTGAGCGTGCCCATGAAACAAGCCCAAATGGCATGACGGCTGGACGGCCGTGTTCGCCAGTCACGTCCCCGGGAGCTAACAGACTCCAGACGAACGACAATGAGGATCAAACACACCTCATGGAAGGTAGGACTGCTCCAGAGGGTTCGAACCTGGACGAGATCATCCTAGCGGTCGACTGGAGAGGCCAGGACATGGCGGGATGCGCTTTCTTTAACACAGCCGATGGCACTTTGGCTGTGACCGAAGACATACCCATGGCAACTCTAGATGTCGTTGAACAGTTCGTGCTTCAAGTTCAACCAACCACCCTCCTCATATCCAGCAGAACATCCGAGGCGCTACTAAAGCTCCTCGAGGAGCTGTCTCAACAAGCTCACACTGGCACGTTGCAAGATCTCAACTCATTCGGAGTCCTGAGCTAATGATAAGCAGATGGTGGTATGGAAAGCTTTATTCTGAGAGCCACATCTTCAGCGGACTTCTCCGTTGCACATGCTCGGGAAAAGTTGATGAGCGTCGACGCTAATACGTCTGCGTCGCCACTCGGAGTGGTATTCACCCCCTACGACCATCCCGATGACGGTAATCAGGACTCGACGATGTCCTGTGAAGCCTCAAATATCAAGTCGATTCGATGCGGCACGCATATTGATCTTGAGAGCCACGTATCTGTGCGTATACTTATCGACTATCTACCCCAACACATCCGAGACTGATGGTCTGTAGGTCGGCTGCGCCGGTGCCGTTTTGACTGACCTTCATCGACGCCGCTCCGTGGGATTCCTGCCAGATGGCCAGAGAGCCGAAGTTGTTTTCCACGTGCAAAGTTTGAACACGTTCTCCCTCTCAGATTCGATGTTTCTCAGCACAGAGACTTTGCAGTCACTGCAGATAATCCGATCTGAATCCCATCCAAACCATCAGATCTCAGGCTCTCATACCAGTGACACTGGTAGCAAGGAAAGTCTTTCGATCTATGGTCTGTTCCATCTCCACGCCTGCACTCCCCAGGGGCGTATCCAGCTCCGCCGAGTTCTTTTGCGCCCTTCCCTGAATCTTCATTTACTCAACGAGCGGCAAAAAACAGTGGCACTTTTCCTACGCCCCGAGAACTCGGAACTATTGAAGGAGTCTACGGTTGTGCTGAGGAAAGTAAAAAATGGCAGGTCTATGATCCTTCAGTTACGCAAGGGTGTCGACTCGTCGAACTCGACGCGTTCATTTGATAGCAGTGTATGGGGAGGTCTTAGAAACCTGGCTGCTGAAGCTCTAAGGCTCAGGGAGATCATGAGCAATGTCAATGGAGCTGGGGAAGTTGAAATTGTTCGAAAGGTGAGTCTGGTCCTTGGACTTCTAGGACCTGAATAGCAATAGGACTGATCTCGGGCTTTGAAAGCAGATTCTCGTAGGCATTAATCAGACCGACCTCGTCACAGTAGGAGACATGATCAACAGAATAATCGACTTCGAGCAGTCAAAAGCCCGTCACCGACCGTCGGTAAGAGCCGGTGTTGACATTCGGCTCGACGAGCTTAAACGTCGCTATGATGGAATGGGCAGTTTTCTTACCGAGGTTGTCAACCATATCAACGATAGACTTCCTGAGTGGGCGCGGAAATACATCAGGTCCTGTATTTTCCTTCCACAGCTTGGGTTTCTGACAGTCGTTGAACCTGACTCACGAACTGGGAGAGGTAAATACGAAGGAGAGGGCACTGCTGGCGACCAATGGGAGAGTCTTTTCAACGCAGACGGAGCTGTCTGTTACAAGAATAAGTTCATGAAAGATCTTGATGAGCAGTATGGGGATATGTACTGCGAAATCGGAGGTAAGTCGCCGACCTTTTAAGTGCCAATAGCTTGCTCACATCACAAGACCGAGAAGTAGAGATCATGTTTGATCTGGCCCGCGAGGTTTTGAAACGTGAAGACGCCCTGAAGGCTGCTTCGGACATATGCGGAGAATTGGATGTATTGTTGACATTCGCCAAAGCTGCCCAAGACTACAATTGGGTCTGTCCCCAGCTAACTTCGAGTGGAACTTTGCACATTGAAGGTGGTCGACATCCCTTGATGGAACTGGTCGTACCATCGTTTGTGCCCAACGACTGTGAATTAGAAAGGGATCAGCAGCTCGTTGAGGATCGCGGTGGTCATCTGAAAGCAATGGTTTTGACTGGTCCCAACCATTCTGGGAAAAGCATCTACCTAAAGCAAGTTGCCATCATCGTGTACCTTGCACATATTGGCAGCTTCGTGCCAGCCGATCGTGCTAAGATTGGGTTGACGGACAAAATATTGACAAGAATCTCCACCAGAGAAAGTGTTACGGGAAATGAGAGTGCTTTCGCAACCGACTTGAGACAGATAGCTCATTCGACTAGGTGTGCAACTTCTCGGAGTCTTGTACTTATCGATGAGTTTGGCAAAGGTACGAATGCGGATGATGGTGCGGGTCTCCTGACTGCAGTGCTCGATCATTTCTTGACCCAGTCATCAGCCTCCCCACGCCTCATACTTGCAACGCACTGCCATGAGCTTTTTGAAGGCGGGTACGTGAGTGGCTACTACGGACTCTACCTGGCGCAAATGCAAGTGGAAGCAAACTATGGTCATGACCAGTCAAGAGAACAAATCACCTACTTGTTCAAACTTGCTCCCGGCCATGGAACTTCAAGTTTTGGAAGCAGGTGCGCAGCTTTGAATGGAGTACCGAATGCCATTGTTGATCGAGCGGAAGGCATCGCACAACTTCTTGCTCGCCAGGAGGATCTTATTTCAGCGTGTGCAAGACTCTCCACTGAGGAAGAGCAGCGCTTGGCAGAAGCGGAAGTCGTGGCGAGGCGTTTCCTGCAACATGACTTTGCTGAGGATATTTCGTCATTTGTAGGCAGCAAAAGCCTGAGAGACGTCGTACAGGGACTGTTGAAGCCAGGCTAATGCATGTAGCTTATCCCGGCACCAACGCTTTGGGTTACCCGACGTTGAATTGATATGGCTTCACTCATAACCATGAGTATGGGCATTAATTGGGAATTATAAGCGGTATGTATGTGCGTTCTAAGTGCGGATAGGTGGAGGCGGTCACCGCAAAAAGATGTATTAGGGAATGTTCAAGATCCTGATATTCAACAATAAGCGCTGTGCGAGGTGGACCGTATGAAAACCAGTATTTCCCAGATTCCCTTTGCTACATTAAAACAGGTCAAGAGAATTATCGGTCCTGGAGTATTCTGGGTGCTATCGTCCTGATTGCCGTGGCATCGACTAAACCTAGAGCTCCCTTCTCCCCAAATCCCCTAATCCTGTCCCATAAATGGTACCCACGGCAGCTTACCCAGCATTGAGCTGAGCTGCCCTGGAGTGCCGTCACACCCGAATAGTACGAGCACACCATGCTCAGAGAATAGCACTCCCCTTCAGCTCAAGCTTGTTCGCTCACTCATTTCCCTTTTTCTCGAATCCCAGGCAGTAGTTTCCCATATCGGTGGAAGCTTGGCGCTGTTCTAGAGATCGGTTTCCCTATGAAGTATGGGCATTGGCACACATAGCCAGCCAGCCGGGGACTGATGTTCATATGGCGTATGTCTTAAAAATATATGGCGTGGTGCGCAGGGATTGAAGCCATGAGGCCTTCTTCTGCCCTGATGTTGGCTGGGGTCCTGCTCATGTATCTACTCCCGCTATCCTTTACGGAAATATGATACCCTCAATATTTTCCAACAGCTGAGACACTCCGATTTATTCAGCCTAATAACCTGACTGCGATGCTAGAAAGAGCCACACCGGCAAGCATTATTCCACGACGGGGATGCAGACTCGACGCTGCATCATCGAAAGAGTCGCATTGGGTTGCCTCGACAGCAGAGCAAGCCTCGGAGCTCAGGCTTGAGCAGATTGAAGTCGCCGAAGTGCCCAGATTCTGGTTTGATCCATCCACTGTCACACCTCCGCCGCCAGGGACCTCGATAGTCACAGCGTAGTCGCCCTCACCACCCAATTGTTTCGTGCAGATTTCGTAGTTTTCTGAGCAGGCACTAGCTGCAGAGGCGCAAGATGCGCTATTGTCGAAATTGGTCATGGCGTAGGGGAAGGAGAAGTAAGAGTTTTCCACGTAAGATGTTGCCTGGGTAGGTTTCGAGGGATTGCCAGTCGGAGCAGCGCCGGTGCACACCACACTAAGAATTTGTCCGTTAGGCTTTTTCTTTGGCAGATATGGGGAACCAAAGCACTATTGGAGTTTTGGGACTTGACTTACCCAGAGGGACAGCAAGCGGGCTTGTCGTTGTTGTCGACGGCGCAAGTCTGACCGTCGTAGCAGCAGACGTCGCTAAATGCTGGTCCTAGCGACGTTGGGCATTGGAACATGTTAGCCGGGCAATCATTCCGGCGCATGAGCAATGGTGCATCGGGTTTACTTGTCTCGATGGGCATGTGAGCTGCGGTGACGATTGTCACACTAAGCCCAAGCAACGAGAGCAAGGTCAATGGAATGCGGCTATCCATATCTGCGGAACAAAGCTGGCTTTTTTTGCGGTGTACTCGGATTCGAGGTGTTCTTAGCCGTCAACAAGCCTAATGCGCTTTAAATGGAGCAATGTATGAAGCAGCTACTTGTACATGTGACTTTCAAAGTCTAGGAAAAAGCGATGCAAGCATAATTCGACGCAACAATCTTTCTATGTCCCAACAGATGTGAAAGAATTGCATGTTGTGACGGTTGGGCTGCGAGCGGGGGGTTCATAAAGGTCGGTCAGAATAGCATGCATTATTCGTGGCAGTCTAGAACCTGGAGGGTGTAGGAAAAAGAGGGGCAGCCAGCTGTACAACTTCGCTACGCCTCACGCGAATGCTCTTACACTTATCCAGTTTGAGCGGTCGAAGATATTCTTGTGATATATAGAAGAAGAAAAAAGGGTCACAGACACGATTCTGATTTGAATTTTTTTTTCTAATTATTATTATCTCTATATGGTACATCGGCATTCTTGTAAGCTCTAGCATAGTCTCTTTCGAGGGCGAAATTTGTGTTGACCAGCCGGACTTTTTTTGTCACACATCGGCAGGGACCCGGTGCGAGTCGAATCGGGCAGGTGATTGTAAGCTCCAGGGTCCTCTGGATCACCACGCACAACGGCCACCTCTGTCAACGCAGAGGGAACAATAACCATGAAGATTAGCAACCACGAGTGATGGGAATGTCTTGAATGTTGGCATTGAGTAAGGATTCAGTCCTGATTTATGAACCTGATTTTATCAAGTCGCTTTGAAAGCTCTCTCTGACATTATAATTCGATGTTAGCCGCTGGAGACTCATCGAAGGCGTATGATGACATGATGTCATTCATTGTTGTCGATGTTGGCCGAGCAACACACCCTGCTAGTACGTTCGTAGGTATAGTAGTAGTACTAGTACAGGTAACTAAAGTAGTGTTGTGCATTTGATACAGACATAATTAATAATTACCTTGACATTGCCGAGACATTGAACAGGCATACGTTTTGTCTAAGTATTTGATCAGGAATTGGGTTGGCTGGTCAAGCACGGAAAATGTTTGGATTTAGTTCTTGTAGACCACAATCTAACCAAAATACCGCTTACAATCCCACGAAGTATCGCGCCCGCCGACACGAATAGCAACAAATGATCAACCCCGTGGGTATTCAGGCAGACCCGCGTACGTGAGCAATAATCATTCTCAGACGTGCTAAAGCACCTTGACCAGCTTCTTGTATCGCATTATCTCCCTCCAGGGACACAAGGGTCTCTACCTCCTGCCTAGCTTGCGCTGCCAATAGCCCAAGATCGCCCCAGACTTCGTCCGTGTAAGCGGCCAGAACATCATGCCATTGACTGAGCCAGGTACTCCTTGTGGTCTGCGAGTCTGACGTGCCAAGATGGCCACGGCTGCTTTCCTGGTTCTCCGGCCCTCCGGAAATAAAGTCTGGTGTAAAATTGAGCAGATGGTCCCAGGGGAGCGCTGGCCCGTGGGCGTCTCCGAAGAGAGCGTCACGGAGTTTCTGTGCGTCGGCAGGATTCAGAATCTCCTCTTCTTCCGGTGATTCTTCATCGTCACACGGCTGGTTTAGTAGATCTACAACTGCAGATCCATCGTAACTCTCCACGTGCTGGCTTGATCGACCCAGTGACCCCGGCTGAGGATGTTGTACATTAGGAAGTGAATGCCCCTGCCCGCCAAGAAAATCGTCAAAAGCCAGAGAAGCACTATTTTCTGCCTCGGGGCGAGCCTTGAATGACGCTTGTGCAGTGCTAGTGGTGTGATTATCCTGCCTCCGTTGGTTGAGACCCGATGCCGCTTCTTGAGCGGCGTTTGAGGGACCGCTCGGGGAGCTATATTGCAAGTCCGTGGACTTGGATGAAGACCCCGACAGACTTGCCAGGTCTGGCGTCCCACTGGCTAGAGCTCCTGCGGCCATCTTGCTAGACGACCATATATTGTCGGCGACTGACTTTTCTTTCCCTTTGCCTTTGGCGCTGCTCGATGTCTCTTTAAGGTCATCTTCTCGTTTTTCCCTCCCTTCCTTTCCCCTGTCGCTGTAATCCATGTTGACTTGAACGCAATGGGAGGGATGATTCAACCACTAACGTTACCTGTGTCGATGAATGGCTATTTCGAAGTAGCAATATTACGGGAATGGCGAATCTTGTGTAGAATACTCAGCCGAGGGCGATTATCCCGAATCGAGGACTAATTAGTGGACCGGACGCATGTCTCGGCCCCGGGTGAGCGGGGCATCCGGCAATGACCACCCTACCTAATGGTGGTTCCCTAAGAGTTACAATTCAGGCTACCTAGATCCATGCCACAGCCAATCCCAAATAACATTTTGAACACCCATTCGCAAAATCTCCTGCAGGGAAGTTGAAGATCTTCTCATTCTGTGCGCATGAACCTACATCCACCAACATCGTGCTTTATGGGCAGGAAGCATCGGGTGGGGGAGGTTTGGCAGCATGTGATACAACATCAGCTTAACTCGTACCTAACTCACACGAGGATCGGGCGACATGCTCCCGTTGTGTGACCCTCCACCTCTGGTAAGATCGTGAAGCATTACGTCTCTGATGCTAAGCGTATAGAGCACCGTCTGATACAATAGTAACTTGGTGCTCGAGAAGGCTGCAACAGAAGTCGATGGTACAAATGCCAGGCAAAGAAATGCTGATTCCATCATCTTGTGGCTAGCCTGCTCCAGACCTGGACAACATGAAGCTACTAATCGGATGTGAGCAAATGGAAACGGCAGTGCCTCACAAAGTCTTCCTGAATATACGTTTACACCGGCACTGGCAGCACAGGGTAGACAAATCATCTCGAGTGAGACCAGTCGACAGCTTACCCAGATGTACTCACAGCTCACTAAGCAGTACAAGACCACAGATGCTTGTGAATAAACTGACAAGCTGGGCTGGCCATGGCAGCTCAACAGATGATGGCCGATGCAGTCACTGGAAGGGCATGAGGAGTAGGCACGCGTACGGGCGGAGCTGCTAATATGGTGGTGTGTCTGGAGCTTGAGCTTGAGCTTGAACTGATGATGAAATATGTGCATGCGGAATCGTAAACCTGCCACCCACTTGATATCTTATCGGGAACACTAAAGCACTGCGTCACCCCACTGGCCACCGCCCCCCAGAGGCCACAACCCACCAGTCCGATGGCCAACAGCCACTGAACGGCTGGAGACAAGGGCGGGCACGAGCCCACTGAGACCGATACCGATACCACTGCCAACACCAGATGTGACTGGGAGTGAACTCAACGAGGTACCAGCGCTCAAAAGCAAGTACAGGTATACTTCCTGCTGCCTTCTTGTTCCGCATCAAACCTGCACCAACACAGACATACCAGCCTGCTTTTACGAATTAGTCCACGAAAGCCTAAAACTTCATAATATGTGGAAATCGTTATAGAATTGCGGTTTGTTATTGCTTTGACAGCTTTTCCAGTGTTTTGGCTGGTAATTGTCACTCCCTACAGCAGCGAGCCACTACCCGCCCAAGCAAGCTCCGAAGTACCTCACCTGAGCTCAGGCTCGTTTCGTAACTTAGGCCTTAGACCTTAGCCAAACTGTGCGTACCAGGTTCCCCACCGTCCGCCGCGAGTTGTGAGGGAGTCGTCGAGCAATCCCACCTCCATCCAACCATCCCTCTCTCCTCAGCCAACGACATCATCTACAAATTGCTGCCGCCGACCCCGCCGTCGCCCTCGTTGCCGACTTCATAGCTTTGTTCGCCCGAGCAAGCTCTCTAGTATATCTCCACCAGCATCATCCCCCAACGAGAGCGCACCTTGGCCCTTCACCGTCCCCATTGCTCGCCGCGCTACTTCCCGCCTACTTAGCTTCCTCGCCCAACGATATCAGCCCAGCCTCAATACATTCGCGACCGGCGACCCTCAACCCACGAATTCCCAACTCATAACACGAATTTTGGATCTCCCGATCGACACCGCCAGCTGACCACCACCATGGTCGACAGCGAAGCTAACACGCCAACGTGGAAATTTACACAGTATGTGAGCTTCGCATCATCATTTGCGAGATCGATGACGAACAATGTGATGCAGATGTTTTGGTGATAAAGGGGATGTCGAGGACATCACGGAAGGTAAGGCTTGCATCGGACCCGTTGGGCATCGTATTGGACCTGCTGACACGACCTGACCGCAGCTGATATCATCTCCACCGTCGAGTTCGATCACACAGGAAATTACCTTGCCACTGGAGACAAAGGCGGACGCGTCGTCCTCTTCGAGCGCAATGAAACGGTCAGCAGTCTGCCCCATGTTCTATCTTATCTAACTTATACTGACGTGGGAAATCGTGTTACAGAAGAAATCCTGCGAGTACAAGTTCCACACGGAATTCCAGTCTCACGAACCCGAATTTGACTACCTCAAGTCCCTCGAGATAGAAGAAAAGATCAACAAGATTAAGTGGTGTCGACGACAAAATGCATCTCATTACTTGCTTTCCACCAACGACAAGACCATCAAGCTGTGGAAGGTCTTTGAGAAGTCTCTGAAAGTAGTCGCTGAAAACAACCTATCTCACGATGTCACGCCAGCCAATGTTGCGGGTGGAGGGGGCGCTGCCCGCCCTCCTCCCGCATCACAGTTCAAGACTGCTTCTGATTTGAAGCTTCCACGCCTGACACATCATGACACGGTCGTTGCCGCGGTGCCGCGGAGGACCTATGCCAACGCACATGCGTACCACATCAACAGCATCTCCGTCAACAGCGACGGGGAGACGTACATCAGCAGCGACGACTTGCGGATCAATCTCTGGAACCTGAACATTCAGGATCAGAGCTTCAACATTGTCGACATCAAACCCGCTAACATGGAAGAATTGACCGAAGTCATCACCGCCGCCGAGTTCCACCCACAAAGCTGCAACTGGTTCATGTATGCCAGTTCGAAAGGCACAATCAAGCTTGCAGATATGCGAGAGAGTGCTCTCTGCGATAGCCATGCCAAGAGTGAGTCGGATATCTTTTCTCCCAGCGTCGACGTTCACATTTTCCCTATGACCGGGCCGTGAATCCTTTCCAGACTGAATCTGCCAAGTGTACTCCCCTCTCAGACTTGGAGGCCACTAACAAAGAAACAGTGTTTGAGCAGGAAGAGGACCCATCATCAAGGTCGTTCTTCTCCGAAATCATTTCCTCCATCTCCGACGTCCGCTTCTCTTATGATGGCCGGTACATACTGTCACGCGACTACCTGACAGTCAAGATTTGGGACATCAACATGGAGCGCCAGCCAGTGAAGACGATACCGATACACGAGCACCTACGGCCTCGTCTGTGTGACACATACGAGAACGATAGTATCTTCGACAAGTTTGAGGTGGTCTTTTCAGGCGATGCGAAGAATGTCATGACGGGCAGCTACAACAACAACTTTATGATCTACCCATCAGATCCAGAGAAGGAGACGGAGGTGGTACTTCAGGCCGACAAGTCGGCCTTCAAGGCCAAGAAGATTGGCGTCCCAACACCCATCAACTCTGCGACTAGCCCGACCTCTAACGGTGGCAAGAAGGGAGGTTCAAGAGCAGGCAGCCCGGCTGGTGGGGCTCAAAAGATGCGGAAGGAAACAGATGCGGACCAGATTGACTTTAACAAGAAGATTCTGCACATGAGCTGGCATCCATTCGAGGATAGCATTGCCATTGCTGCAACCAACAATGTGAGTACTTCTCAGACCTTGAACAACCTCTTGATTGATCTCATTCTCCGCGCACGGACTGACAAATCCTTCAGCTTTTTGTTTTCTCGGCACTCTAGACTACAACGATGGGATAGAACAAAAATCGGGGTACCTAGCAGCATCGCATTAGAGATTCATGGGAGCTGGCGGCGATGGAGGGGATAGGGAGAGCAAGTTGACCATTTGCAAAGTTCAACTCATCCTCCAAGCAGAAGGTAGCTTGGCAGGTACTCCGACCTCCCGAGCAGCAGCCAGTCCACAGGTAGGGGAGGCGCGGACTCTGTGCAGTCAACCGCAAGGTCAAGTAGCACCTATCACGACACTCCTTCGAGCAACTAGTCAACTTGATGTAATAAGGGCAATGAACCAATTTGGGTCATCATGAGACTTTTTGGCTTTCAATGGGTTGGTGTCACTGCTTTGCGGCTTTCGAAATTCTGGTGAGGAAAAGAGTCGACATGGGGAAGCATGTATGAACAAGCGCCTGTGGCCTCCAGGAACTCGCATCAAAGTCAATTGACAAGAGAAGTAAAATTTAAGATATCTTGTGTCTACTGTGAAGTATGTGTGTGACACTCATCAACATTACCTACTGTATTCAGTGTTATCATGATGATTCACTAGAAGCATGGCTTACCAATTGTGATTTCGCCCTTTTCGTATGTGCCCTAGCTCGAACAAAGCACATTAAGACAATGGTGAATTGAAGAGAGCATACAAAATAGTGTCAGAAAGACATTTTAGCCAACAGATCTGTACTTCCCTGTAATCTGAAGTCAATGGCTTTATATTTTGGCTTGTAGCTGAGCTGGTTTGCCGTTAGTGTACTAGGATTCTGGGTAAATGAGAGTAAGGTGCATGCGTTTCCGTTCCGTATGACCAACTACAAGTACTACGATTTTCTCCCGGGCCCCTGACCCACTTCTGCCACAGCACCAAGTCTGTCATCATTGAAAGAGATGAGCGATATGGTGTCTTGTTAAGAGCACATTCTTTTCTTTTCATTTTATACCTGCCTCGCACCCCGAGGTTCTTGGACGTGTGATCTCTTCAAGCGAGTAGAACTCCTCCGGGCCAACTTTCAGCCTGCTGAGAGCCTCGCACGCCATAAACGATCTTCGGCAGCAATGGGGGAAGTGCGACAACGGCCCGGCCGTGGCCAACAAGCACTCAATGGAGCGACTTCGGAAGGCTTGAAGGCCGTGAAGCATGCTTCTCGCGAAGTAGGGCCGTCTTTTTTTGCAGTCGTGTTCATGCTGAGCATGATTTTTGGGGGGTGCTGTTCCAATGTAAGCGACGTCCTGCTAAGCCGTTTGAGCACACCCGAAGGAACAAGAGAGGGTTGTTAATGCAGATACCATTTCTAGGTCTATGCTCTCGAACAAGTTGTAAAGTGAGTGCCCTATACTTGTCCATTGCCGACTCGAGACTGACCGTGTGTTTAGTTTTGAACCATCGAGCGGTTAGTATCCCTCGAGTAAATCAAGACTATCAAGCCTCGAACAATCCAGCTGACCATAAGCGGCGAATCAGGAATTCTTCTCACCTTTGTGCAATTCCTTTTCGTTGCAGTCACTGGTTACATCGCACAGTTCGATAGGACACGACCACCTTTCTTTCTGACACCCAACAAGGTCCCTATCCGGCGCTGGATTGTCAACATCGTGCTCTTCTTCGGTATCAATGTCTTAAACAACCATGCCTTCAGCTATGACATTTCTGTGCCTGTGCACATCATTCTTCGCTCCGGCGGCAGTATCACTACTATGGCAGCAGGTTGGTTGTGGGGGAAGAAGTATCCAAGAATCCAGGTTATTGCGGTCATACTACTGACGTTGGGCGTCATTCTTGCCGCTTGGTCGGATGCACAAGCTAAGGTGAGACCAGCTCGAGCGGCACAAACTTTCATGCATAGTACTGACATGGCCTAGGAGGACAATGCAGACAAGGATCGACCAGCTTTTGGTATGGGGTTGGTGCTCCTGCTCGTGGCTCAGGTTCTATCGGCTATGATGGGTCTCTACACGGAAATCACCTATCAAGAGTATGGTGCGCAGTGGAAAGAGAATCTCTTCTACTCGCACATTCTTTCGCTACCTCTCTTCATTCCGTTCTCTAGCTCCATGTATGCCTCATTCCGTCGAATGGCCGCAACGGAACCTCTTTCACTAGGCAGCCCGCTGGCAATGTTGAATATGTTGGCTGCTCAAGCTCCCAGCCAGCTGGTGTACTTGGCAGCCAACGTGCTGACACAGTATGCCTGCATTCGAGGAGTCAACCTTCTTGCTGCCGTTTCCTCGGCTCTGACCGTCACGATCGTGTTGAACATTCGGAAACTAGTCAGTCTTTTACTGAGTATTTGGCTGTTCGGAAACCAGCTGGCACCTGGGACCTTGATTGGAGCAGTCATCGTATTTAGTGCAGGAGGACTCTACTCATTCGGTCGGCAGCCATCAGGTGACAAGAGTGCGCCTGATAAGGCTTCGACGTCGACAGCAAATGGAAAGAAAGCTACGTAGACGGGGCGGTATGACTTGTGTCACAGCAACTATGTGGTCCTGGTCTATGCCTAGCTGTTCATGCAATGGTAACGCTTGTTTCCATGTTGTGGCTCAGGAAGTGACACGCTGGCTAGCAATGCGCATGACTTAATGCTGGCAACCGGACGCACACCTAATAACAACAACTTGAGCAAAAGTCTTGATGAACCTTTACAGATGGCATGCTGTAGATATCCTCGCTGATTGCATAACCCCGTTCGTAGGCATACTCCGATCATTCGGTGTCGGACCCCGCCAATGGAACACGCCAATATGGAAGGAAGCCAGGCGCGTCTTGGCCTATTAAGCATTTGAGCTCCGACTGGGCGGCGGTCGTACAATCTGATTCTGTAAGAGTCACCAACTAAGACCCCAGAACAGAAAATTACAACATTACAACATTTTCTGCTCTTGAATCTTAGCCTGGTGAATCTTTACGCATTCGATTTGTACTTATAGTCACAACTACCCGTGCAATCCGATCGTTACCCTAAAAACAAGCAAGAACATACCACCACCTTGTCATGGCTGGTGAGTCTTTGTTCCTCGATTGAACACCGCTTTCTTGGCTTGTGCCAGGTCTGAGCTAATGCACAAGCGCCTATAGACAAGACGGTCTCCTACGAGGAACTCTCGACTTCTTATCATGTACGCACAAGAGAATCCGACGCAGACGATGAGGGCGCCTTGGAGAATGGGCAGCCCAGTTTTGAGGACACTGGCGACGTGAATAGCCCTTGGAACGAGCAGCTTCCGGAACACACTCAAGACGAGCTTGAAGAAGGGATGCTGCCACGGGATGTCCCCCAGCGCACTACCTTTTACGATCCGGTCGCCGAACGACAGATGAGCCAGACAGACTTTAAGCTGTTCTACCAACGGAGCAAAGCAGACCCAAGAAACGAGACTCCTTATGGAAGCCCTATGATTGCTGCTGGCTCACGATCCGGCACAGAATACGGCGCTGATTCGCTCATTCTCGAGCCTGACGTTTCCCAAGAGAACACGCCACCTTCTATGAAGACTCGACATGAACAATCGTCTAAGACTCCAGATTATTACAGCGGGGCCAATACGCCCGCCCGGACGAAGACATCATCCTTCCCTCCGACAAGCCATCCTGACCCTTCGGCTGGATTGAGTGACGGCATGGGCTCCTCGCATGCTCAGGCTTCCCATTTCACCAATGCCAGTCTCATGGGTGGCACTGTCTTTGATACCGAGCCGCATATCACCTCAGAACTGAGCGCGATCTCTCAGAGCATTCAACGGATCATTGATCTCAGGCGAAGATACATGTCACTTTCCAGTCAAGGGCCTGACGACAATCCGCGAGATGGGCCTGACTGGGAGATCTATCCCCCTCCTCCTGACCCTGCTTGGAGAGAGGGAAATGCGGGTTTCGGAGACTCACAGAGGCCCTCAGTGAGCCACAAGACCCCAGGAGCACAGGGGTCGCAGCCCGACAAGAGCGAACAGAAGCGGCCAACTCGAAAGAGGAAGCCCGGGTTCGATATTGGGGAGGACTTCGAAATGGAAGATCTTCTTCCCTTGCCTGGCGATGATGGTATGACATTCGAGCTTGATGAGCGCGGTGTCTTCCAGGTATTTGAAAGCAAGGACTCCGAGGAACCTGCAATCAAGGTGCCAACCATTCGAGAGTTTTACATGGACCTGGATGAAATCTTGACCACATCATCGGACGGCCCTAGCAAAAGTTTTGCATTCCGCCGCCTGCAATACCTCGAGGGCAAGTTTAATCTCTACGCTCTACTGAATGAGTACCAGGAAACGGCAGACAGTAAGAAGGTTCCTCATCGAGACTTCTACAATGTCCGTAAGGTCGATACTCACGTTCATCACTCTGCGTGTATGAATCAGAAGCATCTGTTGCGATTCATTAAGAGCAAGATGAAGAAGTTCCCGAATGAAGTCGTTCTTTACAGAGATGGGAAACACCTAACACTAGCTGAGGTTTTTGCCAGTATCAATCTCACCGCCTATGATCTGAGCATCGACACGCTAGATATGCACGTAAGTTCGCTTCGTGATTCATACAGACTTGTGTCTTTTGCTGACAAGAATAGGCCCATACGGATTCCTTCCATCGTTTCGACAAATTCAACCTGAAGTACAACCCCGTTGGAGAATCACGTCTTAGGACCATTTTCCTCAAGACAGATAACTTCATTCACGGTCGCTACCTAGCTGAGATTACGAAAGAGGTCATCTCTGACCTCGAGTCCAGCAAATATCAGATGGTGGAATGGCGTGTTTCGATTTACGGCAGAACCATTGATGAATGGGACAAGCTCGCTGCTTGGGTTGTTGACAACAAGCTGTTCTCTCATAACGTTCGATGGCTCGTTCAGATACCTCGCCTCTTTGACGTGTATAAGGCGAGCGGTCTAATGGACACCTTTGAGCAAATTGTGGTGAACATCTTCCGGCCTCTTTTTGAGGTCACTAAGGATCCATCCAGCCATCCCAAGCTCCACATTTTCCTTCAACGAGTTATTGGCTTTGATAGCGTTGACGATGAGAGCAAGGTTGAGCGGCGACTTTTCAAGAAGTTTCCAGTACCAAAGGTGTGGGACACGAAGCAGAATCCTCCTTACACCTACTGGATCTACTATCTCTTCTCCAATATGGCTTCATTGAACTTCTGGCGCAGGAAACGCGGGTTCAATACCTTGACTCTGAGACCTCACTGTGGCGAGGCCGGTGACAGTGAGCATATGGCTGTGGCTGCATTATGTTGCCACAGTATCAGCCATGGGCTTCTTCTTCGAAAAGTTCCCCTGTTGCAATACGTGTTCTACCTTGAGCAGATTGGCATCGCCATGTCCCCACTGAGTAACAACGCGCTGTTCTTACAATATGATCGCAATCCCTTCCACACGTATTTCAAGCGGGGCTTGAACGTCTCCCTCTCATCCGACGACCCCCTCCAGTTTGCTTTCACTAAAGAGCCCTTGATCGAAGAGTATGCCGTGGCGGCACAGATTTACAAGCTGAATCCTGTTGACATGTGCGAACTCGCCAAAAACTCGGTTATGCAAAGTGGATATGAATTATCCATAAAGCAAAACTGGCTTGGACAGAATTGTGAGAAGCCGGGCAAGCACGGCAATACCATGGTTAAGACCAATGTGCCAGATCGGCGGGTCGAGTTCCGATACCACACCCTGTTGCAAGAAAGAGATGTGTAAGTGTATCTTGTTCAAATAACGTAGGCTGCAGCTTCCCAGTACTGACTTTATTTCTTCACTGGCAGGCTCCGACAATATGTCATGCACAACTCTGGCCAAGAATCGACCAGTAACGCTGCTGCTGCGCCCAGCTCAACTACAGTAGATTCCAAGAATGGTGTTCCGACAAAGCTGCAACCTGTGTCCTCCGAGACTGGGTCTGCTTCGGCTCCGGTAGCTACAAGTGGTTATGTAGTGCAATCGCCGGAGAGTGTACATCCACCACATGATTCTGCTCTGTCCAACGATTACGGCGCTCACCTCTCGGGACATGAGGCGCGAGCCTTCCCTGGAATTTTCACGACGACTAGGACGAACCGCAGTGGAAGTGTCCGTAAGGACGACACAACCACAAATTCCCAGGAACCCGGAAAGGATGATTGAAACCAGATGTCTCACCCCTACGATTACTCGCTTTTGTTTCTTCGTTTTTTGTCCCCCTTTTCTTCGGTAGAGGTTATCGACACAAGAAAGTCGGCGGCGTTCGCTCAATCTGGTTGCCCAATAAGGGTCATGACGATTTTGGTTCGGTGATTTAGAATAGACAAGATATCTATGAACACTTGAAATTTACGGACTAGCTTCGATGTATTGCTTTACTAGTCATGGATTTTGCCGTTTGATTACAGCGTACTGCACGAGATTGTCCATGGAGATTTGTAATGTGAGTGGATGTCGCTAAGGATGTTGCTTAATCCCGAGAGCTTCTTTATCGTTTCATTGTCCTGATATGCATTGAATACGGTGGATACGGAGCCTACCAAGAAATCCAACCTCAATTAGACCTCTAAGTTGCCTCGACTTGCGTATTCACTGAATGTGCGTAGTTGTAGATTGGCTCCCACGTGGTAGTTGCCCACTAACATTGGCAAGTGTGGCTCGCAGTGGGTTGGAGAGCAGCACAGTGTGCATCGCCGCAGGTGAGTTGGTGTGGCTGGGGAAAGGTACCTTTACCCACGAGGACGCCCGCGCCCCTGCAATGCTGCGGTACTTCCTCCTGCCCATACGTCAGGTAACTGCGCCTACGACTCGTAATAGCGTAGCAGCTGCTGGTGGTTAGTGGTACGGAGTACCAGATTCGGCATGCTCCAGCTCCGTTGCCCGTCACCACGCCTAAACCCACGCCTGAGGTACGCCTGCGCCCTGCCACCACTGACGATACCTTACCTTAGTGCCAGAACTGTAGCGACAACACCCTCACTTCTCCTGGCTAGTAATTAGCGACGGGGTCAACGACGCAGCACCCGCACGACGACCAATTGCAGCAGCGTGTCGCACCTCAGCCAGAGCTGTCTGGATCCCCCCGAGACATCTCGAAGCGACTCCTGACTACACTCTAATAACTAGTACGAACTGCGCTTCGACAGGGACGTCTTCGTGCAGAGCCTCTCTCCGTATTGCGCGTAAACCCACCCGATTCTGTAGCCACGGGCTGGACAGGTCTTCGCCATGGGTTTCGTCGGCGTCTACCGAGCCTTGTACGATTACGAGCCTCAGGAGGCGCAAGAGCTCGCGATTGAGGAGAATGATCTACTATATGTTATCGAGAAGAACAGCGAGGATGGGTGGTGGAAGGCCAAGAAGAAGGCCAGCGCCGAGGATGAGGATGAGCCTGTCGGCCTAGTGCCGCATAATTATGTGGAAGAGGTGCGTCTCCCAATGCATCATACTATCCTGCGAGTCTGATAGTTGGAAAGAGGGACTAACCATCGTTGCTATTCAGGCACCGACGCTCAGCCATGCTCGCGCGCTTTACGAATACACACGCCAGACCGACGAGGAACTCTCGTTCCCAGAAGATGCAGTGCTTGAGGTATTCGACACGTCGGATCCCGACTGGATCCTGGTTGGACTCGATACGGACTTTGGATTCGTCCCATCGAACTACATCGAGATGGGGGAGGTAGATGATGATGATGCACCTCAGTCACCACCGGCTCCTCCTTCACTACCGGCCAGACCTCAGTCGATACCCCAGGAACCAGAAAGCCCTGCCGAACCGCCCTCGCCCGTGGCTCCAGCTGGACCTGCTGCCGCGTTGGCAGGCGTAATGGCGGGTCGCTCATCTGTTCCTCAAGCCGCATCGCCCTCGCCTCCTCCGCCTCAACCACCCCGTGCGACACCCCATTTCGAAGACTACCACCATGCTTCGGACGAGGAACCACCCGCGAGATCGCCGCCACTTCCTAGTCGCTCCCGCCAACCGCCGCCCGAGTCCTCGTACGATCGATACCAAACCGAGCCCGTCCAAGACCGCTCTACAGCTGACAACTTGCGGTCTCCGGGAGGGTTCCATATGTACAACGTCAACGAGATGATTTCGGTCATGGGGAAGAAGAAGAAAATGCCAACAACACTGGGGATCAACTTACAGACCGGCATAATCCTGATAGCCCCTGAACGAGCTCAGGACGGGCCCTCGCAAGAGTGGTCTGCAGAGAAGATGACACATTACTCAAGAGAAGGCAAGCACGTCTTCATGGAGCTTGTGCGGCCTAGCAAAAGCATTGATTTCCATGCTGGCGCCAAGGATACTGCCGACGAGATCATACGGGGTCTGGGCGACATGGCTGGCGCCGTCCGCGCGTCCGGTCTCAAGGAAGTTATTATGGCTGGGTCCAAGACGAGCATGAAGAGAGGGCAAATACTGTATGACTTCATGGCTCAGAGCGAGGACGAAGTCACCGTGGCTGCTGGTGATGAGGTTATTGTTGTGGATGACACCAAGAGCGAAGAGTGGTGGCAAGTTCGCCGGTTGAAGAACGGAAAGGAGGGCGTGGTGCCCAGCAGCTACATTGAAGTGACGGGCTTAGTATCGCCAGAACCGGATTCGGGCAGAGACTCAGGCCTGTCCACGGCAGAGAAGAATCGCCTGGAAGAAGTACGGCTGACGAAGGAGGCTCTGAGGGCCAGCAAAGATGATCCGCAGCAGGTAGGCCCAGGGATGTCTCTTCCCACGAGGGGCAGTAGCCTAAATAACACGGAGCAGCAGCACAATCGGCGTCAGAATGGTCGAAGCGATGGTGGTTCATCGAAATCCAAATCAAGTAAGTACTTCCGGCTACATTTTCTTGCAGGAGTTCAAGTGTACTGACGACTTTGCCCCTTTTCGTACCAGAACCGGACTCCTCTAAGGTTCGGACATGGACTGATCGCTCGAGATCGTTCAGCGTCGACGCACAGTTCCTCGGCCTCAAGGACGGTAAAATACATCTGCACAAAATGAACGGAGTCAAAATCGCTGTGCCACTGGCTAAGATGTCTCGGGATGACATCGAGTACGTCGAGAACTTGACCGGCATGACCCTCCATGAGGAGAAGGCCCAGTCTGATGCTAAGAAGTCTAAGAGCTCAGCCCCTGCGGGTTCGGGCTCCAAGGCAAACGATAAGCCTGAGTACGATTGGTTCCAGTTCTTCTTGTCTTGCGAGGTTGCCGTGGGTCTATGCGAGCGTTATGCTCAAGCGTTCCACAAAGACTCGATGGATGAGAGTGTTCTGCCGGATGTGGATGCCAGCATCTTGAGAAATCTAGGTCTCCGCGAGGGTGATATCATCAAGGTAATGCGAACTCTCGATGCCAAGTTCGGTCGCCAGCGTAATAAGGATGGCGAGGGAGGCTTGTTTTCAGGCCCTGGTGGCGCTCTGCGCAATAACACTCGTAAGGGACGGCCAGCGCCGGCGGTGCAGACCAGTGATGTTGTCGATGCGTCTGCCTTTTCCAAGAACGACAAGCCGAGCGCGGGCGAGGAGGAATCAAGATCACCTGCCCCAGCAAGCCCAACTCCCCCTAGTGCTTCAGCTGGCAAACCCTCCTCTTCTGGAGGCTTTGATGATGATGCCTGGGATGTCAAGCCTGCTAAGCAACAGCCAGCTGCTCCCAAATCCCAATCACCTCCGCCAACCGCCAACTCTGCATCACCTCCTCCAGCAAACTTGACTGGCTCTATGAAAGAACTTTCTCTGCTATCCGAGCCATTGCAACCCACAGCTACGGCAGCAACAACTTCGACAACACCTGCTCCGCAACCCGCCGTGGCATCTAACCCCACTGGTCCTGCTCAGCCTGCCGAGCAACCTCGACCTGGTGCAACGCCATCATTCTTCTCTTCACTTCCACAAAACAACCAAGCCTCGCCTGCAGCAGGAATGCGCCAAAGGCCCGTTCCACCCCAAACATCGCCTTTGCAAGGCTCTCTGGTTCCGCCGCCTCCTCAGCGTCCGCTCTCAGCTCCGCAATCAGCCCAGCCTAGCGCCTTCCCGGCCCCTGGCCTGGCTCCTCAAATGACCGGTGCTGTTCAATCACAAGTGGCACCACCAGGCCAGAGCCTCAATGAGATGACCCAAGCCCGATACCAGCAGCAACTTCAGCAGCAACAGTATGCTGCGCAGATGCAACAACCAAATTACACCGGATACCCAATGGGGCAGGGCCAGGGGTTGGGTTCGTTCCCAACTGGTAACCAAGGGCAGTTCATGCAACCCATGATGACCGGCGCCCCTAATCAGAGCCCGTTCTCCGACGCAAACAGAGCAAGCTCTTTCTCGGGCATGCAGCCTCAGCCTACTGGTTTCCAACCATCCATGAACAACCCGCAGATGTCATACGGCCAACCGCCTCAGGGCGGTGGTATCAACAGCTACCTTCCGCCGGCTCTGGAGCCACAGAAGACCGGCATGGCCCCAATGCAGCCTCAGCAAACTGGTATGGGCGGTTTCAACCAAATGGGTCAGCAAGGAACCCAGCAACCTCCGCAACCACTGCAGCCCCAGCAGACCGGCCCAGCACCTCCGGTTCGTTTTGGTGTCGCTGCCGATGCAAAGAAGCTCGCCCCCCAGCCTACCGGGCGCAAGGCAAACTTGTCTCAAGCGAGTAAGTACATCATTTACCAACTTACGTATATTGCATTTGGCGCTGACCAATGTTCCTGCAGCTCCGCAAAACCCTTTCGGCTTCTAGAGATCTAGTATAATGGATAGAGACGGGCATTATCATAATTAGCTGTGGCCAGAGCGAGATCTGTAGTCTGCATTTCCATATTGAGAAAGCGTTCTGAACACTAGGGCACCCCATGTCTATAGATCCAACTGCAACTTTACTTATAGTACATATAATGCAAATTCACCGACGACTATGTTTCTGACAAATAACCCAAATGCATTTAACGGCTCCTTGAGCAAGTAAAAAACATCCCACAAATACAACATCTAGAAGTAAAAACCCCAAAGGAAGAAATTGTTGCTGGGTGCTTCAGCTTCTATTTGAGCATGATAATGAACGTAACGCCTGACTTCATTCAACGTGGATACATCATCTGTTAGCGAAACGCCCCAGCTAAGTTAGGGTAACATGACGCTGCAGTTCATCGACCTTGATTGTCAGGCCTCTAGGACTCGAATCGGGTATCAAAGCTATTGCGCTTCTGCCTCTGCAAGGTACCGATAGGCGCTGAGGTTCTCGGTCAGATTTCGATAGGTGCAGATATTTCCTGTTGAAACTTGACCCATCTCAGGTTTAGGCTTTGCGACGCTTCGGTTGTTGCTGATCCATGATTCCCGAGGCCACAGATGAGAGGTCCACCTCTGCTTCGGTAACAAGTTCATTAGGCTCCTTAGAGGACACAAACCTCTTCCGTACAGCCGCAATCATCTTCCAGAACCAATAGCAGTTGAGAAATTGAAGAGTCGAGTTACTTGCCACGTAAGACAAAGCGGCCCAGATCGGCACAGGCGCAGCCTGGCTCACGTGCATCATGGTGGCCGTTCCAAGCTTTTCGAGGCTGGGCGGTGATTGCACAGCCCAGAAGAAATCCGACATGGCGCGGTAAGAGCTGTAGGTGCCGAAGACCAGTCGAGAGGTGAAGAAGGTGAACAAGAGCAGGATGCCGTTGTACAGCTGAGCTCGAGTTCCGGTCATGTTCATCTTATCCATGAACCAGTGGATGTTGAGGAAAGGTGTGGAGAGCTCCCAGAGGATGAAGACAGGCGAGTAATAGTTGACCAGAGGCCGCTGAAAACACAATGGGGTTAGCAAATAACAATATCAATAAGTCTAAGGTACAGTTCCATACATAGCCAAGGCTGTACACGAGCAGAGCCGAGATGGCATGCGCCAAGGTACCGATACCAAACACATCCAAGTTGAAGCTCGTAACGAACAAGTCCCAGACAAAATAGCCCGTCGCCAAAGATTGGATCAAGGCACAAGCGCCGTCGTAACCCCAAATGCGGTCTTCCCAGTCCATGTCCCGGCGCTCGTCATTCTCCCAGATAACCCATATGGCAAGGACATTGATGAGGCAGCTTTGAGCCATCGAAACGACATGAGCATCCCAGTTGAGGCGCCTCTTGCGTGAAAGCTTGGAATAATGCTCAGGTGCAAAGTAGTTGGAGATGATGGGCGATATCGGCCAGAAAATCAATGTGTATAGCAGCGCCGCAAAGACTACCTCGTGAATGTGTAAGGGTAGTGTAACCATATTCAGGCGTTCAGACCATGGCTGAACAAGGTCCGCCAGCCATGTAATCGGCGATATGGGAAAAGGATCCTTCATGGTTGCGGATAGTGACGCCCTGCTCTGTCCGCACCAGTGAGCTGTAAACGTAAGCGTTTGTGAGTGAGTCTGCACAGCGGCTCAGATATTCTCAGCTTGGTGACGCAGAGTCAGTGCACAGAGCCAGCAATTGTCAAGGGTCCTGGGACCGGGGACGGGGATGGGGAGACCAAGTCGGGGGTCTTGATTTGTTTTAAGCAAAAAAAAAAGAAGAAAAGAAAAAAGAAAAGAAAAACAACGTTGTTTTTACTAGCAAGCCTTGAACTTGTATAAGGAATAACGCATGACCCGTCAGTCAAAGGCACAGCTGAGCAACGGCAACAGCGCAGTTGGACGCGCGCCACACAATGATGACCGTTTGTTGGCAGCCAAGGTGTAAATTGTTGGGGCTGTTTTTTATGTAAGCTGCGGTCGTGACCAGCGGCAGCAGACAAAAGGCATGTGCAGTCGACCATCAGGCCGAGGTTTTAAGCTTTTAGTAGGCTGTGATTAGGTGTGAGACTAGGCGGTAATCACAATGTTGATGGCTTTAGTAGTACTGAATAATACCGTAGTAGGACTAGCAGAAGGACTAGCAGTAATTACGTGTAGCGATATTATTGTCAGGCTTATACTGTATACTGTAAGGTAATTAATTACACCTAGGTAAGGTACCTAACAAATATTAAAACGTCGTGCTGGCGGCGCTGGATTAGTGCTTATAGAGGTTAGTGTGGGTCGCTAACTCGTGGCCGTTCAGTGGCTTCCACTTGGTTCAACTTCCAATCAAGCACCGCTGATAAAATAACCTGTACCCTTCAGATATTCATCCTATCGCGAGAAACCTGGTGAATACACACACAGCGAGAGCAAACATTGCACACTGGACGACGTCTATTCACGTCGAACCTTTTCTGGGTCCCATTCGTGTTACGGTCAGCCGAGCGTGTGAAAGCACCGCAACGCTGGTGGCACGTGTCCTGGACATCAACCCATCAACCATCAACGACTAAGACAACATATGCCACGCCTCTGACCCGCTCATATTCGCGACTGACCAGCGAGGCTGGCTGAGGAGGCGTGCGACCATGGCTGAGTCGTTGCAAGAGCTGCTGGACCCCCAGCAAACGGTCAAGGACAGTACCTCGTTGGAATATCTCGCCCAGCTAGCAGATCAGCCAGCCCAGGATTTACGCTCCTCGGAACCACAGCGGCTTGCTCACGCCTCGCATTCACTCTTATTGTCTATCCAGGCCTTGTCCAAGCGTTCTCATAAGCCTATCGTTGAATCGGCCACCAAGCATGCCACACTCCGCCGCTCCTTGCCCACCCTCGCCCAGCATGCTACCGACCTCAGCCAGGCGGTTCCCCGTCTTGATTCTCAGGCGGAGAGCTTCTCTGACACCTTTGGCAAAGCGGCCGAGAGCAAGACACTGGCGAGGCGAAAGCAGGCTCTCCGCTTGCTGCAGAATTCTGAACGCCTAGTTGATGTCATGGAGCTACCGCCGTTGCTGAATTCGGCTGTCGTGACAACGCCTGTCAACTATACATCGACCCTGGATTTGTACGCCCATGTACGGCGCCTTGCCTCGCTCTACCCCAACTCTCCTCTGGTGGTATCCATCATGAGTGAAGCTGATGCGGCCATCCGTCAAATGGCAACTGACCTCATCAACACACTCAAGGCGCCCAATCTGAAACTCGCTGCTGCCCTACGGACTGTTGGATGGCTCAAACGACTGATTCCCGATCTAGTACCAGGTGTGCCAGCAGAGGAGGCCCTTCCAGCTCTGTTCTTAGTCTGCCGTGTTGCAACGCTAGTCTCCTTGTTGGAAGCGCTGGAGCCTCTGCAAGAACTCGCTGAAGAAGAGAGGACACAGCAGGGCAAATCCGCTCAGTCCTCATTTGGAGGACAGCAGACAGAGAGATATCTGAAGCGCTATATTGAGATTTTCCGAGAGCACAGTTTCAGCATAGCTTCCATTTTCAAAAACGTCAATGCCAGCTTCACTACATCAAATGAGGCCACTGAAGACCCTCTACGACCACCGCCACCAGCTATCTCTACCTTGCCCATGCATCTCGTTGATATGCTCCTCGAGACTCTGAGGCTCTACCTCCCCACAGTCAAGGATCAGTCTGCGCGGGAGAGCATTCTCACACAAGTCCTTTACTGCTCTGGCAGCTTAGGCAGACTGGGGGCCGATTTTGGAATGCTTCTGGCGACAATTGGTGTTAGTGAATGGGTTGATGTTGTCAAGCGCCACAGGCTCTTGGCCGGCCGTCTCGAGTCGGTGATTGGCGATTACAACCGCGGGCAAACCGCAAGCGCTAGTTGAATATATCAAAAAAAGGAAAAGAAAGAAAAGAACACAAATACCGGTCCCAAAAAAGTAGGGATGATTTCCTTTCGATTAATCATAGAAAATCGCTTGGGCGTGTCCGCTCGTGACGTTATGAGTTTACCGGGGCGTTGGTCATAGTGGGGCGGCTTCTCCAACTCCTAGAAAATGAGAGCCGGTTCAGCCGTCATACTAATGGCGGTCATGGACTATGACCAAAGCCATGAAACAACAACCTCAACACACCTTTCAGCATGTTGAATCTTTATAGCTCAATACGATGAGCGAGGTAAAATCAAGTGCTGGCTCAGCCAAGCCAGGTACGCCGGCCTCCAAAAGAGTCTAAACATCTTTGGCTCTAAATCCGGGCTTCTCTAGCCGGACTGCCTATCACAGGCTTACATTCTATTTTATAGGCCGGCACTTTATCTCTGGACTCGGCTCTGGAGTCGCCTCAGCTGTCATTCTGCAGCCGCTCGATCTTCTCAAGACGCGAGTGCAGCAATCGGGTCACTCAACCCTGGCCGCTAGTTTGCGGGACATGAGAAAATCCCCCAACTTCGTGTCTAGTCTATGGAGAGGAACAGTCCCATCAGCGCTGCGCACAGGTCTTGGGTCGGCTCTGTATTTCACTTCACTCAATGCTATTCGCCAGCATATATCAGCAAGGAGTGCGCCAGGCCTGCAGACCCAAGCGCGATCCTCATCATCAGTACTGCCGTCTCTTGGTCACTCTGCTAACTTGATGTCCGGCGCGGCAGCGCGGACGGCGGCTGGCTTCATCTTGATGCCCCTGACGGTTATCAAAGTGCGGTTTGAGTCGAACCTGTATTCTTATCCGTCAGTGTGGGCAGCAGCAAAGGCCATTCAGAAGACCCATGGCCTCAAGGGATTCTTCTCTGGTTTCGGTGCCACGGCTATGCGGGATGCTCCGTACGCCGGGGCTTACGTCCTGTTTTACGAAATGCTCAAGCCTCGCGTGAATCGCATTGCTTCAACCTTACAGTCGGAGCCAGCCACACCGGCGAAAATGCAAGCGTCCGTGGCCACTTCTGTCAACTTCGTCTCAGCATCTATTGCTGCGGCTGCTTGCTCCGTTGTTTCCAATCCCTTTGATGCGGTCAAGACACGGATCCAACTGCAACCGCAGCAATATAAGAACATGGCTACAGCCGCCTACAAGATGGTAACAGAAGATGGGCTCAGATCGTTCTGGGATGGTCTAGCTCTTCGCATAGGACGCAAAGCTCTCAGCTCTGCTTTGGCGTGGACCGTGTACGAGGAACTTATACGAAGGTCAGGCGTTGATTGATCTAGATTGTACATTTATAGGCTATATGGGCTCGAACGACGATATTCAACTCAACCAAGGTAATCATCAAAAGAGAGGTCGCAACTTCACGGGAACTGGCGCTGGTTATGGGAGCTTTGGATCAATGTGTACGATTTTAGAACTCGGAATCCCTTGAGACAAGAAAGAAAAGAAAAGAAGCTCAACCCCAACTCTTCATTCCTTCACTCAAAAGCATTGCGTGTGATCAATAGATGAAAACAACTGCAGGGAACAGCGAAAACCATAACAAAGAGCGGAGAGAGAGTAAAACAAAAGCTTATCCAACGCTCAATTAACGCAAAGTCCGTCCCTTAAACATGCCGCATCAAGCCGGGCGTGCTCCTGCCAGATACATGAGTAGAGAAGGCGATTTGCTCCGCTTTCGGGAGTGACTCTTCTTGCGCACCCATTCGAACTTCGGGTCGTCCTCGTAATGACGCTTCTCTTCGATCAACAGGGTCCTGCCGCGCGACTTCCGCAGAGACTTGGTGTGTTTCCAGAGCATATCCTGCTCGGCCTCTGGTACCCAGCGCTTAATGAGGACATAATCAGGGTTCTGTTCATTGTTAGTCCATATGGATGCTCATTAGGCAGACAAAGTACTGCATTTACTTACGGTATCATAGTCCCACTCGATATGGTAGGTTCGCAATGTCTCGATGGACAAATGCTTCCGAGCCATGCGAGTGTATGTAGGCCGGGCCACAGCTTGTGGTTCGGGCTCTGGTTCAGGAATCTTCTCCTTCTTCATGATGGCCGCAATGGCCTTCTCGTCAACTCCAGATTTGATAAGGTCCTCCTGGAGTCGACGCTTGTATTCCTTTTCATACTCCTCGCGTTCCTTTTTCTCCTTAGCGATGCGCTCGGCTTCCTTTCGCTTGTATTTCTCCACAGCCTCTTTGGCCTCCTTCTCACGTCGAGCTTCCTCTTCGGCAGCCTCTTGCTCCTCCTTCAGACGCTTGTGCTCCATTTCCTTCTTGATGCGCTTCTCCTCCTCGGCCTGGGACTCGCGGCGTTTGATTTCATCGAGCTCCTTTTTGGCCTTTTGCAGCTCGGCGTCATCGCGGTACTTATCAGCGAGGCGGCGCTCATCTTTCTCTTTCGCTTGAGCGATGCGAAGAGCCTCAAGCTCACGGCGAGTTTGCTCGGCTTCCCAGTCCTCTCGAGTCATGCGAGAGCGATCCCTTGAGCGGGACGAGCTCGAGGAGGACCGGCGCCGGCGGCGGGCTACTTGACGATTACGCTGCCGCCTCTCATATTCCTCGTCATCCGACGAATATTCATTATAGATGCGGTTATTAATGATGAGAGGCTGGGCCGGTGCGGGTGCCGGGGGGCTGGCTTCTTGTCGGCGATCACGAGAGCGGGAACGGGAGCGGGAACGAGCAATGACTGTTGTTCGACCTTCCGGGGTCAACCAACTAGGGCCGGCCTCGGGAGGGTTTTGATAATATCGCGGCTGAGGGGGTGACTGAACATAACGAACGGGTCGAGGCGAGTGATCACGACGTCGGACGCGGATATCAATATCCTCGTCGTCGTCGTAGTAAGGCATTTTTTATTTGTTGCCCGCAGCTGATCAACGCCGACTCCACGTCTGTCGCTTGGCTGATACGGTGAGGGGATCCAAGGTGGGATCCACACAGTCTATGGATTTCGGTGATCGAGCAGCGAGATTTGAACAGGGAATTGCCTGAGAAAGCTCAGACTCTATACGGAAGTCGGAAAAGTGTAAGTATCACAAGGTCTAGGCGATAGACGGGAGAGACTAGCCAGAGAGATTGTTAAAAAGAAGGGGGCTGAGGAAGAAAGTGCGGGAAGAAGTCAGCGCTTGCTTACGCCGAGGGTAGGGCTGAGATGAAATACTCAGACGGAAGAAGAGGGGGAGGGGGGGCTGCCAGCCTGCAGTCTGCCAATGCCGGCGTGGCCTACATGAGTCTACGAATAGAACAGGATGACGGGAGGGGGCGTGAAGGAGTGGATGCTGCCACGGCGTAATTGGACCAACAGGCCAACCACAGCCGCAGATGAGACGAGAATAGATGTCCCGCTGGGCAGGGATCTCTGTCTCTATCGGGCTACTTTAATCGAGACCAGCAGCAGCCGTACTAAAAGCAAGCTGAGGCGCTTCGATGACCGGTAATCGAGCGGTACTGAGAAACTAGGAAATGCATGTTGGTTGTCCATGGTCCAGTCGAGCGACCAATTCGATTTGCGGCGCGATCTCGTGCAAGGATGGCACCACTTTGCGGGAACGCCTGAGCGGAATCTCGGTAGGGCTGAGGCTTGGTAGTAATAGAAAACCCGCATGTGGCATTGGTGGCCCGATCCCACTCTGGTTCAGGTGGTTCGCCTGGTTCGCCTGCTTTTCCTAAGGTAGTTGTCGCCTTCTCGAAGGCATGTGGCGTTACATTATGATCTGGCCTTAGGGATACACTGTGCCGGGTGTGTAACATTACGCGCGCGCCTTTCCGTGGATAACCACCGGGTTCTCTGGGCTATTAGGCGAGGCTTGACGTTGCATTAGTCACATTGAGTGTTTTGTCTCACACCGGTGCAATGGGTGAGATGATGCAAACTCATGCTGCCGACGTCAGTGTAAGCATGGCAGCAGACACACAAGCAGTGATGATGGTGTGAGGGCAATGCTTGTTCTTCCGCAGCTTGAGATTCTCCGTGATTCGGTCCCGGCGTATTAGATGGTTTCTTGTACGTCCATGAAGTGACTGTGGAGGATCAGGCTGATTTGAAATAGATGGAAATGGGGCGTTGATCGACGCTGGTCGAGAAGGATTATCAGAGATATTATTACATCCGCACATACATCCTCGAGGCACCTTGGCGGCATCGCTGCACGTGCGTACTTGAAGAAAAAGAACTCGGCATAAGAGTCTACAACTTTTGACGGCATGTGCACGTCCTGTAGCTACCCTTATGCGATCCCATCACGGTGGGCTTTTCCTTACGTTGCTTGACAAGCTTCCTAGTCGTTGCCGTGGCTATGTGCTCGTAAAGTAGGTAAGCCGCAGGTTTCATGATGTGTTTCAAGCTAGGTGAGTCAGCTTTCGCCGACTTCACCAAGGTTGCCCAAGCTCATCCATACTTAGAACTGAGTCTTGGATGCGACTCATCACTCTTCATGTTGATAGCCCTTCAAGGCAGTCAAATCATGTTGGAAACCTGCTTCTGCTGCTCTCCATCCTGTCGTAAATCCCTTATTTACCGGCCAGCATCTGTTCAATATGGTCGCGGCTGTTCTTGTGCGTGGTCTCCAAATACAGGAGCCGTTGGCTCAGCTTTTCCACCTCCCCTTCCAGATCATGCGTCTGCTGTTCCAGCTTTTGCCGGAGGGTGTTCACTGGCAACGAAGCAAACCTGTGACATCGTCAATAAAGTCCTCTATGAAGCCTCTAGGTGTGCAATATCCAATGTACTCACATTTTACCGACGCCTTCGTAGACTACAGCATCCTCTGGTAAACTGGCCATCTCGCTCAATGTGAGTTTCACCAGTCGCTGCTCCCTTTGCTTGGACGTCATTTGACCCCTTGCCACGCCAATTTGCTGTTGAGCTGCATATGCCTGGCTCTCGATTTCTCGCACAAGCTTTAGAAATTTCGTTAGCAAGCTCAAAAATAAGGCTCAATTTCGCTGTCAGACTGATGGAATGGGAGCTCGCGAGCAATGCCCTCCCAGCGTGCCAGCTACTTCTACAGGACGATATGTACGTGGGGTAGCGAATACCTTTTGCAGGGCCTCGTTTGGAATTGACATGTTGGGTGAAAACTTGGTCACTGCTATCCCAGTGCTCGGTGACTTGGCGATATATTGGTCTTGTTTCCTCTTCTGGACGTTGGGCACTCGAGAGCGTGCTACTGTTGTAGACTGCTCTGCACTCTTGAGATGCGGTATCACCTTATCCGAGATGGTCACTGCAGCGGGGTGTTGACCCTAAGCGGGTCCATGATAGCTGCTGCCCGCGCTTTCATACTGCGAGTTCAACATCCCCTACCCTGAACTGATAATATTCATGTCGACTTTGTATGAGGATCCCCCTCCGGCGCTACAGAGATGCCATCCCATTTTGATTTGATGTAGTAATGCGCTTTCACGATGTTATTTTACCTGTGACTCTGATCCGGGATATGGTATTTCAGGTAGCAATTGCAACGTGCCGGCGAGACATGATTTAAGTATGTTCAGCATACCCAAGCAAACCCTTGCAAGATCATGATAAATGATGCTGGTATATCCTTTGACCGAATGTCGATTGCTCCACAGGGTTTGCCGACCAGATTTTCATTTATCACAATACCCAGCCCACACTCTACTTAGACAAAACCCTATTGAGACACAGCTCCTTAAAGAACAACCCATTATAACGTTACAAAACCCCCATAATACCAGACCGAACACCCCATGCTAGAGCTCTTTATCACCCAGGCCAATACACTGAGATTTTCAAATTGATCAGAGCTCCTTAGGCTTTATCGAGGTATCTCTAGTAACCTCTGATGACTTCAGGGCGGGTTCAACCCGCACAACTTCAGGAACTGAGGTCAAGATCCGAGGCCAATGAAGCTTGTACTCGAGCTCGCGGCCCTCCAGACACTGTCGTAGCCAAATGCCCCAAGTGATATAGTAGTAAGCTGTTTCCCATGTCAGTCAATCACGAGAATCGCTTGGTCAAGACATACGCTCGACCATTACTATTCACTTACCACCTAGCATCAGCATGTTAGCAAGCGCTGGACTTAATTAGGAGCAAAATAGCAGGTAAACAGGTGCACATACCCAAACCAGTCATGAGGTGCCACCATCCATGGCCTTCCAAGAGGATAGCCCACGGAAGACCTATGGCTCGCCGAAGCCGGATCACCTCGGAGCAGAGAGCGTTGTCGAGATTCCAGATTGCAAAACCGCCGATGAACACAGTGAGTCCTGGGGGATATTAATAACCAAGCATTATGTGTCTCTCGATGGCTTAGCATACCCTTGGCTACCATCACCCACATCGTCCTTAGGAGAGGCTGCGTCTTGTCGCCATTGCGTGCTTCCAAGGCAGGCCTCAACTGGTACTCCATAACCCACATGCTACGGAAGATAACAGTTGCCGTGAGCGCTGCATACGCAACTTGGTGAAAAACGGGGTCTTTCGTGAAATGATAGTACAGCTAGGATCCGATGAGACTGAGTGCGATAGGGGCGACTTCCAGGAAACTCACCGTAATAGAGCCAGCTACGGCCAGAAGACCAATTCCAAGAATTGACGAGAAGTAACGTGAGCGAGAATATGCAAAGCTGGCGTACATCATCAAGCAAGTGGTGTATATCATGGATAGCTCATCCACTAGTTGCATCGGATCTACTCATGTTTGATCAGTCTTGTACTAGGTATGGTATACTACGATGGACTCGCTAACTGACATTTGAGAGTCGTATGAAACGATATCGACCCAAGACCAACAGTTATGTAGCCTATATAAGCTAGGAGAAACACAGGATCATGTTTTTGCTGGATGCAGCTGCGAATGCCCTTGGTGCCTAGCCAGAGGAACAGTGCATTTGTGCCTGTCTACAATATCAAAAGCTGGTCAGCTGGCAGTAAATGACTGACGTCGCAAATAGCCATGTATAGTTGAGGGTTGAAATAGGTCAGCCTCTTACATTAATGACCTCAGCACAATAAAATGACAAGACATAGTCCTGGTGATTACTTAGCATTCAGGTAACACAGGGAAGGATAGCTTTCGGTTTACCTCCTCACAAAAGTTGAGAGTTGATGTTTGCTGACCCCAGAATCCATGCCCATAATCGGGGTAGGGTATTCTGAAGTTGCCGAGGAAGCCTAATGCCGACATCTAACCGGTTGCGCAAATGCTGCATAGGATGGACCCTGAATAAGAGGCTGGACCAGTTGTACCTGTAGTTGGATGAAGGTTAGGTTATGAGTCGTGCGCATTGTAAAGTTTTTCCATATGAAGTTTATATAGCAACCACCATGACCTATCCCTAGTTAAAGGGAGAGTAGTTACTGACGACAAGTCGCCACCTAATAATAAGATAGATTTATAATAAGTAAAATAAATAATACTGAAAATAATAGATACAAAAAATAAAACATAATTTAAATATTTTTTTTTTTAAATAATATAAAAATTAAGAAAATAAAAATAAAAATTATAAGTTTTTATAAATAATTTTTTTTATAAAATAAAATAAATTTATAATAATTTTAATTAATTAAATAATATTTATTATTATATTTTTTTTTAAAAACAGAATTAAATTTTAAAATAATTTTATTTTATATAAATAAAATTTAAATATTTTAAGTATTTAAATAAATTTTTTTTATAAATATAATATAAATTAATTATATAAATAAAAAAAAAAAATTTAATTTAAAATATAAAATATAAAATAAAATAAATAATATTATTTAAAAAAAATAAAAATAAATTTAATAATAATAAAATATATATTAATATTTAAATAAATAAAAATAAAATAAATTATTAATTTAAAATTTTAAAATATATTATTATAATTATATATAAAAAAAAAAAATTATTTATTAAAAATTTTAAAATATATTATAATAATTATATTAAATAAAAAAATTAAAATTTAATAATAAAGATTTTAATTTCTTAATATAAAATAAAATTTAATAATATTAATGATATAAAATTTAATTATATATTAAAATTTTTTTTTATAAATAAATTATTATTAAATTTATATATTTATTTATAATAATATTAAATATATAAGATTTAATTAAATAATAAAAAATATAATAATAATTATTTTTTTATTAATATAATTTTATTAATTAATAAAATTTTATAATTAAATTAATTATAAATTTAATAAACTTATAAAAAAATAAAATAATTTAATTAAAAATAAAATTTTAATATAAAAGAATTAATTTTTTATTTATTAATTATTAAAAATTTATGTATAAAATATAAAATAAATTTTAAAAAATAATAAATTAAAAAAAGGTTTTTATTAAGTATTTAAAATTATATAAAAAAGTAAAAATTATATTATATAAAATTATTATTAAATTTAAAAATTTAATTTTTTATAATGAAAAAAAATATGTATATTAATTTTTATTAAAAATTTAAAAAAAACTTAAATTTAATAATATTTATAAAATATACTTTTTTATAAATAAATTTTTTTATTTATATTAAAAATAATTTATAAAATTATAAAAAGTTTTCTTAAATTAAATTAATTAATTTGAATTATTAAATTATAATTATATAATAAAATTATTAAAAAAAATTTATAAAAAAAATAATAAATTTAAAATATATTTATATAATTAAATAAAATTATTTTAATAATTATTTAAAAAAAGTATTTTATAAAATATATTTTTTTATATAAATATAAAATAAATATTTTAAAATTTATATTTAATATTTTTTTATAATATTATTTTTTATATTTTAATAATAAATAAAAAAAATAAAATATATAATTTATATAATAATTTTATTTTATATAATAAATTTAATAATTATATTAATATATTTATAAAAAAACTTTATTATTTAAATTTTTTTTATATATATAATAAATTTTTTTTTTAATTATAAATCTTATATTTAATTTATTAATCTTAAACTTTATAATTTTATATTAAGTATAAATAAAAGTTTTTTCTTTAAAATATAATAAGTTTTAAATATAATCTTAATATTTATATTTTTATTATTATGTAATTATAATTAATTTATTAATTATATTATTTATATAATATTTATATTATTAAAATACTTATTTAACTTTATTTAATTTTATTTTATTATTTTATATTTATTTCAAAATCTAATATTTTAATTAGAAAAATAAAGTTTTTTTTATTAAATTAAATTAAAACTTATACTTTATATTATTTATTATATAAAATCTTAATATTTATTATTTATTTATTCTATTTATTATAATTAAATAAATTTTAAATTTTTAGTATTATTATTTTTTTAAAAGATTTAAATTTATTTCTTATTTAAAGTATTTTAATGAATTTATATAATAGTTTTGAATAATTTAATATGAAAAAAGAATTATTAATTAATATTATAAATTAGGTTTTTAAAATAATTTAATTTTTTTTAAAAAAAATAACAAATTATTTTAAAAAATAATAAAAATTATAATATTTTATTTTATATAATTCTTTTTTTATAAAAAAATATATTTCATAATTAATTAAATTTAAAAAAAAAAAAGATTATTTATATTATTTAATTTAAAAATATTATAAAAAGTATATAATAAAAAAGATATAAATATTAAAATTTTTTATATTAAAAAATATTTTAAAAATATATCATAAAATTTATTTAATTTATTATTAAAATTAAAATATAAATATTAAAATTTAATATTTATTAAATAAAAAATTTATAAAATTTAAATAATTATTATAAGAAAAAAAAATAATAATTTTAATTTTTATTAAAAAAAGTTTTATTAAATAAAATAAAGAAATATTATAAAATATATTTATTTTATTTTTTTTAATATAATTTAATTAACTTTTATATAATTTTTTTATATTTAATAAAGTTTTAAAAATATAAAAAAATTATAATAAATATTTATATAATATTTTATTAAATTAAAGTTTAAAAATTTATAATTTTTTATTTTTATCTTATTAATATATATTCTTAATTATAATTTAATTTTTTTTAAAATAAGCTTTAAGTTTATTATATATAAGAAAAAATAATTAATTTTTTATAACTTTTTTTTATTTTTTTAAATAAAAATTTTTAAAATAAAAATTAAAAAAATTAATTATTTAAGCTTTTAAAAATTTTAAAATATATTATAATAATTATACTTATTAGAAAACTAAAATTTAATTATAAGAGTTTTTATTTATTAATATAAGATAAAATTTATTAGGATTATAATTTAATAATTATAATATTATTATTATATAATTTATTATATTTATATATTTATATAAAAAATAAAATTTTTATAAATAAATTATTATTAAATATATATTTATATTAATTTTATTATATTTATATTAAATAATTAAAATTATTATAAATTTAATAATTTTTTAATTAAATTTAAAAAATAAATAACTTTTATTTTAAATATCTTATTAATTATAATTTTAATATAATTAAGTTTATTAATTATAAAAAACTTAAATAAAGTAGAAAATAAATATAAAAAAATAAATAAATAAATATTAAAACTTATATAAAAAAGTATATTTATATAAAAAAAAATAAGCTAAAAATTATATAATATTAAATTATTAAAATCTATTTATTTTCTTTATAAATTATAAATATTTTTATTAAATAAAATATTATATATTTTTTTTTAATTTTTTTTTAAAAATATAAGAATAATAAAACTAAAATTAATTCTTTATTTATATTTTTTTTAAGTCTTTCTTATTTTAAAAACTTATTATTAAATTAATAAAGTTTCTTATTTATAATTTTATTATAAAATATATTATAAATAATATAAATAATATAAATAATATAAATAATATAAATAATATAAATAATATAAATAATATAATTATAATAATAATTATAATAAATAATTTATTTAATTAACTTAATATAAATAATAAATTATAAGAATTATCATAATATAATATATTTAACTTATTAAACTTAAACTACTATAATAATATAAAACAATATTAATTTGTTTATTAATAGCGTGAGAAGCAAGAAGACGTTCAACTCATCTCACTTAGACCGCTATAATTGTTTTTGAGTCGTCTATTGTCAGCGTCAGAGAGACGATATAAAACAATAGAATTCGAAGTTGCATGTCTGGTCTACGTAGGCCTGTCGCAAGCTTCGGACTATGTTGCATTCGTGCGTGTCAGACTTAGAGGTCCTGACCGATCAAGTAGCGACGAAGGGTATCATGAATCAGACTAACATGTTTACAATAGACCTGGTAAAAGCTAACCATTAACTAATAGCACTGTTCATTTTTTTAAGTGAATTCCAGCTCCATGTACGGTACATTCTGGGCAAAATTAACCTAACGCCGGACGCGTTAGGGATAGCACAATCGATATAATAAGACTAATAGAGTTAAGCTACGAATAAAAACGATAATATATATAATAAAAGATTGTTTTATATACTTATTATAATAATTTTATAATAATAATATAAGATTTTATTAATTTATTTATATAAAAAATATATTTTAAAAAATTTTAAATTTTAATTTATTTAAAAATAATATAAATTAAAAATAAATTAATAAATATATTTTTTTAAAAAGAATTAATTATTAATAAATAAAAATTAATTTATAAATATATAAAATTATATTATTTATTTAATTCTAAAGATTTTTAATTTAATAATAATAATTTTAATATTATAGAATTTTTATTTTATTTTTTATTATATAAAAATAATTTTTTATATAAATATTAATATTTAATAAAAGTTTTATTTTTAATATTTTTTATTTTTAATTTATTTTATTTTTATATAAATTTTTAATAATTAATTAATTTACTTAATTTAAATTTTTAAATTTTATATTTATAGTTATTTTAATTATGTTTTATAAATGAATAAATTTAAATATATTATAAATTATAATTTTAATAATTAATTTAATAAAAAAAAATTTTTTATTAAAAAAAAGTTATTTATTTTAATTTTTTAAAAGTTTTAAAGAATATTATAATAATTATATTTAATAAAAAATATTAAAATTATAATTTAAAAATAATAATAATAATAATAATAATAATAATAATAATAATAATAATAATAATAATAATAATAATAATAATAATAATAA